>CM038674.1:102308909-102863909 GCA_021605145.1 Aegilops bicornis
ACAAAAATGTATGATTGGCACAACATGATCCCTGTTTGCACAAGTAGGAACATGGTGAAACCTTCATTAGCTTAGTGAGAAAGGATAGGAAGACATTAGCATATTACTCAAACAGTAGCATCAAATTCATGATGGACAATACGCAAAACATTGCCTCATTGAACCAATGGCAATAAATTGACATGCAAAACAATAGCGCTATTATGTCATGACACTAATAATATTCCCTCCCTGCTCCACCACATGATTCACCTCCATAGACAAACATTCACACGTACATGATTCAGCATAGGGTCCTACTAAAGATTTGTTTAACTCCAACAGAAAATTAGGCAAGAATAAATTAGTGGTACTTAAGTGCTCCTAAATAATTAAGTGAGACAGCAGAAGTGGAAGAGCTCCCTGTAGGATCGTCTCACATGTAAGGTAGTCGTTGCCGGAGTCCTTGAATAGCCTCGACTGAGGCCTCTGGCTTCAAAGAAGATCGGCTTGGCAATCGCTTATTCTTCTTCTTCTTCCTCTTCATGCTATGTTTCTCTTTCTCCTCACCAGTTGGTGAAACCAAGTACATGATTGGCCTTCTAATTCAGAATTGGTTTTGTCAGTGAGGGAGTACAAGTGTACTAGTAAAAAACAACATTATTTTCTCATGGCTGTCAGAAAATAGAGATGAACACATGCATTAAATATCATTCTTACCTAAAGGAAGGTTATTGCACCAATATGGATCATGAGGATTGGAACACAGATCTCCCTTTGTGCAGTTCCACCAAAATGAACCAACTGTTCTGTCAGAGTAAATGACCACGGGTAGCCTAGCCGGCTCCCCCTGGGACTTCTGAAAAAATTACGAGCCAATCAAGCCCTCCAACATCCCAGACGCGGGGCCGCCTTCCCCCGGCCGGCTGACTCTCAGGCCGGCTACCGGGAGGCGGCCCAGCCCTAAAACCTCCAGGCAGAAGGCCATAAGAGAACCGACTCCCCAAGGAGCCGGCCACCAGAGGGCCGACTCCGCGAAGCCGGCCACGAGAATGCCGACTCCAGGAAGCCGGCTCCCCGGCAGGCAGCCAAGGCCGCACCCTCAGAATCTGCACCCTCATAACGGCGATGAGACGGGGTGTGGCTACAGTGAAGCCTGCCACCCCCGCATCCTGGAGCGCGCATGGCCACAGTGCGCCATACGGGGCGGCCATCACCCGTCCGGCGCGACACTGTTGCCATGCTGACCATGACGTCACCCACGACAAGCTTCGAGACGACCCAAGAAGCTGCGGGCGCCTCCGGTCAGAGAGATGCCCGAAGGCTGCTCGGCCTCCCCTAGTCGGCCTGAGGCATGGACGGCTTCCCACAGCCGGCTTGTTCCCTCTCTTGAAGGAAGCGCCTCATTAAGGAGACAAGATGAGGTGAGGCTACAGTGATCGCCGCCAAGGCGGCATCACTGTAGCCACGCTTACCCCGACGAAGCCCTCGTCATCAGGATTGAGGCAACAGTAACCAGCCCTCGACAAGGCCCTCAGTGGTGGGGCCAGCTTGTCAACCAAGAAGCCGGCAGCCGGCAGGACCCACCAACCGACGGGACCCAGCTGCCAGCGGAGAAGCCGGCAAGCGTAGACGCTGACGGCTAGGGCCCACACCCAGCCGGATTACCATTGTACCACCGGTGGGTAAGCCTATATAAACCCCCCAGGGCACCCATGCAAAGGGTTGATCTCTTAGAGTTTTAGACACCACATAGAGAGAGGAGGAGAGCTAGCCGAGCCCTTCTTCTTCCTCTCGCCGAATAGCTCAAGGAGCCTATTGTAGCTACTTGTTCATCTAGTGATCATGCGGAGACCCCGCAGAGCAGCAGTAGGGGTGTTATCTCCATGGAGAGCCCCGAAGCTGGGTAAGATTCGCCGGCGTGCATGTCTTCGCCTCATCCCATTTCCAGGCACCGACGACGTCTTATTGGCTCCCACAATGATAAGCCACCCGTTGGCATATGTCGCACCTACCACCCGACATTTGGCGCCCACCATGGGGCCAGGTGCACCGTCGTCCGGAGACCTGTTCTGGACGGGAACCCTCTTCCTCCCCAGCGAGCGTAGCCAGCCCGGCATGCCCGATGGCGCTTGCCCCGACGCGCTGCAAGGCGTCGTTGACGCTTGCGCGGCGAGCTGCCTCGCCGATCTTCTTGGCGAGGCTCGCATCTCCGACGAGCCCGCCACCGACGCGGGCACTGGCTACCCCGAGAGCCACCTCGTTAGCCTCCTCGACCAGCTCCACGTCTCCAGTGAGCCCGCTGTGGATTTAGAGTCGGTTGGCTCCACCGACCCGATGCTTGTCGACTCCGACACGGCATCGCTCGACGCTTTCCCCACCAACATTGTGATCTACGATGACCCGCTCCCCCGAGCTGACAGTTGTGGCAGCGCCATCACTAAGGTGGTGGCCATCGGTCACGGCGGCGCCTCTGGCGAGAACGCCCAGGACGCCCCATAGGCGGCGGTTCATGACTTGTCCGTCCCCCTCCCGACCGACGCCGACGCCGAAACACTGGAGGCACGCCGCCTCGCCCTCATAGCGGAAGACCGGAGGCTGTCTTCCATGAGGCGCCTCACTGAGACCCACCAGCGCGAAGTCGACCGCGCCGCCTTCGGCACGCCGCCTCCTGACGGGCCGAGCCGGATCGGCGCCATCGGGCAGCATGGCGCAACCGTCGCTGACATGCTAGGAGTTGACCGCCCAGTCTACGCCACGCCCCTCGAGAATCCGCGCGCTGCCCTGGCGGCCGTGGACGAGCTGACTGGACTGGGGGCCGAAGAGCTCCCCCACATGGCCAGACGCATCCAGCAGCTGATTGGTGCCACCGCGCGGCCGCACGAAGCCGGCGTCCGCGCGGAGAGTCCTCCCCTGCGCCGAGAGCACGGCGTGACGTCACGGACACCGACTGCGGGAAAAACCTGCGCGCGGCAAGAAAAAGAGCCGGCTGCCAGCCATAGCCGAACCCGGATCTCCATCGAGCGTGATGTAGAAGGCCGCCCTCGAGCCGTGGAATGATGAGGCAACCCGCCTCCTCCCCCGCCTCAAGGGGAAAGATATCCCACCCCGCCGCCTGTCACGCATCCGACTCTCAGCGGCCGACTAGGTCGCCGCGAAGGAGTCGGCGAGAACGATGCTCGCCACCGGATCGACCGCCTAGCGTGATCCCTGGCGTTAGAAGAGGAGGATGATGTCGGCCTGCCTTGTTTCGGCCTCCGCATCCGCGACGAGCCCTTCCCCAAAGGGTTCTCGCTCCCAAGAGACACGCCCAAGTACAACGGCTCTGTGAAGCCGGAGGATTGGCTGATCGACTACTCCACCGCAGTCAGCATAGCGAACGGCAACAGGCGCGTTGCCGTGAAATATGTGCCCCTCATGCTTCAAGGCACGGCGCGAACCTGGCTCAACAGCCTCAAGCCGTATAGCATCAACAGTTGGCTAGACTTCACCGAAGCTTTCATTCGCAACTTCACCAGCACCTACAAGCGGGCTCCCAAGCCCAGACAGCTCTCCTTGTGCGTGCAAGGACCCACTAAATCGACTCGCGACTACCTTACGCGCTGGGCCGAGCTCCACAATTCCTGTGAGGGGGTGCACGAGGTTCAAGCCATAGAGTACTTCACCGCCGGGTGCGGAGAAGGCACCCTCAAGCACAAGCTCCTCTGCGACGAGCCGACTACCCTCTACGAGCTACTGGTCATAGCGGACAAGTACGCCACCGCCGATTCCTCGATGAAAACCGAGCTTCGAGTGGCCGCCTCCGGGAAGGTACTCAACCTGGCTCCCAAGACGCCGGCTAGCGACTCCAACCGACGCACGTACCAGAACGACAACAAGCGCAAGGGCCCCATGCCGCCTTCAACCAGTCGGCAGGTGGCCACAGTCGAAGACGAACAACTTGAGGGGCGGCCCGCGCCCAAGAAGCAGAAAGGCGGCAGGCCGGCTTGGCAGCCGACCTTATCCTATGAGCAGGCCCTCGACGCCCCATGCAAGTTCCACAACGGCGTGAAGCCGTCCAACCACACGACCCGTAAGTGCCACTGGCTCACGCGAATCTCCAAGGGCGAAGGGCTGGTGCCACCTCCGCCTACCAGTCAGCCGCCTCCGGCTCCTCAGCAGCCGGCCGCTCGACCAGCAGTCGGAACCATTCAGGATGAGTTTCCTGACGAGCATGCCGCCTACGTCATCTTCACAAGCCAGCCCGAAGACCAGCGCAACAGGCGCCGACAGCACCAAGAAGTCAACGCGGTCGCCTCCAATACCTCCGAGTACATGCACTGGTCAGAAAGGCCTATCAGTTGGAGCTGGGCCGATCACCCTGAGGTGATGCCGTCTCCCGGCTCTTATGCATTGGTCTTGGAAGCCACCCTCGCGACGGACATGCGTGATGCCCGATTTTCCCGTGTGCTGATAGACGGTGGGAGCAGCATCAACATCCTGTACCGAGACACCATGGAGAAGCTGAACATCAAGACGAAGCAGTTCATGCCCAATCGGACTGTGTTCCATGGCATCGTACCCGGCCTGTCCTGCTCACCAATCGGCAAGACCAAGATAGATGTTCTCTTTGGTGACAAGGATAATTTCCGCCGAGAAGCGATCTGGTTTGAAGTGGTGGACCTTGAGAGCCCTTATCATGCACTGCTTGGCCGACCAGCTCTGGCCAAGTTCATGGCTGTGCCCCACTACGCCTACCTCAAGATGAAGATGCCGAGTACCAAGGGCATCATCACCATAGCCGGCAACTACAAGAAATCCTCCGAGTGCGTGGCAGCCAGCAGCCGGCTGGCCGAGTCCCTTGTGATCGCGGAAGAAAAGAAGATGTTGGACCGAGTCATGGCCTTGGGCGGCAAGCAGCTAGCCCTGTCCCCCGACCCAAGGAGTGTGATGCCCAAGGTTCCTTCCAGCCAGCCAAGGAAACGAAGAAGATACCTCTGGACCCGGAGCCCCCCGAAAGGTTTGCCGTCATTGGGGCAAACCTGGACAGCAAATAGGAAGGCGAGCTCGTCGATTTCCTCTGTGAGAATCAGGACATCTTTGCATGGTCCCCCAAGGACATGCCGGGTGTTCTGAAGGAATTCACCGAGCACAAGCTACACGTTCGAGCCGATGCAAAACCAGTCAAGCAGCCCCTCCGCCGGCTGTCGAAAGAAAAGAGAAGGATTGTGGGAGAAGAGATAGCCCGGCTGCTGGCAGCTGGCTTCCTAATGGAGGTGTTCTTTCCGGAATGGCTTGCCAACCCGATCCTCGTGCTGAATAAGAATAACAAGTGGCGCATGTGTATAGACTACACAAGCCTCAACAAAGCCTGCCCCAAAGATCCTTTTGCCCTGCCAAGGATTGATCAAGTGATAGACTCCACAGCCGGATGTGAGCTGCTGAGCTTCTTGGATGCCTACTCGGGCTACCACCAGATAAAGGTGGACCTGGCCGACCGCCTGAAGACCACCTTCATCACGCCATTCGGAGCTTTCTGCTACCTGACTACGATGTTCGGCTTGAGAAATGCCGGTGCCACTTTTCAGCGTTGCATGCAGAAATGCCTCCTCAAGCAACTCGATAGAAATGCCCACGTCTATGTAGATGATATCGTGGTGAAGACGGAGAAGCAGGGCACCTTGCTGGAGGACCTCAAGGAAACATTTGAGAACCCGCGCCGTTTTCAGATCAAGCTTAACCCCGAGAAATGCGTGTTCGGAGTGCCAGCCGGCCAGCTTCTAGGTTTCCTGGTCTCCGAACGCGGCATCGAATGCAACCCAGTGAAGATCAAGGCCATTGAGAGAATAGAGATTCCCACCAAGCTGCGAGACGTCCAGAAGTTTCTTTGGGTGCCCGCCTCCCGTAACCGCTTTATCACCGGCTTGGAGAGAAAGCTCTCCCCTCTATCGACTCATGAAGAAGACCACTCACTTTGAGTGGAACGACGAAGCGACCAAGCTTTCCACGAGCTGAAGAAGATCTTGTACGCCGCTTTGTCTTGGCGGCACCGGATCGACAAAGAGCTCATGCTCCTTTACATTGCTGCTACCGGCGGGTGGTCAAGACCGTCATCGTGGGTCCAAGTCGGCCTTAAGAAGGCCGAGCTTAGCCAGTCTAGAGGCCGGTGTATTATTTAAGTGAAGTACTGTCCGCCTCGAAGCAGAACTACCCGCACTACCAGAAGATGTGCTGTGGTGTGTACTTCTCCGCCAAGAAGCTCAAACCCTACTTTCAAGAGCACCCCATCACAGTCGTGTGCACCGCCCCGCTCGCTGAGATCATAGGCAGCCGGGATGCATCCGGCCGGGTGGCAAAATGGGCCATTGAGCTGGCCCCTTACACGATCTTTTACCAGCCTTGCATCGCCATCAAGTCCCAAGCATTGGCCGACTTCCTCGTCGACTGGGCCAAGACCCAGTACCTGCCGCCGGCTCCCAACTCCACTCATTGGCGGATGCACTTCGATGGGTCCAAGATGCGCACCGGCTTGGGAGCCGGCATCATCCTCACCTCTCCCAAAGGCGACAAGCTCAGATACGCATTTCAAATTCATTTTGCCGCCTCCAACAACGTGGCCAAGTACGAGGCGCTCATACACGGGCTCCGGCTAGCCAAAGAGCTCGGCATCCGCCGGATCCTGTGCTATGGCGACTCGGATTTGTTGGTCCAGCAATCATCTGGCGACTGGGATGCCAAGGACGCAAACATAGCAAGCTACCACTTCCTCGTTCAGCAAATCAGCGGATACTTTGAAGGATGCGAGTTCCTCCATGTGCCACGGGCCGACAACGAGCAAGCAGATGCCCTGGCATGAATAGGCTCCACTCGGCAAGCTATACCAACCGGCGTCTCTCTCCAACGCCTCCTCAAGCCGTCTATCAAGCCATCTCCAGAATCTGATTCCATTTTCATGCCGCCCAACCCTGACACAGTCGGATCCGGCTCGAGAAACCAAGCAGGCGGCTCGGGGACTTTGATAGGCGGCTCGGGGAATGCCATAGTCGCACCCGGCCCGGGGACTTCGTAACCCGCCCGGGACTACGTGAGTTGGCCCGGATCGCTTTCAAGACCGCAGCGGTGGCCGACTCCAGCTCTTCACCACCCAGCCCACCCGCCCTGGTTGCAGTAGCCGTGTTTGCTTTAGAAGAAATCACAGCTCCATCATGGGCCCAGCCCATCCTCAACTTCCTGGTAAACAGAGAACTGCCGGCTGACGAGATCGCGGCAAGACAGGTCCAACATCGAGCCGGAGCATACACAATCGTTAACAGAGTGCTTGTCAGACGCAGCGTCATTGGAGTTTTCCAGCGCTGCGTCGAGCCGGAGAAGGGCATAGCAATCCTCAAAGACATTCACCAAGGCGAATGCGGCCACCACCCGGCCTCAAGATCACTCGTTGCCAAAGATTTCCGCCATGGTTTCTTTTGGCCGACTGCTTTGGACGACGCCAAGGAGTTGGTTAAACACTGCAAAGGGTGCCAAGTCTTCAGCTCCAAGCAACACCTGCCGGCTTTGGCACTCAAGACCATTCCCCTCACCTGGCCTTTTGCCGTCTGGGGACTGGACATGGTGGGCCCGTTCAAGACGGCGCGCGGCGGATGACACATCTGCTCGTCGCCGTGGATAAATTTACCAAGTGGATTGAAGCGAAGCCGATTAAGAAGCTGAATGGGCCGACTGCCGTGACATTCATCGCAGATATTACAACTTGGTACGGCGTGCCACACAACATCATCACCGACAACGGCACGAATTTTGCCAAGGGAGCATTGGCACGTTTCTGCGCGACGCAGGGCATCCGACTGGACCTAGCGTCCATCGCCCACCCGCAGTCAAATGGCCAAGTCGAGTGAGCCAACGACCTCATCCTTTCCGGCATCAAGCCCTGACTGGTCGTGCGACTGGAGCGTTCGGCCGACTGTTGGCTCGACGAGCTGCCGGCCGTCCTCTGGAGTCTGCGCACTACCCCGAACAAGTCAACCGGCTTCACCCCTTTCTTCCTTGTATATGGTTCCGAGGCTGTCATCCCAACTGACATCGAGTTCGACTCGCCTCGGGTGACCATGTACATGGAGGCGGAGGCCAAGGAAGCACAAGAAGACGGTGTCGACTTGCTGGAAGAAAGCCGGCTGTTAGCCCTCAGCCGGTCCGCCATCGACCAGCAGGGCTTGCGCCGCTACAATAACCGGAAGGTCAAGCCAAGATCCTTCCAAGAGGGTGACCTTGTGCTCCGGCTGATCTAGTGAACAGCCGGCCAGCACAAGCTCTCGGCTCCTTGGGAAGGCCCCTTTGTCGTCAGCAAAGCGTTGGGAAACGACTCCTACTACCTGATCAACGCACAGAAGCCGAAGGCACGAAAGAGAGACGATTCCGGCAAGGAGTCGGAACGACCATGGAACGCCAACCTCCTCCGAAGATTTTACAGTTAAAATGCAGTATGTATCACGCCACCTTTTGTATTAAGTATGAGACAATAGGCCCCCCGAGGAGCACTCGGGGACTGCCATCTTTTATCTATGAATGACGAGTATCATGCTTATGACTATGTCACTGCATTCATTCTTCTCGTCCGGCACCGGGTTCGACCAGTCGGCCCGGGGACTCGCCGCCTTGAGTTATATTCAAGTTCTACCTGTAGTCAGACAAGTAGTGTGCCGACATCCAAGGCCTCTCTTGTCGAAAGTTGCAGCTCGAAGAATCGGTTGTCCGGCTCGCAAGAGTCAAAGGCAGGAAAGGATTCCCACACGAAAAACGGCTAAGGACTAATGAACTTATATTACAAAAGCCGGTTTCCTCCCATCGCCGACCGGCTACCAGAGTAGCCGGCCGGCCGGCTTCCCATTCACCTTGCCACAATCTAAGAAAGCTCAAGTTCTTATCTTCCCAAAAATTGCCAAGCTCCTCCCCAGCCACAGACTGCAGAGCGACTGTTCGGCTGGGAAGGCGGCAACCAAGGGAAGGTGGCAAAGGAAACAGCCTAAGGATGAAAAGCAAACTCGAATGAAAGCCAAACACATGCATAATTATATTTACACAAAAGCCTTCGAAAGGCCGGCATTCAACATGGTTTGAATACACCCCCAGTGGGTGGAACTGCGCGAATTTAATAAAAAAGTTGTTCAAAGAGTAACAGCAGGAAAAGCAAGAGTGGCATATCAGGCCAAGGGAGCGATGGGCGAGTCGGGTAGGTCGGTGGAGGCGGTAGTGCGGGCCGGAGGAGTGGCCGGCTGGCGGGTCTCGGCCTGATCATCACCTCTGGCAGACGGCGCGCTCGCGCGCCTCGTTGCTAGAGGCACGATCAGGCTGAAGCTGGCTGGTCGCTTCGCCGTCGGGTGCAACGTCTTCGCCGCCCTCCCCTTCTTCGTCTTCGCCTTCGTTGCTGGAAGCGATCTCCTCCGCCGAGTCCTCGCCTTCTGCCGTGTTCAGCCCGAACCACTCCTCCGGCTGGGCGACGCCGTTGTCATTCACCTCAGGAGCAAAAACACTGGTGTCGGTATAGTTGGCGATCGCCGAGGCGCGCTGGATGATATCCGGCCACACCGGCACCAGCTCCTCGTCGGCCTCCTGCCGCCAGGTACTCAGCTGGGCTAGGCTCAGCCCAGGATACCAGGCCCGGACGAACTCCAGCGCCCACCTGGCGCCGGACCGAGCAGCGGAAGCCTTCCAGGCCTTGAAGCAGCCAACTGCGACCTCCAGCCAGTCCGCAGTCCGACTGGGGGTGCGGGGAATAGCCTCGCCGTGCCAGAGGGCGGTCAGCACTTGCACCCCGGCACGCTGAAGGCGGCGGAGCATGCGGTGAGCCGGCTGCAGCCGGGCCTGGATCGCCAGAAGCTGCTCCTCAAGCGTCCGGCTGGCATCTGGCGTAATCTCGACCCCGCCTGCCGGCGTGCCTCGCGGTGGGCCTCAATGGCTTGGCTGGCGGCGACGGAGTAGCGGGGGAAGTAATCTGCGTGAAGAACAAAGAAGCAGCACATAATCAGAAGATAAACAAGAGAGCAAGGGGCAAGGAGGAAGGCAGCTGACCATCGATCAGATCCTCAACCCGGCCATAGCCCTTGCTCAGCGCCTGCTTCGCTTCGGCCCAGCCCACCGCCTCGGTCTCGAACTCGGCTTTGAGGGCGGCCTCGCTGTCCTGCACCTTCTTCAGGGCCGCCTTATGGCTCTCCTCCTGGTCGGCTAGCCTCTTGGCCAGGCGGTCGCGTTCCTGGGCCAAGGCGCTGCACTCAGCATCCTTGGCACGAAGGGCGGTCTGGGCCCCGCCTAGCCGCTCCCTCAAGTCAGCGTTGGCCTCTGCGAGCATGGAGAAAAAGGAAAAAGCAATAAGTAAGAAGTCGTCAGGGAAGATCCGACCCGACTGCTCAGCAGTCGGCCCGAATCTCGGGGACTACACCCAGTGGGTGCGCTGACGCGCCCCCACGGAAGAAATCAAGAAAGAAATCGACCAAGGCTAGAAGACTCACCCGGATGACCGCGCGCGTCGAGAGAAACTCCTGGGTGTACCGCTGCAGCGAGGCGGCCTGGGTCTGAAGCCGGCGACAGACTTCCTGCGCCGCCACGTTCAGCTCATTTGTTCCAGCGCTGGGCGTCCACTCGGACGAGCTAGCGCTGGCCGCCTCCAGATCCTACGCCGTCGAGCTGGCGCCCGTGGTTCTTTGCGGTTCCGGCATGGAGGGCGCCTCCCCCGCGCGCCGGCGAGGTGGGGACTGCACCACAAGATCCGCTCCCGCCGCCGACTCGCCCCCAGCCGGCTGCTCAGGCGTCGCGGCAGATCGGTCGCCTGGGCCCGTTCCAGTCGGCGCCGACTGTGGCGCCTCCTCCAGGATGATCACGTCGTCTTCTCTCCTCTCCATCATCGGCCGGTCATGGTCGGCTTCCTCCAACGGGGGCACGGGGACGTTGGGAGCCACGGCACGGAGGGGAATGACGAGCTGCAGAGGCTGGTTGCGCAGAACCTCCGCCTCCTTCTCCGCTGCCGCGGCCTCCGCCTGAGCCTTGGCCGCAGCATCGGCTTGCGCCTCGGCCGACTTCTCCTGCGCCTCCTGGGCGGCCCTCCGCTCCTCCGCCTCCCGCTCCTCCGCCTCCCGCTCCTCTCGTGCCTCCCGCGCGTTCCGCTCCGATGCCTCCATGAGGTCGGCGCGGGGATCCACGCGGCGGGAGCTCGAGGACCGTCCCGTCGGTCCGACTATGGAGGCGGCAGAAACTCGTTCGAGGGAAAGTGGCGCTCTGATCAACAAATTGAGAAGAAAGCTCAGAAGAGGCCCCAACCCAAGAAGACAATAAAAAGAAAAGGAAGCACGAGATATTCAATACTTACGTCAAGACCGCCTGTGGCTGCTTCACCACCTTGCGGAAGTGAGCCGCTTTCGCAGCCGCCTCGTCCCGCTTGGTCGCCGCCGCAGAGCCCTTGGGTTTCTTCGGCCGGCTGCCACAGAGGCCCGAACCGGCCCGGCGTTTTTGCGCGCCACCCCGAGCAGCTGGCGCGACAGAAGGTCCTGCGCCCTGGCGGTCGCCTGCCGGCTGGCGGCGTGAGATGGCCTCAGCTTCGTCATCGTCCGGCCAGTCTCCGAAGCCGGCCGTGAGCTCGGGGCCGCCTGCCTCTCTGTCGGCTCCGACTATGACGTCGTCCATGGCAGCCGCACCCAGATCCGGGTCATCAGGGTCGTTCACCGTACGGTCGGCCATGAACTGGCGCTCCAGCCTGGCGGCTCCGGCCGCCGGTCGAAGAAGGGGATTCTGCTCAAAGACAAGCCGGCTAGTCAGAAGTCGGTCATCATGAACCCGACAACAAAAGAAGAAGGAAAGAAGGAAAACTTTCCACAGGCATGGGCTCCGCCCGAGAATACGGCGCCTTGCCATACTGCCACTCCTCGGTGAGCTTGCAGTTGGAGATGTAGTTCACCATGTAAGACACCTCGTCATGAGGCATCTCCTTGGTGCTCAGCCGGCATGGATCGAAGCAGTTGCTCATCTGGCAGATCATGTGTGGCCGGCCTTGGAGCGGGAGCACCCGGCGCTCCACGAAGGCGGCGACCAAATCGGCCCCGACCAAGCCCTCCGATTGGACCATCACCTGGAGCCGGGTGACGGCAGCGTTCTCGGCCAGAGAGAGCGACCTGGCTCGGTAGGACCAAGTCGACTACCTCCCAGCCGGTGGACCGGCCACGTAAGGCGGCAGGTTGACGAAGTCGCCTTGCGGGGCGACGTTCTTCACATAGAAGTACGATTGCTGTCAGAGCTTCACCGACTGGATCAGCGGGATTGGCGGAAAGGGGTTGTTGTCGGCTGTCCTCCGCATGGCGATGAAGGCGCCACAGGGGGCGGGCACACTCGCGGAGACAGTGCCGAGCTTGCACTAGAAGAACTCCCCAAAGAGCTCAAGGGTGGGGAGGACGCCGAGAAAGCCCTCGCACAAGGTGACGAAGGCCGACAGCAGCATCACCGTGTTGGGGTGAGATGATGCGGCCGGAGGTGGTAGAACTCGAGGAAGGAGCGGAAGAACCCGCTCGCCGGTAGGCCGAGGATGCGCAGGCAGTGCGAGCGGAAGATGACCCGCTCGCCCTCCTCCGGCGCCGGCAAAACCTCTGCTTCCGGCGCGAGGCGGGTCTTCACGTAGCGCTCGCCCGGCAACCGCCGCGTCTTGCGAAGCCAATCGATGTGGTCCTCATGGACGTTGGAGCCGTCCCACGAGCTCGATAACGCCATGGGAGCGAGAGAGGGGCGGCGGCGGAGAGCGCGCGACCACGCTGCGGCGGAACGGCGGCGAGTCAAGAATGTCGACAGCGGAACAACGTGGCGGCGAGGCGCTGCGGCGGCGGAAGAACGGAGGAAGGAGTAGGAGGAAGGTTGGGGTGAGGGCGAGTGTCGGTGTCAAAACCGGCGAATCTCGGGTAGGGGGTCCCAAACTGTGCGTCTAGGCGGATGGTAACAGGAGACAAGGGACACGATGTTTTTACCCAGGTTCGGGCCCTCTCGATGGAGGTAATACCCTAGTCCTGCTTGATTAATATTGATGATATGGGTAGTACAAGAGTAGATCTACCACGAGATCAAGGAGGCTAAACCCTAGAAGCTAGCCTATGGTATGATTGTTGTTCTTCCTACGGACTAAAACCCTCTGGTTTATATAGACACCGGATAGGTTAGGGTTACACAGAGTCGGTTACAATGGTAGGAGATCTACATATCCGTATCGCCAAGCTTGCCTTCCACGCCAAGGAAAGTCCCATCCGGACACGGGAAAAAGTCTTCAATCTTGTATCTTCATAGTCTTGGAGTCCGGCCGTGATGATAGTTCGGCTATCCGGACACTCCCTAATCCAGGACTCCCTCAGTAGCCCCTGAACCGGGCTTCAATGACGACGAGTCCGGCGCGCATATTGTCTTCGGCATTGCAAGGCGGGTGCCTCCTCCGAATACTTCATAGAAGGTTTTGAACACAAGGATAGTGTCCGGCTCTGCAAAACAAGTTCCACATTCCATCGTAGAGAGAATACCTTTTGCACAGATTTGCTGACGTATTCCGCGGCGTGACATCACACCACGGCCAGGCATTTATATGAATCGTTTTTTACCGTTTCACCTTAGCAGGTTTAGCGAGGCGGTTTCCCTGGCACGTCTTATCAAAGCATAGATCGTGCCCCCCTTATTCCGGGATTCCCATCAATACGGACGTGGGTAACCCAACCGTGCCCGTTGGCACACCTCCTCTATCAAAGGCGAGTCCTAATCGACCACGGGTGGGCTCTTGGTATTCAACCTCTTTATAATGAGACCAAGGCCCTCTTCTTTACACCCTCCATCGAAGTTCGCCTCGGCCGAGTTCCAACACCCAAAGCTTCAGATTTAGGCGCTTCGGACCTTCGACAATGTCCGGCTCCGACCAGCACGGCCGATGGATGTCTTCCTCCGTCACATAAGAAGATGTGCTAAAGCTGCGAGACGCCAGGTAACTAAGCGGCGAGATCTCGCATAGGCTGCCTGCTCCAGGGCAGGTCATTCCCACTCCCGAGCCCGGCGAGAACGTGGTGTTCGTGTCTCACTTCCGTCGGGGTTTAGGCTTCCCGACGGATTCCTTTGTGCCGGGGCTCATGTTTTATTATGGGCTTGATTTCCATGACTTGAATCCGGAGTCCATCCTCCATATCTCGTCATTCATTGTCGTATGTGAGGCCTTCCTCCATATTACCCCCCCACTTTGGATTGTGGCTCAAGACCTTCAAGGTGGAGCCAAAGATGATCGAGGGGCAACAAGCAGAGTGTGGAGGGGCGGTCATAAGCAAACGTGCTGATGCTCCGTGGCCCGAGGGCTCTTTTCAAGAGGATCTTGGTTTGTGGCAACGGGAGTGGTTTTATATCACCGCCTCCTGTGGGCACCAAATGGGTGGCGCCCTCGCCTTCCACTCAGTCCACCATAGCGGCCGGCCATGGGCCAACAAGGGCTCGACTAGGGGCGGTCCAAGGACGTTCCTTTGCTGCAGCAGGCCGTATTCGAGACCTCCAAGAAAGAGAGATCAATCTGCTGCAAGTGGCGCAGGTTATGTTGATCCGCGCCTTCTGCCTCAGCAACGTTGCCCCCTCCGCCTGTGGGAATTTAATCCGGAGGGACCACGAGCTCTCCAAAATTTTATGGGCACGGCGCCCGTGGAGATGTATAAACTGTTCTTCGGATCACAAGAGAAGTGTCCGGACCTGACTGAGGATGCATGACTAAGCTGCAATCGCCCAGATACTCAATTAAGTAGTCCTATAACCGGACAAGCTGTTCATTCATTTATCATATATATATATATATATATATGCCCTTTAAAGGAGTCGTTTCTTGAACAGGAGTGGATAGCCAAGGCAAAGTTAATAAGGTGTCCGGCTCCCCTCCCTGAGACCACGCCGGATCCCATGCTGACCCAGATGTTGAAGGCCGCGCCTTTTGAAGAAGGCGAAGGGGGGAGCGGGGAAGCAACTGCCTCTATAGAGGAGGCTATCAAGGAAGGAGGGATTAAAAGTCCCGTCTTTCGAGGAGAGAAGAGGACCGCTTCGGAAGATCCGGAGGTCAAGGCCTCAAAGAGGGGAAAGGAATCTTCGTCAGAGAGTCCGCGCTCAAGTAACCCAGCCGCACTATTTCCCCAAGGGGATCAGCCCTCCAGCGAGCCGTAAGTAAAAAGTAGGGGTCTTGTAAATGAGGAACATCCCTGTATTTATTTCTAAAGATAACCGAAATTGTACCTTGTAGTTCGGATCTCAGCCCTTCTCAGCAGAGCTCGTCTTCGGGGGATCTTCTTCCGGAGATGATGGAGAGCGAAACGCCTCCACCTGCCGCACCCTCATGGGGCGGACGACCCGAGGTGTCGCTGTGGAGGGTTCCCAAGTCCGTGGGGCCGGAATGTCCGGGCGCCGAGTGGTGTGCGGTCGAGGAGCTGAAGGATCTGCTCGGGCGGCGGCTATCTCAGAAGATCACCGTGCTCTAATGGGTACGGTGATTGAAAGAATTGCATCCGCGGAGAGCGGATTGCATGAAGCCGTCAGAAGCTTATTGACGGGGTTCGAGGTACGCAAAAATGATGTACCTTCTGACAGTTATGCATATAGAATGCGCCCTGTATAGATAGTAGCCCCTGAGACTCGGTATGTTGTCAAAATTGACAGCATGCCGAGGATCAAAATCTCAGTTATAACATATCACCGCTCTAAACAGGTGGCGGGCGTCCGGTGGCCGGGTCCGATCGAGGAATATGCCGAACTAAAGCGGCAATTTGAAGAGGCGGATGCGGACATCGCGCTGGTCAATAAACGGTTTGACGAGTCACAAGGTATGCGACTTCTAAGCGGACACCTGGTAAGGGAGCTTGACGCCCATGTCTTACTATTTGTATGCTTAATGCAGATGGTGCCGCTGCTGTGGAGGAGCTGCGGGCGGAACTCGCCCGAGCAAAAGAGCAAGCCAGAATTAGTGATGCAGCCACTTTAAGGGCGGCCGAAGAGCTAAAATCCGAACGGGCTGCTCACTGCCGAAGCAAGGAGGAAATGGCCGATATGGCCAGAAAGTAGAAGAATACTACCGATCGCTGCGAGGTTCTTGAAAAAGAATGTCAAGCGGAGCAAGAGGGCCTGAAAAAGGCCGCCGCCGAATCCAAGAATGCCCATTCGGCTTTGAGAGCTGCCAAGGAGGAGCTGAGTCGCCGGGCAATTGCGGCCGAAAACCGCTTTCGCCATGGAGGAAATATACGGATCCGTAGTATGCTCAGTTGGACAAGTTGTGGAGTTTGGAGGATGCTTATCTCGACTTGGCAACGAAGCGCCGCGACGCGGTTGAGCACTTCCGGCTAGAAGGGGCATGTAGGGAAGAGCTATATTGGTCGCAATTCCATAGTCCGGAGCGTCCTCTTCCGTTGACCGATCGGTTGGCCGAATGGGCCGAGCTGAATCGATTATCCGGATTTGCCATGAAGCATATCTTGACTCATTTGTGGCCGGGCGGACCCCAGCCGAAGAGTTATTTTGGTTTAGTGCAGCAGTTCCTTGGTGCGGTACCGCGTATCGACGCAATGAAGCGATCGGCGTGTATTGAGGGAGTGCGTATGGCGCTGGCCCGTGTCAAGACATACTGGGCAGAGATGAAGGCCACCGATGTTGCATCCCAAGATTCGGACAGAAGCCGAGTACCTGCCGAGCACTACTTTGAAGAAGTCATGCAGGGCGCTCGTTTAATAGAGACTCAGCGTTTCGAAGGATATTATGTTTAAATGACATGTATGATTTGTGAAAACAATGTTTCAATATAATGTAAGAGCTTTTTATACTTGTGCGTTTAAGTAGTAAACTACTCCCTCAGGCGGCCGTTTATGTATATGTATATATAACCTGAAAGATGGCAGTCCTTGGCTTCAGCCCCCACGCACATAGTGCGGGGCTGTTTGCAAAGAAAGCGCTTTTTCACAATTAATCCAACGTCTTGGTACTGTTAAGGAGGTGGTAGCGTAGCAAACTAGGCAACCGGACTATAATGCTTTATCACTTTCACTTAGCCATAGGAGTTCGATGGTGGGGCTACTATATAGCCCCTGGGGGCACCGCACTCTCCCGAATTCGGGGTGCGTATGTGCCTGACCGCAAACCGGTCCTTCGTTAATGCGGAGGAATCCTAAACATTCCAGTGAGTCATCAAGTGGTTGACCAGTCTCTCGCTATATCATGATAGTCAGTTTTCGGCTTTCTCTACTGAGGTGCTCGCCCGGCCGAACCGGGGCACAATCGCAGTAGTTCTCCTGGTGTCGCATTAGTCGATAAAATGGAACATAAGGCAGCAAAACACAGGAGCCGGGCAACCCAACATTTGACCAAAGACATGATTCGGAGCTGATGCATATAAGGCCTAACTCGAGACGCTGAATACTCCCTAAGGTATTCGGTCTTTATGAAAACGGGCAGAATAATGCCCTAAGCCCCGTGTCCGTGCACGCCAAGAAAATTCTGCAGCGGCCAATGCCAAAACGCCAGCCTCCTCCTCGGTTATAGTAAGGAACCGGGGATGTATATCAACAAGAGACAGTAAAAAGGTTTACGCAGGGTCTTAATCAAAAGAATCCTTGCAACGGGTCCCTACTGCATCGCCTGCTGTGTCTCCGTTGTGCCGTAACCTGGACGGGTGTAGCACGTTGTTCATCTGTAAAAGAGAGGAACTTAGTTTGAAAGAAAAAGGATCATGCGAAAGATGTAATTTACATTAAATAAACAGAGTACGATTTGAAGAAGTGAAGAAAATTGAGCTTTATAGTCTCTTGTTGTACATGCATGCAGCCCCTTGTATGAGGGTATGTCATTAGTAGGCGCCGGACTCGTCTAGCCGTGTCCGGGGTTTGAATGACCTATTCAGTTTCTTTGACTAGCGGAGCCGGATAGGTGTGGGGCTGTCAAGGCAGTCTCACGTTCTTCCGTGCTCGAGTAACACTTAGTACGCTCTTTTAATGAGATGATGCCGCATGGACCGGGCATTTTAAGTGTTAGAGATGCATAATGCGCTATTGCGTTAAAGCGGGCGAAAGCTTCGCGTCCCAATAGTGCTTGATGGCTACTTTTAAATGGGGCGACATGGAAGACTAACTTTTCAAGGACGGAAGTTGTCGGATGAACCGAACACAACTTCTAACAGTAGGGAGCCCGCATAATGGGCATATGGGCCTGGCATTACCCCTTTAAAGGAGGTGTTGCTATGGCGAATTTTGGTTGGTCTATCCCCATCCTCATGGATTGTGTCCTCGATATATCAGGTTTATGTCACCGCCGCCATCCATGAGGATTTGTGTAAATTGGAATCCGTCGATTATAGGATCCAATATCAAGGCAGTCCATCCTGCGCTCCGGATACTTTCGAATAGTCCCGATGGTCGAAGGTGATTGGTTTTGACAACCCGATTAAGCGGCGCGCATTTTAGTGGGCGTTGCTCTGTTTTTCCTTTGATCACGTGAAGTGAGTTTACGGTTTTAACCTCTTGTGGGAAATTATTTTGTTTTCCGGGGCTCTGCTTGTGGTGCTCATCGTCATCTTCACTTGGTGTGTCGAGCCCCTTGTGTTCGACGTTGAGTCTGCAGGACTGTTTGAAGACCCAACAATCTCTATGGGTATGGTTTGCAGGCCTCCCGGGAGTACTGTGGATTTGACATATCTTGTCCAAGATTTTGTTTAAGTTGGATTGCTCATCGCTATTGTCCTTAAGGGGCAGTTTTTTATTGTTCTGCCGTGAGCTTTTGAATCCGGCGTTGACTGCCGCGCTCTTTGGACCGTTCCTTTTAATCCGGCGCTGGTCCATGTTGCGCCGTGGTTTCCCATTTCCATCCCTGACTTCGGATGTACTTGGGTCGCTGGTGCTGCATCTTGCTAGCCAGCTATCCACTCCCGGCAAAAGCGGGTCATGAGGTTTGTTAATGCGGCCATTGTTCTTGGCTTTTCTTGGCCGAGGTGTCTGGCGAGCCATTCGTCTCGGACGTTGTGTTTGAAGGCTGCTAAGGCTTCGGCGTCCGGACAAATGACTATTTGGTTCTTTTAGTAAGGAACCTGTTCTGCACTTTCGTGGCTGACTCTCCGGACTGTTGAGTTATGTGACTTAGATCATCTGCATCCGGAGGGCAGACATAGGTGCCCTGAAAATTTGCCCGAAACGCATCCTCGAGCTCTTCCCAGCTTCTAATGGTGTTTTCGGGGAGGCTTTTAAGCCAATGCCGAGCTGGACCTTTGAGTTTGAGGGGTAAGTATTTTATGGTGTGGAGATCATCTCCTCTAGCCATGTGTATGTGGAGGATGTAATCCTCGATCCGCATCTGTGGTCCTGTTGTTCCGTCAGATGCCTCTATGTTTACGGGTTTGAATCCCACCGAATTCATGATCCAACACCTCATCGGTGAAACATAGGGGATGTGCGGCGCCCCTGTATTTGGGTGTGCCGTGATGTTCGGATATTTGGCATGTTGCATTGCTTTGAAGGGCTTGCTTTCTCGGCCCATAGATGGACCTAACTAGGCCATCCTTTTGATGTGAATCCTTATGCGGCTTGTGTGCGGCGCCATTTGCCGCTCTCTTTTTGCCGTGGGGTCGTCCATCCGACCGGGTGGCCTTCTTACTTTTTGATTGTGGGGGCTCTAAGGCCTCCTCGTCAAATTCGCGTAGCTTTCTTTTGGGTAGCTCTTTGTTCGGTGATTGTCACCGTATTTGTCTCTGCTGGTGTTGAATACTTTGCTCCATCTGATCTTGAGTGCATCTTCCGCTGTTTTGAGCTTCCGCTTCGCTTTTTCAGTTACGCTACATGGCGGCATTTAGCCTTTTCGAGGTTATTTTGCTCCAACAGTTTGTCCGGGCGTGAGATCGTCCCGATCGTTGTCTTCGCTGGGGACGGGTTGTTTATCCAGGTTGTCTTGTTCGGACGATTGCTCGATAGCTTGTTCGTCGTCCACCGGTTCGCCCTGCTCTATGGCTGGGTCTTTGTTGAGGCAGGACTTGGTTCGGCGTTTACGTTGCCGTTTTGACTGCTTTTCGAGGAATTTATCCTTCGTAGCGTCCCGTTGTTCCTCGTCTTCATTTCCTTTAGGTGTGTCCACCATGTATACATCATGGGATGAGGTGGTTGTCCAGCATCCTATAGGCGCTGGTTTATGGTTGTCTCCTACATCGTCGTCCATACCGTCGATGTCTTCGGAGTCGAAATCAAGCACGTCGTGTAAACTTTCGATAGTGGCTACGAAGTGGGTGGTGGGTGGGCGTTGAATTTCTTCGCCGTCCGCATCCCAACCTTCCTGACCGTAGTCCGGCCAGGGCTCTCCGGATAGAGAGAGAGACTTCAGTAAATTCAGGATGTCGCCAAAGTGCGAGCGATGAAAGATGTCCGCGGCAGTGAACTCCATGACCGGCGCCCAATCGGATTCGATTGGCAGGGGCGCGGAGGGTTCGGAGTCCGGAGAAGAGTCCGGCACCCTGGAGTTGAGGTCTTCGCAAGGGACAAGGATGGAGTCCGACTCAATTGCCGTAGAGATCATAGCCCCCGAGGCGGTGTCCAACCACTCATCCTCGATCGGGGAATCCGGCTCCGGATTAAGGGTCGGAGCGGATGCTGGTGCGGCCTCGAGGGCACTGTTCGGCTGCAGAGCTAGATCATGCCCATCGAGACAGTGCGGCACGCTTGGCCACGGCTCGAATCCGTTGATGATCAAGTCTCCGCGGATATCGGCCGTATAGTTCAAACCTCCAAATCTGACACGATGGCTGTGGGCGAAGCTTTCGATCTGCTCCAGATGGCTGGGTTAATTGGCCCGCAGCAAAGCCGCCGAATACGAAGATCTGTCCAGGAGAAAAGTCTCACCCTGGACCGCTGCCGTTGTTGATGATCGGCGAGCCATCGGGCCTATCGGTGACGCATACGTAGGAACTCTCAATGAAAGCACCAATGTCGGTGTCAAACCGGCGGATCTCGGGTAGGGGGTCCTGAACTGCGCGCCTAGGCGGATGGTAACAGGAGACAAGGGACACGATGTTTTTATCCAGGTTCGCCCTCTCGATGGAGGTAATACCCTACTCCCGCTTGATTAATATTGATGATATGGGTAGTACAAGAGTAGATCTACCACGAGAGCGTAGAGGCTAAACCCTAGAAGCTAGCCTATGGTATGATTGTTGTTCGCCCCACGGACTAAAACCCTCCGGTTTATATAGACACCGGATAGGTTAGGGTTACACAGAGTCGGTTACAATGGTAGGAGATCTACATATCCAGATCGCCAAGCTTGCCTTCCACGCCAAGGAAAGTCCCATCCGGACACGGGACGAAGTCTTCAATCTTGTATCTTCATAGTCTTGGAGTCCGGCCGTGATGATAGTTCGGCTATCCGGACACCCCCTAATCCAGGACTCCCTTAGCGAGCGTGCGAGCCACTGCTGCTCCCCCTCCTCCCCCTACTTATAGGCTCGAGGGGCGGAGCCGAGGAGGCGAGGCGTGGTGGAACGTGGGATTAACTGCGCCCACTCCCCCATGTCCCGCGATTAAAGTGGCCTAAAGACGTG
This sequence comes from Aegilops bicornis, assembly GCA_021605145.1. Classification (NCBI taxonomy): domain Eukaryota; kingdom Viridiplantae; phylum Streptophyta; class Magnoliopsida; order Poales; family Poaceae; genus Aegilops; species Aegilops bicornis. The sequence goes on from CM038674.1 coordinate 102,330,448, forward strand.
ATGAAACCGCCACGGGAAGGCGATCGGTTCGTTCGGGCCGCAGAGGATCTACACATGGGCCAAGGCCTAGGTATGGCGGGCTCAGCCCGCGGGCGACGCCTCGTCACAAGGTAATGGGCAGGCCTTTTTGGTTACACGTGGCGCGGTCAACGCTAATTCGCTCGTGATTCTCTCCCCAAGTCAAGAGTATCCCAAGACGGCGCACTACCAAAGCCGGCTGCTAGCTGCCGCCCTCGGGATAGGAAGCTGATCGAGCTTCTCGTCCCTTTCTTCAGCCTCAAGCTCAACCAGCTTCGTGGACTACTGTCGGAGTAATGACCACGGTAGCCTAGCCGGCTCCCCCAGGACTTCAAAAATTACGAGCCAATCAAGCCCTCCAACATCCCAGACTCGGGGCCGCCTTCCCCCGGCTGGCTGACTCTCAGGCCGGCTACCGGGAGGCGGCCCAGCCCTAAAACCTCCAGGCAAAAGGCCATAAGAGAGCCGACTCCCCAAGGAGCCGGCCACCAGAGGGCCGACTCCGCGAAGCCGGCCACGAGAATGCCGACTCCAGGAAGCCGGCCTCCCAAGGCGTGCCAAGGCCGCACCTCGTAATCTGCACCCTCATAACGGCGATGAGATCGGGTGTGGCTATTGAAGCCTGCCACCCCGCATCCTCGAGCGCCAAGATGGCCACAAGGCGCCATACGGGCGGCCATCACCCGTCCGCGCGACATCAAGGTTGCCATCTTGACCATGACGCCACCCACGACAGTCGTCAAGACGACCAGCAGCGCGGGCCCCTCCGGTCAGAGAGGTGCCCAAAGGCGGCTCGGCCTCCCCTAGTCAGCTTGAGGCATGGCTGGCTTCCCACAGCCGGCTTGTTCCCTCCCTCGAAGGAAGCGCCTCATTAAGGAGACAAGATGAGGTGAGGCTACAGTGATCGCCGCCAAGGCAGCGTCACTGTAGCCACGCTTACCCCGACGAAGCCCTCGTCATCAGGATTGAGGCAACAGTAACTAGTCCCCGACAAGGCCCTCAGCGGTGGGGCCAACTTCTCAACCAAGAAGCCAGCAGCCGGCGAGACCCACCAATCGGCGGGACCCAGCTGCCAGCGGAGAAGCCGGCAAGCGTAGACACTGACGGCTAGGGCCCACACCCAGCCGAATTACCATTGTACCCCGGGGGGTAAGCCTATATAAACCCCCTGGGGCACCCATGCAAAGGGTTGATCTCTTAGAGTTTTAGACACCACATATAGAGAGGAGGAGAGCTAGCCGAGCCCTTCTTCTTCCTCTCGCCGAACAGCTCAAGGAGCCTCTTGTAGCTACTTGTTCATCTAGTGACCATGCGGAGACCCCGCAGAGCAGCAGTAGGGGTGTTATCTCCACGGAGAGCCCCGAAGCTGGGTAAGATTCGCCGGCATGCATGTCTTCGCCTCATCCCATTTCCAGGCACCGGCGATGTCTTATTGGCTCCCATAATGATAAGCCTCCCGTTGGCATATGTCGCACCTACCACCCGACATGTTCCATCTGACATTCCAGTTAAACAGCACAAAAGTCACTTCTTTTAAGAAGAGTTTTGTGCAGTGCACCAAAAGGTCACAACAGCAACCAGGTGAACTGGATATCCCTGTTTGCACAAAAAGGCACAGATGAAACAGTCAGAGTCTCAAACAATTACAGGCAAAAACATTTGGCTAAACTTGTCAGAGTCTCAAACAATTACAGGAAAAAAACAGTGGCATGGCTTCATTTTTACTAGGGACATTATATTAAGAACAGCCAAGGCTGCGTTCGGTTCACAGGTTTGGTGCAGGATTTTCATAGGAACACAATTCCCATCAGATTCTTTCCTTCCAACCGCTCGAACACAGAAAGGTGAATAGTGTTTCATAGGAAATCTGGTCCGTAGTACTGATTCCATTGGATTAGAAACATCCACGCTGCTCGCTTTTTTGGGCGGAAGCCCGAGGCAAAGCCTTCATTGCCATGTGTTAGACAAAGTTCTTTGTCTTGTGTGTGCCGGAATAAAAATCAACCTATGTTTGGTACGTGAGGTGAGGACAAGAGTAGTCACCGTGCAGCTGAATAAACAAATAGCATCTCATACCGCCAAGCATGCTACTCTAAAAAACAAATCAGTACATTTCAGTAGTCCATCCTAACACATTCTCTTGAGGGTTTCCTCCGTTCATTGTTCCATAGTTTTATACCTACATTCCTTTCCTATTCCTCTATTTTCATCAAGACCTATGTTTTCTCGCCTTTATTCAATCGGAGCCTAAATATTTGGTATAAGGGCATGGGATAGTGGGTGCACCAGCAAAGACAACACCATGTACGTAAACAGGGGCATAAAGTGGTGATTCATAGTTTGTTGCCCCGAGAAACAAACATCCAAGAAACATATCTGAGTTGGTCCCATTTTTGTACACTCTAGCCACCTACTCCTATGTGTGGATAGCAAATCTAGTCCTGGTCATACCACCGTATAGCGTTACCCCATATTTCCTTTTTCGACCAAGAGACCGTTGGATGACCACCAGACTACTTTCATCCCCTTTTCTTCCTGTTTGTACCAAGTCCGATGTACATACTAAATTCCCGCACCCCCACTTAATTTCAATGAAAAGAATTTTCGGACGTAGGGAGTACAAGAATCGACTCCATGAAGTAGCTTTACCTCTAACAATAGAAGAAAAAAAGGTGACGTTGGACCATCCGATTGAGAGGGGCTGAGAGGAAGAAAATGATGCACATGCAAATACATAGCGAAATGGGGAAGTAGAGCTAAGGCGGTTTCAAACAAAGATATACCAAGCTCGTCGGGATGTGGATAGGTGGGCCGGAGGCCGGATCCACCCACAGCAACGCATTTAAGGATCGGAGGACCTCCAGCGCCGGGCTCAGCCGCCGTAGATAATGGTGCGGTCGGCAGTGGGTCTCCTCCCTCGCTGTCGACGACGGCCCAAACGCTGCCCCTCCTTCCCTTCATCGGTGGAGGGGGATACGTCGGGATCTGTAACCAGCGGTGAGGATAGAAAGCCAATGTTTTTTGAAGGGAGAAAGACAGGGTTACTACCCCTATCTTGTTTAGATCTGGAGAGGATGAGAGTGTGTGAATAGAGCAGCCCTAGCAAGCAAGCGCGGAGGCTCCGGCCTATATATAAGTAGTGGAGTAGTTTTCCTTTTTCAATCCATCAAAACAATCGTTTAAAATTGTGTACTATACTACATGCCAGGTCGCGGTTTTTTAGTTGTTGATTGTTTTTTGAGATAGCTACCCGCTTGTTCCAAGTGGTGTTACGGTGTGCCAGGTCGCACTTTGTATCATTCAAGTCTAGTAGTACTACAAGTCCCTCCATCCTAAATATAAGTCTTTTTTTATTGGCCACACCTAAGACAAGAATTTTTTTATTAGCAGTGAACCCCACATGTCATAGACACAAAAATTGTGGCAAGATTCCCTTAGGCAAGCCAAAGTGTGTCTAACAATTTGAGCAACTCAAAGTTAGGCAAGTGTGGCAAGTGTGGGAAAAATAATGTGGCAACATAAGACAAACATAGTCACAATCCAAACAGCCCCGTGATTTTTTGTGACATGCATGAAAATTTGGTTAGTTAAATTTATAGTCAAAATTTGGCAAGGTGCATCAAATCAACACATGCAAGTATCAAAAGGAAAGTCATTGCATGCATGCATGCGTTGTACTCCCTCCGTTTCCAAATATAAGTCTTTTTTAGAGATTTTAACAAGTGACTGCTCCCTCCGTTCCTAAATGTAAGTCTTTTTAGGGATTCCACTACAAACTACATACGGATGTATATAGACATATTTTAGAGTGTAGATTCAATCATTTTGTTTCGTATGTACTCCACTTCATAGTGAAATATCTAAAAAGACTTATATTTTGGAACGGAGTGAGTACATACGAAGCAGAATATGTCTACTCCTACATACGAAGTAGCCCATTTGAAATGTGTAAAAAGAGTTTTATCGAATGCAGTGCTTTGATGTGTCGCGTCAACTCGTACAAGCCCGAGAAATTTGATTTCTACGACGCCCTCTCCCTCACGGACAGAGCTCCAGTGCCTTAACTGCACCTGCCTTTGGCTGCATGACAGGTGGGCCAACCAATTGCTGGGCCCCACTGTCATGGACGCAAAGGCGGAGCAGTAAGTAGAAGCTACACATCGCCATCCCTCCCGCACGCAGGTGGACGGACGTGCGCAAAGCAGTGGATTCGATACTGTAGAAGTAGGGGTAACATCATTGTTCGTCTTCTCGAAGAGGCGAAGAGCCAAGTGCAAACCGAACGTGGCAGTTGCGAACGCTCGCGTGGTGCGGTTCCTTGGAGTACTCCCCACTATGACCAGCCTGAGAGAGTGCTTTGATACGTTTTAGTCTCATGACTAAAAGTAGTAGGACTAAAACTTGTTAGCCTCATCAATGCTTGGATCCAAATACTAAAGAGACTAAGATCAAGTTAATGACATTTCAAAGCATCCGGGCCCGCGTGCCATCCACCAAATCGCAGCGAGGTGCTACAGTCGAGACTCACATGTCACCCTGGTGTGGCCGTCATGACCCGTCATATCACAAAACCCACACCTTTACCAGCAGTGGTAATGTGGCCTCCAAGTTGGACTAGATGAAGCAACCATCATTTCATTGGAACGCTTGTTCAAGCCCTTTCTTCCCTTTCTTGAAGAAAACCTCACTCCAGGCTACTCACTTCTGCCATTTTTCTTCTCTCTACCGACGAAGGAAAGGTGGGCGAATCAGTTATGCTGCTATATTTTCATTCCAATAATCTTCTTTTATGGCTAATCAACCGATTCTCACATCCTATTCTTTTCCCTGCTTTCATTGCGATTGGGGTTTCTTTCGATTGCTTTTTGTTTGTCGGGCCATTGATGGATCCCTGAGCACTAGGCAAAGAGTTGTCGGCGGACAACCCATCGGAGACATGATCTCCAGGAAGCGAGCACCGACCAACGAGTTGACCATGTTGGCGGGCCAACCCATGGAGACGAAGAACTCCAAGAAACAAGCACTGGCCAAAGAGTTGAGGACGTTAGCGGACGGACTCCTCAAAGAAAGTTGGAAGAACAGCAAGGGCCCCACCGTGCCTACCCCAGGAGCTCTGATTGCCACCTATGTGAGGCTCAAGACCGAGTTTGAGGAGATAGTCGCCGTTGAGAAGCAGTATTCTCGGCAAGGTGATGGCCCCCATCGAGGACGAGGAGATGGCCCCCTTGAGGATGAGATCCCCGGTGAGCTGCACAAGGTAAAAATAATGGCTTATTACCATAGTTGTGGTTTTTGATTATTTGCAATGTGCTTGCTTTTTGATTATTTGCAATGTGCTTGCTAATATGTTAGTGTTGTGCAGTGCTGGTGGTTGTCCTTGATGATTCCAATGTCGCGGGTCTGGCCCCTGGCATCGCCTCGAGATCGATTCCGATACCGCTGTCCATCCTGTGGACATCGCCCTGTAGATCGATTCGATGTCGCTGTCACCCCTGTGGACATCGCCTTCGTAAATCGATTCCCATGCCGCTCGTTTGCCGTGGTCATGGCCGAGAGATCGATGACAAGAAATAGTTGGTCGCGCTAATCCTTCAGGGTAGTTTGCATTGCCCTGTGTTTAATTACCAGAACGATGCGTGTTATCAAACCATCTTAGGGCTAGTGCACTGTCTTGTCTGGGCGGATCTTGCTACTTTTGTTCGATAGTGAATCATGCGATGAGTCATGCAAACCCTCTCCGAGTTATGGAAATAGATGTATCCTCACCAGCTTTTGATGTAATATATGGCATGCTTAGATGTAAGTTTGAATTGTTTATCATGTCAGCAGGGCTTGTTTGATGATTCTTGGTGTTAGTAGGCTAGCTACTGTGTGAGCTATAGTACTTGCAAAACACTCATCGAAGAGAAACGTTGGGGCTGATGAGCTCGTGGTACGCTTATACTTATCCCTCGTCGATCGACCAATAGCCCTAGCTCCTAAAATTGTAGACTTAGCGATCGATCAGACAATAGTCAACATATATTCAGGCCTCATTTGGTTCATAGGGTAGGAAAATCGTAGCAAAAGTACAGAGAACGTGCAACACAAAATCATAGCAGTAAAGAGACGTACTCCCTCCGTTCCAAAATAGATGACCTAGGCGGGCTAGTTTGCCTAGTGGGTTTCAGTGATATGACGTGGTTTCAGTGGAAGAACAATATATTCCGGACGACCGAGAAGGAGCAAGGAACCTCGTGGTGGAGCGTCTGCACTCATAATATTTAATATTATTCAGCGATATAAAATTAACCAATCATCTCCACAAAGGGATCGGAAGAGTACGTAAACACGGCAGCCCAAAGTAGTTACATCATACTAGTACATGGCTAACCCACGCTATCACCATATTTCTTGGCTTCCGTGCGACACCTATCTCTAGTAATCCAGGAGCCTGTATCGCTTCTCCCTCCTCGACTCTATCAAAGTGCGGCGGGCTGGCGCTTCTGCCGTCTATTGAGGTCGGTTAACTATCACATGTTAGCGACATGCCAAGAGCATTCTAAAAAAATTCCTTTCACGTTCCGTTTTCAAAAAGAAAAAAATCCTTTCACGTACAAATTTGCATGTATGCTTTGAGCAACTTGCATGTCCTATACTGCTCCTATTTGATACTCTAACTTAGCTAGAGGTTAGAATAACTCATGACTAACCCTGAACTAACTGTAGCCAAAGAGGTGTTTGGGTGACAGGGTTAGATTGACAATAAATGCACTTGGAGAGAGAAAAGTGATTTTTCAGTAGTCCCAATGAGAACTATCTCAAGCTAGCACCTCTTGGGTGGGATAGTTTTTTTTGGTGGGTTCGGTGCAACTTGCTCCAATTTAAACCCTCATGCTTGGATACTTTAGGGCTATTTGAGCCCCAACTAGCTCAAACTAACTCTAACCCATGGACCCAAACAGGGCCTAGGGCGAGTCTCGACGCGGAGCAACAGATGCACCGAAGCGGCGCTCTCTCGGCCGTCGCGCCACTTCAAAGCCGGCGCCAGTGAGAGGTCGCCTCCGCTCTGGCCGGGCATTAATGCGACACTGACGCTCCAGGCGACGCTGACCGTTTCACACGGGAAGCACGCGCTAGCAAGGGAGTATAGGTTTTGAACCGTTTCAGGTGTAGTAGTAATGGTAGTTTGCAAAACTACTCAATTATTGCACTCAGTTTCCTAAGAAATTGTGGTAAAAACGTTACTCCACAGCCCGCTTCCCTTCTCCTTCCTGCTCGTGATTTACGTGGCCATGTTAACGTGGTTGTGTCAAAAAAATGTCACTTCCTGCTCGTGATTTGCGTTATATAATTACAAGCAAGATTCTCATGCATTGCACGGAACATCAATATGCATTTTTTTACAAAACACCGGTTGTGATTGACCCATGCAGGAGTAATCCCATGTGTAAATGATATCTCGAGAATTTTATCGGAAAACTGGTATCTCGAGAATGTCATCGAAAAAATGAAAGATGAGAGATAAGGCGAGGAGGAGTGGAGCGTGGTGGTGACTGGTGGTCGGAATGGGCGGAGGCATGGGGATGGACGGCGCCGGCAGCGGCAAAGCCACCATGCATGCTAGATTGTTCCGTAGACTTATTCCTTTTTAATTGCTGAGCAATGAGGTTATGGAGATAATGATGTGGAGAGAGGTGCGGTTATCTTTTGTAAAATTATCATAGTTTGCTTCCTATCCATCGATATAGATCATACTTTATGCGTCAGACACGAGATGGCAGGCACACCATCATCGCCAACTCGTTTTTTTATAAGGGTATATACAGATGATAAGTTTACTGACTATTAAAGTAAAGTGGAATCTGTCCATGTTATGCAAGTAAATAAAGGTGATTGTTTATCATACGGGTAAGGTTGGATGAAGGGTGGTTGGAACAAATGCTCCGCCTAGAGCATGTGTGTGTGTGAGATGGAGTCTTAGTGTGTGTGGTGTGTGTGTGTGTGTGAGAGAGAGAGAGAGAGAGAGAGTGAGAGAGAGAGGAGAGAAAGAGAGAGAGAGATGGAGTCTTAGTTTGTGTGTGTGTGTGAGAGAGAGAGAGAGAGGAGAGAGGGAGAGAGAGATGGAGTCTTAGTTTGTGTGTGTGTGTGAGAGAGAGAGATGGAGTCTAAGTGTGTGTGTGTGTGGGGGGGTGTGTGTTTGTGCGTGTGTGTGAGAGAGAGATGGAGTCTTAGTGTCTGTGTGTGTGGGGGGGGTGCGTGCGTGCGTGTGTGTGTGTGTGTTTGTGTGTGTGTGAGAGAGAGATGGAGTCTTAATGTGTGTGTGTGGGGGGGGGGTGCGTGCGTGTGTGCTTGTGTGTGTGCATGCGCGCGCGCGCGTGTGTGTCCCGGGGTTCTCTGTGGCGGATGTAATTTAATTGTGCATCGCTTCATCATAGAGAGGTGATGTGTATGACAGAGGCCAGCAACGATGGGGTGCGAGAGAGAAAATGCCCGTAGGAGGGAAGAGAAGGTGTGTGCACGTGAGAGGAGTCGACATCGAGGGAACGTGTTTGTTCGAGAGACACCATGGAAGACTACTATATATCAATGGTGCATGTAGGCGGGAGTTAAACAAAGGGATGGTCTTATTGGTTTCGGGGATATAGGGGAAGAGTGAGAGGCGCGCGGGGCGGGGGGGGGGGGTAGCTAGAAGGAGATTTTTAAGTGTGAGTGTGTGTTTTGCCCATCCAGGCGGAAGTTATGTGCACAAAAGAGGAGAAAGATTCGGTGTGGCATTGGATTGAGGGTAATTAACTACGTATGGAGACATAGAGACCTTGAACGTGCAAGTGTGAGAGGTATACATGTATACGTGGGATGTGTGTGTGTGCGCGCGCGCATGATCAAGATAAAAGTGTCGGATTTCGGGTTCCGGCAGACCCTTGAGGTTCGAACACTGGGCTGCGCGCGGAGATCCAACCTTCCACCGTCTCGCACCTCGCCGAATCGCTGGGACCTAAACTACTAAATGGAACAGCACAAGAGGCACGAGATTTATACTGGTTCGGGCCACCATTGTGGTGTAATACCCTACTCCAGTGTGTGGTGTGGTGGATTGCCTCTTGGGCTGACGAGGAACAATACAAGGAAGAACAGCCTCGCGAGGGTCTGTTCTTGGCGGGTGCGATGAACTTCTAGGTGGTGTTCAGTCGCTCTAGCTACTGGTTTCTTGATGAGGATTTGGATCTCCCCGCCCTGGGGTGGCTATTCCTATTTATAGGTGAAGGCCCTGGGCCTCTTCCCAAATATTGAGCGGGAAGGGCGCCAACAATTGGCCATTTTGAAGGGGAACAGCGGGTACACTTATCCTGACTAAAGTTGGTCCTCGCCGCCAAAGGCTCGTGATGACGCCGCTTGGGCTCCACGATGACTCCTTCCACCGTTAGACTGGTCTTGGTCTTGTTGCACCAAACGGATGCCTTTGCTTGATGCTCTCGCTGCGCTTGCTCCTTTGCACCAAAGAGGAAAGGAGGACATCAGCTGGCTGGCGCCGGATCGCGCCCTTGGTCGTCATGGCTTGCGTCATGGGCACCTCGCGAGGTACCCTGCCTTGAACTCTCCGCCTCCTCATGAGCCAGCTCGACGAGGCCGTGCCTCGAGGAAGCTCCTTGTCGCCCCGCCTCAAGGCTTGGCCCCTCGCGAGGGTCTTGAGCTTGCGTTGATGAAGATGGGCCGTCTTTGGGCCTCCTTCGAGCCACGCCGCGGGCCGCAGTGCAGCAAGTCTGGGGACCCCTGCTCCCAACGCCGACAAGAGCCCTGGCCCACGGGCGCCCGCCAACTTGGCCGACCAGAGAGGCGAAAGGGCAAGTGCGGCGTCGCCGGGTCTAACAGCTGCATGGCCTTGGGCGCCACAGATGGCGGTTGATTGGACGCCAGGCGCCTCTGCAACCGCGTTAGTTGATAACAGAGCGGCATCTTCCTTGCCTCCTTTACTTTCTCCAGTTACTGCTCAGATCCCCTTTCTTGCGCCTCTCCTCTATGCTTCCAAGATCTTCAGATCCACTCCGCCTGCGTGCCCTAGCCAGTCATGGCGCCTCTCCAAGCCCCGGCCGGAGCTTGGTACTCTCCTGCCTTGGACCCGCCAAATGTGTCAGGCGAGCTCGCCACTGCGCCGGATGGCGGAGGCGCAGGGCATCAACGGAACGGAGGCGTTCAAGGCCGGCTCTTCCGCCCCTGAGGGTCGGGGGAGTACCTTCTACCCGTTCTTCGTGAGCGCCATCATTGCTGGTCTGGTGCCTCCCTTTTCTGAGTTCTTCTTCTCCGTCCTCCGTCACTACAACATTCAAGCTCTGCACCTCCATCCCAACTCCGTCCTTCTTCTGGCTATCTTCGCCTACTATTGTGAGTCCCATGTTGGGGTGAAGCCCTCGGTGGCCTTGCTGCGCCACTATTTCTCCCTCCGAACCTCCCGTGGTTCCGCCTCCGCGTGCGCGAGCTTCGTCGCATATGGCGGAGCCATCGCCATTTCAAACCCTGGGAAGCGGATTGAGGGCTTCAGGAGCAAGTGGGTCTTGGTGGATGCTGGGCGCATCCACCCTCGGCTGATCCTTCCCACGGAGCACCCCGCGAGCTCCGACGACTGGTCCCGAGTGGAGCTTCTGGATCCCCGCGCGAAGCTGGTGCTGGAGAAGATGGACGCAGATCTGAAGCCGGCCAGCGTGGCGGCGGCGAAGCTGACCGGTGCGTCGCTGCTGAGGGAGTTCCTGGAGCATCAACTGGCTCCGATTAAAGATTGCCTGGCGTGGAGGCCTCACTCGAGCCCCGTGGTCTGGCCGGGCGAGGACTGGCGGCGGTCCTCCGCCCTTGGTTGGGGCGATGTGGCGAGACTGGAGGGCGCCCAGCCTCTTGTTCCTTCATGAGGATTGGGAGGCGGTAGTGGGGCCCAGGCCTGTCTTCAATGGGGATGGGCCCGTGCCCGTGGAGGTTCCGGAGGACCTGGTGGACGTGTCCTCTGCCGACTCCAGCGAAGAGGTGGAGGAAAGAGAGCCGGGAGAGGGGGTTGATTCGGGGGTGGAGTCAATGGCTCCCCCCCTTCGGCGCAGGTCCCGCACTCTCCGCCTCCCCCAGAGTGACGATGACGATGATGAGGATGAGCAGGGAGGCGGAAGCCTGCCCCCGATCCCGAAGAAGGACCGGACTGGGCTGGTCCCCCGCGGGTCCGCCCCGGCCCCGGGGCGATCCGCGGACGCGCCTCCTGCTCCCGGGACCCTTGAAGCCGACCCTTGCAACCGCTTATGCGGGCTTTAAATTCGGGCCGAGGGCTGCTCGAGTCCACCAACACGACCTATAAGTGCCTCGCCTCCGCCTTGATTATTGCTCGTCGACGAGATCTCGATGTCCATGTCCTTCGGCCAGCTGGCGCCCTTGGTGAAGAAGCCAAGGGGGCTCCCGAGGCCCCATCCGTGGCGGTGCCTCTGCCCGAAAGAAGGTGATCGTGACGCAGAGGCCTCTCCCGCCCGGGTGCCCTCACGAGGCAGCCGAGCCGCGGGCGAAGCTCAAATTTCTGACCCAGGCGACTCGAGGTGCCCTTGCTTGGCGCTGCCTCCATCGCCGTCGTGGCGCCGCTGGTTCCGCCTCGTATGCAGTGGTCACACAGCCGCCTTCTCCTCATACTCCACCGACCGATGCTCCTCGAATCATCGCTCGGGATCACGCCGTTGCGGACTGGACCGCCTCGGCAGATCTTCGGGCGCCGACTCCGTCGATGGCTGGGCGCTTGGAGCTCGCTCGCTGGATTTGCTCGATGCTTCGATTCGGGCGGCGCTGGTCCAGGCCTCGACGGCTTCGACGAGGAGAAGCGTGCTGTTCGTGAGGCGAAGATTGCCCGCGATGCTGCCTCGGGGAGGCAGCTAGCATCCAAGGTCGCTGTGAGACGCCGAGAGCGAAAGAAGGGCTCTGCAGAAACAGCTTGCCGAGGAGGCCCGCCTCGCCAGAGCAGGAGGAAAGCATGAAGGCTCGCGAGGCGGCCGCTGGCGACCAGGAGGCCAGGCTCAAGAAGCGCCGCGACCGCCTAGGCGCGCTGGAGCAGGAGCTGGAGGCGAGGAAGGTCGAGCTGGACGACAAGGCGTGGGTTCTTGCAGAAGATCGCGTGGCCTTCACGGATATGGAGGTGAAGGCTCGCTCTTTGCTGAAGACGCTTTACGACAGTGGCCTGGAGAGTCCGCTGGGCGGCGCCGAGGATGGTCCCGCCAAGCTGCTTCCCTTCCTGGTTCGCACTCTTGAAGATGTCACCCTTGGCCTTGGCCCCACGACCGAGGCCGAGGCGCGTGTCTGGTCTTCTGCGGCACTGACACGGGTCCTCACCCACATCTACCTTCACGAACCCAGCGTCCACAACCTCGACAGCCCGGAGCCAGAAGCGGCGAGCATGCCTGCCACGCCGAGGCTGTGAAGGGTCGCGCGGAGGCTGCTGGGGAAGTTCGGGCCTTCAAGACCAAGCCGGGCGAGGCGCCATCGCCCTGCTGCTCCTCGAGGCGAACCCTCTCCATGCTGCTCCAGCGCCGACATGTGACTCTGTTGCGTCTCCTTTCCTGCTTTTAATTCCTGCTCATGTATCATGCCTCGGGGAGTCGTTTAATGTTGCGTTTGGTATTGTTATAAAAGTGTGGATTGTAATTTTTTCTTTTGAATTCCTTGAAATTTGCGCTTCCTACTTGCTTATGTTCTACGTCGGCAGAGTAGCCCTACCACAAGATACCTCAGGCCGCGGTTAGCCCCGACCGGAAACCGTGACGGGACCAAGGAGTGAGGGCTACGTGACAAGTTAGGCTCTGAGTCGCGATGCTCAGAGTCCCCCTTGGCGCCATTTAACAGCAAGTAGGGAGGTGAGACGGGCGGATCTACCGTTTCACGTCAGAGAGCCCGGCCCTCACGCATACCTCAACCACCGTTAGCCTTTGGGAACTAAGGGTGAGGGGCTACGTGACAGTTAGGCTCCTGAGTCGCGATGCTCAGGAGTCCCCCTTGACGCTCAAACGGCATTCGTACCTTGGCTCCGCTCGGGAGTGACGCGACGCAACCAGGCCCGGGGCTGGCTGGGTGGCGGCGTCTGGCGTGACTCAGCGCAGCCTCGTGCTCAGCCTCGAACGGGCGCTCCCGAGGGGAGGCGTTGCGATGAGGCCGCACACCGAAGCTCTGGGCTCCCCGAGGTTGATGCGACCCGGAGGCCACCCTCGCTTGTTTATCACCGGTAGCGAGCATAGCGCTTCCGCATGCGCGTCTGGGCATAGCCGCCTCGACAGTTGTCGCCAGCGAAGGAGCATGGTGCTTCCATCTGCGTGGGAGGGGGCTCCCCTCCCGGGAGGAGCCCTGGGCATATATAGCCCCACCTCGACACGTGGCCGCACGGTAGGGCTGGACGAGGTGTATCTGGGCACCCGTGAGCCAGCCAAGGGACTCACGGGCCCTACCTCAAGGCGGGTTGCACTGGCTCGGGCCTTATCTTCGAAAGTGTGTTCCTCGCAAATTTGGCCGATGCCGGTTTCACGTCTTCGGGTCCCGGCTCTCGGGCTGGTCTCAGCCGTCGCTGGCAAGCCAAGTCGCGATGCCATGGACAAGACCAGAGGGTGAGGGCCGGAGAGCCGGTAGGAGCCCTGAGTCGCGATGCTCAGGCACCCCCCCCCCTTTAACGCGCAAGCTGGGTTAGATGACGAAACTCTACGTCCTCGGGTCCCGGCTCTCGGGCTGGTCTCAGCCGTCGCTGGCAAGCCAGGTCGCGATGCCATGGACAAGACCAGAGGGTGAGGGCCGGAGAGCCGGTAGGAGCCCCGAGTCGTGATGCTCGTGCACCCCTTTAACGCTGCAAGCTGGGTTAGATGCAGCAACTCTATGTCCTCGGGTCTCGGCTCTCGGGCTGGTCTCACTGCCGGGCAAGCTGTGTCACGATGCCATGGACAAGCCCAGAGGGTGAGGGCCGGAGAGCCGGTAGGAGCCACGAGTCGCGATGCTCGTGCACCCCCTTTAACGCTGCAAGTCGGGTTAGATGACGAAACTCTACGTCCTCGGGTCCCGGCTCGGGCTGGTCTCAGCCGTCATTGCAAGCCAGTAGCGATGCCATGGACAAGACCAGAGGGTGAGGGCCGGAGAGTCGGTAGGAGCCTGAGTCGTGATGCTCGTGCACCCCCTTTAACGAAAGCAAGATTCCGTCACCCAGAAAAGGCACCAAATAACAAGCATGGTGGAGCGAGAGCATAATCCTAAGGAAAACGTAAGAAGGATACATGTCACCGACAGGCCCGAGCGGCTTGGGGATGATGCAGCCCGAGGGGCGCCCCCAACAGGATAGGCTAATGACATGAAATAAAAGGGGTACATGCCGCGGGGACGGACCCATGCAACCTGGGAATAATGCGTACTCAAGGCGCTCGCCGAACAAAACTTAAAGATGTCACCCGTGATGTTGGGGATGAAGGGGTGTTGGTGTAGCAGACTCGGTGGGCTGCGGAGCCGATCCTCACGAGCCCCCGTGCCCGGGCCTTGGGAGGATCCGAGGCGCCGACGGCTCCTCGGGGCCATCTCCATCTCCGCCAGGCTGTGGCGTGCTCGACCTCTCGAGCCTCCTGTGATGGCCCTCATGAGATGCCGGTGCGCAGAACCGTGTTTGGTAGGCCGTGAGGCATGCGCGACGTAGCTGGGGCGGGCCTCGCAACGCCCCACTCATGAGGGCCGAGGCGCTCTTGAGATGCGGCTCGGTTGAGCCCCTGGTATGTCGATGCAGACGCTGCAACCCACCATCCTCGCCTGGATGGGGGGCCACACAGGGTGGCGGCGGCTGCCCCTCATGACCCTTTTGAGTCCTGTAGCTCCCGAATGGCCTTGGCCGACGAACTCCCGAGGGTTCGGCCTTCCTTGCCTTGCTCCCGCTATGGGAAACGTGCTTCAAGCACGCCCACGTGGTGCCCAAGCGCCTCCCTCGTGACCTTGGCGAGGTCGGCGGCCCTCCAGGGGAGAGCCCCCGAGCCCGGCCTGAGGAGGGCGCCGGGCACGCTTTCCTATGCGATGGAAGGAGGCTCACCCTGGCCGGGCGCGGGCCCTGAGGGGCCTGCCTCTTGAGGAGCCGGGTCGGTCGATGTCTTCTTCTTCTTGGGTGCGACCTCGGGAGGCCTCCTGCTGCTGTGGTCTGGGTCTTCTAGCGATGCAGCCTGAAAGGCTCGCCCGGGAGCACATCATGCTCTCTTTTCACAGGCACCGTGATGACCCCGCCGCTTCCTCGGCATCTTGAGGATGTTGTAGCCGTGGTGGTTTACAACCATGAACTTGGCCAGCGGGTACCCGAGGATGGCGCTATGGCAGGCGTAATGTGGGCGACGCCAAGTCGATGAGCTCGGTGTGGTAGTTGTTGCGAGCCCCAAGGTGACAGGAAGGCGGACCTACCCGATCGGGATCGTAGAGCCGCCGGTGACTCCGGAGAAAGGCTTGGTTGGCTGAAGTCGATCAGAAGGCACTTGAAGATTGTTGAATGTTTCGACGGACAGGACGTTGAGTCCTGCCCCGCCGTCGATGAGGGTCTTGGTGACCAGCACGTTGCTGATGATTGGGAACAAAGCATCAGGAGAACTCCGGTTGTGGCCACGCACTTGAGCTGATCCGCTAAGCTGAACGTGATGGCGCACGCCGACCACCTGAGAGGGCGCGTGGCCTCGAGCTTGGGGAGGACTGCATTCACCTCGCGGGCGAACTGCTTGAAGATGCGCTGAGAGGTGCTGAGCTCCGCCCAGATGCAGGTGATCGCGCAGTTCTGGAAGCCCCAGCCCCTCGTCCCGATGACGGTCCTCATTTCTCCTTGGCTGCGGCGGCGGAGAGGGAGGCCTGTGTTCCCCGTAGGCGATCCTCGTGAGGCTGATCCTCCAGCCTCCCTCGTGAGGCGGGTCTTGCCAACGGTCTCGCGAGGTTGGTCGGCGCCACCGCTGGCGTGTGCCGCGGTCTTCCCAGCGTCCGCATTCCTTCCTCCTCCTCGTCAGTAGCCCCGTCGCCGCCTGGGCGTCTGCCGACCCTTCCTTCAGACGGCCCGGAGCTCTTGGCATTCATTGGTGCTGTGGGTGTGGAGGTCGTGGTACACGCAATACCGACTGCCCTTGGAGGACTCGGGCTGATCTCTGCCTCGCTTGGTGTCTGGTTCGGCCGCGAGTACGGCAGCCCCCTTGCGCTTCACGTCCTTGGCCTTGGACTTCTTTTCTTCGGGATCCGCGGCAGGCAGCTCGAGGAGGGAGAGGCGCCCCTCCTCAGCCCTGGCGCACTTGGTCGCCAAGTTGAACAGCTCCAAGGAGGTGCACAGATCTTCATGCATCGCCAACTCCTCCTTCATCTTGACGTCACAAGACGCCGCCGGAGAAGGCGTAGATGATGGCCTCCTCCGCTACCACAGGGATCTTGAGGCACGCGTTGTTGAAGCGCCGATGTACTTTTGCGGTTTCCCCTGGCTGCTGCTTGATTCGGTGCATGTCGCTCACGGCGGGTGGCCGGTCGCAAGTACCCTGGAAGTTGGCGATGAAGCGGGTGCGCATCTCGGCCCAGGAAGAGATCGTGCACGGGCCGATTCAGGAGCCGTGCGTGCTCCGTCCTTGAGCGCCATGGGAAACCAGTTCGCCATGACATTTTCATCGCTGTTGGCAGCCTCGATGCCCAGCTCGTAGAGCTGGAGGAACTCCGTAGGGTCAGTCGTGCCGTCGTAGCGAGGAGGCAGGTCTGGCTTGAATTTGGCGGGCCACGCGACGCTGCACAGCTCGGAGGTGAAGGCGCGGCAGCGCGCCGTGGACGCGGGGGGCCTCGGACGACAGAGAGCTTGGTCTTGTGGGCCTCCCTGCGCCGCTGGCCGGGGCAGCGCAGGGTCCTGACGTGCTGGAGTGGGGAGCACTCGGGCAGCTTCTCGTGGGCGAGGAACTTCTTGACAGCTCTGCTCTTGCCGCGCCGGCGCCTGGCGGATCGGGTTCTGCCCATGGGCCGCGCGCCTTGGGGCTGTGGCGCCTTCTTGAGGAGGAGGCGGCCGAGGCGCCCGAGTTTCATCGCCCGCTGGGCGGGTGCGGTGCAAAGCAAGACGGACGGTGCGGGGCGCCTCGCAGCCTTGGACGAGCTCGGCGACTTCGGTCGAGCCATTCTTCGTAGACGCTGCCGACGGGCGGTAGCGCATGAGCTCGTTGCCGTGATGAGTGCAGCTCGGGTTTTCCATGGCGCTGGCGCGCGTGGCGAAGAACCAGCTGGGTGAGCGGCGGCGTGGCAGGCGGCCGCCCCGCCTCATGGACGGGTGCCGACGATGCTTGTCGCCGTTTCGCCGGGCCGGTGGCGGCGTTGACGACAGGTGACGGGGAACGACGAGGGCGCCCGCCGACATGAGCTGTCTGGGCGACATGGGAGGCGAGGGTGGCTCGTCGCTCGGCGCGGGCCCGAGGGGCGTCAGACATGGTTGCGGGGGTCGGGGAAGAACGAGGCGACGAAAGGCAGATTCCGGCGCACCCCTACCTGGCGCGCCAAATGTCGGATTTCGGGTTCCGGCAGACCCTTGAGGTTCGAACACTGGGGTGCGCGCGGAGATCCAACCTTCCATTGTCTCACACCTCGCCGAATCGCTGGGACCTAAACTACTAAACGGAACAGCACAAGAGACACGAGATTTATACTGGTTCGGGCCACCATTGTGGTGTAATACCCTACTCCAGTGTGTGGTCTGGTGGATTGCCTCTTGGACTGATGAGGAACAATACAAGGAAGAACATCCTCGCGAGGGTCTGTTCTTGGCGGGTGCGATGAACTGCTAGGTGGTGTTCACTCGCTCTAGCTACTGTTTTCTTGATGAGGATTCGGATCTCCCCGCCCTGGGGGTGGCTATTCCTATTTATAGGCGAAGGCCCTGGGCCTCTTCCCAAATATTGAGCGGGAAGGGCGCCAACAATTGGCCATTTTGAAGGGGAACAGCGGGTACACTTATCCTGACTAAAGTTGGTCCTCGCCGCCAAAGGCTCGTGATGACGCCGCTTGGGCTCCACGATGACTCCCTTCCAAATTAGACTGGTCTTGGTCTTGTTGCACCGAACGGATGCCTTTGCTTGATGCTCTCGCCGCGCTTGCTCCTTTGCACCAAAGAGGAAAGAAGGACATCAAGGGCTGGCGCCGATCGGGCGCCCTTTGGTCGCCATGGCTTGCGTCATGGGCACATCGCGAGGTACCCTGCCTTGAACTCTCCGCCTCCTCATGAGCCAGCCTGACGAGGCCGTGCTCGAGGAAGCTCCTTGTCATCCGCCTCATGAGGCTTGGCCCCTGGAGGGTCTTGAGCTTGCGTTGATGAAGATGGGCCATCTTTGGGCCTCCTTCGAGCCACGCCGCAGCCGCAGCAGGCAAGTCTGGGGACCCCCATTCCTAACGCCGACAAAACGAAGAAGACATAAGTCCTAAGATCAACGACATGGGAGAGACGGATCGGTATGACAATATGCATGCATGTGAGAATGCAGGGAAGAAGGCCCGACAATTGAGCATGTGTTTTGTCTTTAAGAGATAGTGGCGTGGCTGGAGCATGCATCTATGGCGAGCAGAGGGAGTGAGGCGCAAGGTTTGTGCAAAAGAGATCAACCTATAAATACATATGTATGGAGAGACATATATAGAGTGGGTGATAGGAAGCAAGACTCCGTAAGTAGAAAGAAATGTTGACGGAGAAACTACAGATAGATACGAGAGATGGAGATGCTAGCTAGAGAGACATCCGTTAGTTTGGGTGTCGGAGATGACCGTCGGGTGGTTCAAAGGGTGAAGTTATATATGTGTGTGAGAGGGCACTTGACTGCATGCATGTAGAGAGAAACATATGTAGTGTGCGTGATAGGAATCAAGAGTGAGGGCGAGAAAGAAGGTTGATGGAGAAATGTATAAATAGATAGATAAAGATGCTAGCTAGTGTGCGCTAGAGATAGGAGTCGAGTGGATCGAAGGCTGGGTTATGTGTGTGGGTGTGAGAGAGATAGAGAGAGGGTGCATGTGAGTCACATACAAACAAATATCGAGATAAATGAGATCCAGAGAGACGGAGTTTTGTGTCTCATGAGAGAGAAAGATATTTCACAACGAGAGTGATAGCTAGAGAGACATATGAGGGAACGCAAGATATCTCTAGGGAGAGAGGGTGTGTTTGAGCGACATACAAGAGAACAATGGAGAAATATGAGCCCACAGGAGACAGAGTTTGTGTTTGTGTGTGAGAAAGAGATATTGAAGAGGAAGAGTCGAGGTTCTCATATCTAAGGAGCGAAAGACATCTCAGTATGAGGGGTGTGCGTGAGTGGCACACATGGGAATAGTTGAGAGAAATGAGACCCCGGAGACAAAGTTTTGTGTTTGTGTGAGAGAAAGAGATTCCACATGGAGAATCATAGCTAGAGACACATAGCGAGGGAGCGAGATATACTTAGAGAGATAGATAGAGTGATGAAGGTCGATGGAGAGAGTAATCACAAGGTGTTATGAAGATAAAAGATCATTGTCGACATACGTGTAGCACGAGAGATGCCCGAGAGACGATCAACATGTATAGGTCCGTAGAGATAGTCCTATATAAGCATGAGTGATAGCTATATGAGACGAATATCTGGATTAAAGGATTCAAATATTTAAACTGGATATCACGACATCGATAATATCATAACGCAAATTGGTGTATCAAACATGCATATTCATTTGAATTTGGGCACACGTGTAATGTTATATAGTTTATCAATATTGGCGATCCATAGATTCTTCAATTACAAACAATGCATTGTTTATATGCAATTAGTGTCTAAACGGGATTACACTATATGTTGCGTGTGTGAAACACATTATACATGTTTGAGAAGTTAAAAAAAACCCGCATGAAACACACATTAATTGGAGACAGTTAGTGAGGAATGCATACATTGGATTTCAACATAAAGTGGTTTCAAATATTTGAAAATCCAAATTGATGGATACAACCTTATGAATCTGAGATCATGTCATTTGTAAACCATATTTATGTATAAATGGTGTTGTGCTTTTGAAAGTATATATGTAAAAAAAAGATGTATATAGAATGTAATTCCAACTGAAAATGGATCCCGCCCGAAAAAAATAGTAGAATACAAACGGGATTCGAATTGAGTTGGCACGGTAAACGTGCACTGTGCAAAATTTGAACAAAGCGGGGAAAGTCGCAGAATCATCAAACCAAAATCATGCGAGATGGAAATCACTATCGCCTATCCCTGCCACGCAAAGCCTATCTGCTGGATTTCTATAGGTTTCAATAGGGGTAGGTTTGTAATTTCACCCAAACGTGACGTAACCGCCTCTAACCCGGATTCATACACGGTGGGCGCCAAAACACGGTGTGCCCTCGGCCGAAATCGACTCCCTCCCAATTCATATTCATACACGGGCGCCAAAAACAAACTCTCGCCGGCAAATATTCGTGTATGCGAGATTACCGCCCTATCCCCAACCGACTAATGTTGCTTTGTGATGTAGTAGAAATTTGAAACGGGGCTAAGTTTGTAAATTTCTCGCATTTGAGACAAGCGCTACCGACTACATGGTTCCCCTTGCTCTCTACCTCCCTTTTCCCCATTCGACTGTGGGCGCCAAAACACCCTCTCCACCCCCACCCTCCTCCGTCACGCCGTCCGCCACCCCATCCACCGCCGTCCTCCTCCACCATGCCGGAAGTCGATACCCGACGCCGTCAGTCCATTACAAGAGATCGACCTCTCATCCACGCCTTCAGACCGGCATCCTTGCATCCGCCCTCTCGTTTCATCCTCGCTGCCGTCCACCTTGCCGGGCCGCTCCTATGACCGTCTTCGCCCACCGCGCCTCGCCGCCACCGTCTACCCTCCTAGATCTGCTTCCACGCCACCGACAGCCATCGCTACCGTAGCACCGTCAAATTCTCACCAGATGCGTACACGGCGTCGCACCAGAGGCGGTACTCTTTTTCGTGTCTGCTCAACTTATTTATCGCAGCAAGAAAATAGATCGCCACTGCTTTACTCTGATTTTCTTGTCTTGGTTGCGAAGTTGCCTTTGTCTGGTTTGCACCTTCAGATCCGCCATGGCACGCTCAACACTATACTCCCAATGCTTATGGTTTTCCCCTTTTATAGTCCACACTAGTTAAATCACAGTAGACTAAATTTCAAAATTGGGTCAGTCGATTTTTTAGAGCTCGCCGGAGTTCGCTGGTGCGATCCAAGGGGCTCGGGTGGTTGTGGGGCTCGCTGAATGAAGAAAACTCGACACGGGTGGGGGTGGGGGTGGCGGAGGAACACAGGCGGTGGGGGCGGTGGTCTGCCGGCGGCCCGTGCGGTGTTATGTATGGGAAGAATCACAGACGAGGAAGAAGAAGGGTTAGGAGACGTAGGATCTTCATCCAACCGCCTGAAATGGTCGAGAGACAGCTGGGAGTTGCATTCTTAATGCGCTCTAGTTCATCATGTGTGGGCACTGCGCAACCAACATTTTATTATCCAAAATCTACTTGCTTTTCTTTACCATGTTCGATAGTGCTGGCCTGTACGCGATCGATAGGCTTTCAATTACTAGCGGTAATACAACACCGTATTTTCAAGCCAGTTCCACTTTCCCGATTTATATATCGTGGTTATGGTGTACCCCTGTTATGTACACTATGATCTGCCTAGTTGCTGTGTGCTCTTGGTATCATGGTTTGGCAATAAACTATCTATAATCAGATATTATGAACCTATCATCCGCCAAATTATCCTTACTTCGAGCCTATTTTTGTGTGTACTTGTGCCAGATTATATAAATGCACGCACGATATTACATCACACATGAGCTCTCTCATCGTAATCCAAAGGATAGCACACAAGTGTTTACAGGGGCGCCCCTATATTAGAATATCATCTTCATTACAAAGATAATCTCACAACTATTTATGTTTTCATGGTTCTCAGATATTATACGCAATTACAATGAATATCAGAATCCGCGCATCAGAAGAATATTGTGGAACACTGCAATGACTTACAAAATTGGCACCAAGGCATTGCGTGTCATTTTGGAAGCAATGAAACTCGTACGCTCCACACCTGTTGATTCTTGTTCAGAATATCATTCTAATGACTATTCTAACCTCGAGGAGTCAAAGGCAGATGGCCTGTCCTGTTCACCCATCAAGGTGCCTGTTCTAATTTGGCAAGGTTTTATTGATTATGCGCCGTATCTTGCATATGTTGTCTTGCATTTCTTCTACTTTGTTGCACCACCATCTCGCTTAGTTTACTCATCATATAACTCGAGATGCTATGCCCATCCATTATCAATACATATTCCATCTGTCGTCATACCATGTTTTTCCACTCAAATGATGTTCTTGTGCATCAGACATCAAAAAGGAAGAGGGTGATTGCCGAACCTGAAGGAGCACCAAAGAAAGTCCTTGAAAAACGTGGTGGTGCCGAGAAATCAGATAAATACGCCCACTTATATTGGCTGTACAACCAAAGTGACAAAAACATAGGACCGACTCAAAGCAGACTGTACCCATACTTCATCTGCCACACCACTAGCCCCACCACACAGGACCTGCACTCCAGAAAAGGTATACCGATTTCATTTGCCATAGCACCAGCCGTACCACGTAAAAAATCCCACTCCAAAGAAAAGTACAAAGAAGTCCACCAGCCGAAGACCTATCCAAACTGCAGAGACGGACAATTCCTGCAGATTGGAACCCCATTCCATTTATTCCTAGTTTAAAAGACAATGCTTTCAATGTTGTTAGGGAGTACGTGCATATATTCTCATCATGGGAAGATTATAGTGAAGACAAACACCATTTTCACATCTTCCTATCCAACTTACGTGTAAGTGCTATTATTCATGGTTATTATTTTCCTGTTTCTGATCGAACACATCAATGATTTACATTACATTGTTGTAACTAGGTGAGGGTCAATCTGGATAGTCATGACGAGCAAAGCTTGCTTGTGCTTTTCAAGGAAGTATTGCAGCAGTATCGGTGTTACCTGAGGAAATCACACTTTGATGGCAAGTCTATAAACGAATTTCCGGTGAAGTCTCCTGTGCTAAATTTAGAAGACATTGAATGGAAAAACCTTGTTATGCAATCGGTCTCGTTCCTGTGATGAGGTACTGCCTATGAAATCACATGACAATTTGAACTTCTACTTTTCCGCATGTGCCTTATGGATCTTTTTGCAGAAATCAGCTCGAAGAAGAATTCGGTTTGAAAAGAACGACAGATATCGCAAATATGCTGCCCGCTGCTTTGCTCTTGTTAGTACCGTTGTCCTGTATCACCGTATTTGCATACATACCTGGTTCATTATGTGACAGCAATATGCATGATAGCTTGCTTATCAATTGTTCGCTCCAAATGATCTGATCTGTATGAATGGTTACATTAGTGTAGAATATATCCAATGCCAATGAATTTTTCTAGCGTTGCATTGTTCTTGTAAGTACATGCTGTCCTTTATCAGTGTACTTATATTGACAGGTAGTTGTTCATGTATCATATTCACTCTGCAGCTTATTTTCCTTTGCCCTCCATTTTCTACACATCAGATCGATATTTACTCTTACCATAAGGTTGGCACTGAAGAATTTTAGCTGTGCATTGCTCTTGGCTGTGCCTTTTGCCTGTATCGCTGCACATACATTTATAGCTACTTGGTTATGTAGCATCACTCTTCATCTTATATTAAATATTCTCCATTTTTTTGTATATTATCACATCTATATTTACTCTTAACAAAATGTAGAATAAAGGCAATGCTTATGAAGAACATTCTGTGCTAAACTTCTTGAATTGCCCCCCATCAAGATGGACAAGGGCTTTATAGAGCCTGTCTTCACCAAAGAATGTAAGTTTGTCCTTCTCAAGCCTTCAAACTTTGTTGTGTATATTTGGTTAGGCATGACTGCAACAGCTGTTTATTTTTGGTGTTTGCATCAAATTGCATGTTTAAATTTTATTATGTAGTTCATAAACAAAAGTTTGTCCTTCTCAATTTAAGTTTTTAGTTATACAACCAAGTTCCTTCTTCATACCATGTAAATTAAACTATACAGAGCAAGTGATCTTCTTTTGCACTGCATGTATGCTTCTATTCTTCATCCGTAATCCAATGGTGTGGTGAACCTACCCACTACAGCACAATGTCATATTCTGCAATGTCTTAACAATGAACAATGTCATATCATTCTACTATTATTTAAACCGCCTCTTTATTTGCCAATCTGAAATGGGATAAATTGACAAAGACACTAACCATTGATACTTATGAGTTCTTGATCCTGTAATCCAAAGGTGTCGTGAAGCTGCTAACTCCTTCACAATGTCAATTCCTGCCATGTCTTGACCTGAACAATACCATATTGTGTTAATGCAATTTTAAACCGTGTCACTTTATTCACAAGAAGAAATGTGATAAATTGTCAAGACTGAAACTTTTATGTGCAAAACACATCATCTGTCTGCTTGTTTATCTTTCTTGAGTGAGGAAGATATAAGTGTTGAACAAGCGCAGCCTCATCATCTTGCTCACCGCTTGTGCCGCAGCTCACAAAGAGGCTAACCTTTCTTGAACTCTATTGAAGTGCTGTCGGTTTTGTATATTATTTTGTCAAGATGTTTATTTGCACCTTTGGTGGCGATCTTTGATGCCCAAAGTGTATGTAATCATTGTCTGCTTGTGCTTTATTATCATAGTGGCGAACTTTGATGCCCAAAGTGGATGTAATATGCCGTAATTTCTTTATTGTATAGTCTAGGTTTTTCTTATTCACGATGCTGCAGTTATTTTACTCTATATATATCCTGCCTTCAAGAAGAACCGCCAAACCGTAAAATTACGGTACATAATCGGCCGTCATGCAATCACGATGTATGGTCCAATCATGGGCCCCGCCAACCGCCCACTAGTAGATTCGGTCCTTTAATAGGCCGAGTAACCCCGACCCTCTTTTCGCAAGAAAACTCAATGGGCTTTAGGAGGTCGAGAAGTAGGTCGGGCACAAACGCGTCAATAGCTCACGGGCGGCAGCTAAAATGGACCCCGACCCATGATTGTGCGAATCAATTCACGGGCTTTTAACAGGCCAAAGTTGTCTCGGTCCTTGTTTGGACCAATCGATATCGGGTCATGGCGGGCGGATGCAAACCGGGCCGTAGTTAGGCCCAACTATATGACGGGCTTTTAACAGGCTGAAATTAATATAGGGCCGAAATGTTAAATGGGCCCCGCCGAAACTAATATCAAGCCGAATTACTAAATGGGCCTTTAGCAAGTGGGCCCAAAATCATAGCGTCCAGTCAACGGGCCGAATCTGATATGGGCCATAATTGAGCCCAAAGCCTCTTAAAGGGTCGGACCTGATCTGGGCCGTGATTTGGCCCAGAAAGTGGGAGGCATTTAACGGGCCGGATCTTATATGGGCCATTACTAGGCCCGGAACATGCAGGCCATTAATGGACCGGATAAATTATGGGCTGGCATTTGGCCCAAAACATGGCAGCCAGTTAATGGGCCGGCCTACTATGGTCCTCAAAATCTTGTGGGCCTACAGCTGGGCCGGCCCATTAATGTCGGCAAAATCTCGTGGGCCTTTAGTCGGGCCGCCCATTATGATCCGCAAGAATTTTGTGGGCCTTTACTGGCCGCCCATTATGGCACACAAAAATCTTGTGGGCCTTTACCTGGGCCGGCCTATTATGGCCCGCGAAATCTTGTGGGCCTTTAGCTGGGCCAGCCCATTATAGTCCGCAAAATCTCGCGGGCCTTTAACTAGACCGGCCCATTATGGGCCGCCAAATCTTGTGGGCCTTTAGTTGGGCCAGCCCATTTAATCTTGATTGGCCGTGCCACGTGTCGACGTATCATAGGCACCTTCTGTCCAATGAGTGGATGACATCTGTCCCAACGATGAGCCGACACGTGTTTCCTCCAGCCAATGATGATTTTACACGTGGAAAATCCCCATTGGTCGAGGCTGTTAACGGGTTATCGGATCCAAAACCCAACCCGATAGCTTAACGGCGTTCCGTTACGGTGGATGCCATGTGTCGGTCACCCTTGACGAAAGCACTTCTGTGACGCGCGATTTATCATCATGGAAGTGGACACTTCCGTGATGATAATTTTGGTAATGTCATCGAACACTTCTACGACAAAGAGTATGACTATCTTGATTACGCTATAAATTTTTCATGGATGTACATGCATGACAAAAACGCGACCTACTATGACAAACACGTATCATCACGGAAGTGTATTTTTTGTAGTGGAACCTCGCTTCCTCGGACTTGTTCTGATCACACTCGATCTCCGACATGATGCAAGCAATCGACGGTGACCACGTGAATAGATTATAGATGAGGTAGAGTGGATGAGCATCACAAAGTGCAGAGGTTTTTGCAAAAGAATGAATCAAAAACTTAGTTTTAGTTTTCCACAGAAAGCATTTCGGATCTACCGATTTGAAATCTCGGTTATACCGAAGCAGCTGTTGGAACCTAAACTAGTGAACACGGTCAGACCGAGTCACAGTTCGGTGGCACCGAGACTGTAGGGTTTCACAAAGACTTGAACTCGGTCACACCGATTTGCAATTCTCGGTCAGACCGAGAATCACATGTGCAATGGCCTGAGCCAAATTGGTGGGACCGATTTCAACAACTCGGTCGGTCCGAGATGGTTTCGGCGGAAACCTAACCCTAAATTTTCAATCCACAACTAAACTACGGATTGTTTTCATTGGATAGAGTGATCTCAATCGTGGCAAGCACTACAAAAAAATACACTTCCGTGATGATACGTGTTTGTCACAGTAGGTCGCGTTTTTTTGTCATGCATGTACATCCATGACAAATTTATGACAGAATCAAGATAGTCATACCTGTGCTGTCGTAGAAGTGTTCCATGACATTACCAAAATTATCATCACGGAAGTGTCCACTTCCATGACGATAAATCGCGTGTCACAGAAGTGCATGCTTTCGTCAAGGGTGACCGACACGTGGCATCCACCGTAACGGGTTTTGGATCCGATAACCCGTTAACAGCCCCGACCAATGGGAAATTTCCACATGTAAAATTCATACTGGCCGGACGAAACACGTGTCAGCTCGTCAGTGGATTAGATAGGCGCCTATGATATGTCGACATGTGGCACGGCCCAACAGTGGCCCATTTAGCTTACAAAGTCGACCCGTTTGACTTGGTCAAAAGTTAACGGGCTGGCCCATGAAAAGCCTGTTAACGGTCTCTTTGCAAATAGCCTATTTTACGGCCCGTTAACTCATGGCCCGTTAGGCCCTAAAGGAAATCGGCCCAACAATGTCATGTGGGCCATCGAATGTAATACCAGCCCATTTCACTTTCGGCCCATGTATGGCCCACGACGTCTTTCGGCCCATATGAGGCCTTTCAGATCTTTCGCCCTTTACAGCCCACGGTGACTCTAGCCCATAATGAACAGTAATTTTCTTTATACCCGTTAACGACCCGTGATTTACATGGGCCGTTTCCAGCCCGTGTTAGCTTTCGGCCTATTAACGGCCCATGCATTCTTGGGCTCCTTTTCGGCCCTCGATTACTTCCGGCCCGTTACTGGCTTGTTCCCCTAATGGGCCAAATTCGGCCCATGGCCAGAGTCGGCCCGTTACTGGCCTGTTCCCCTAATGGGACAAATTTGGCCTATGGCAAGAGTCGGCCCGTTACTGGCATGTTACCCTAATGGGCATGGCAAGAGTCAGCCTGTTTCTGGCTTGTTAACCTGTTGCCCCGTTTCCAGCCCGTCCTATATTCTGGCCCATTAACGACCCATTATACCTGTGACAGAATTAAGACTTTGCTGTCCTACGGCCTATTAACAGCCTGTTACCGTCTTTGGGCCGATACCACCACGCCTCGACACGGCCCATGTAGACCCATTTATCCGATGGCCCGAGGCCCACTGACTACAGGCCCATTTATCGACGGCCCATAGGAGACTCATGGATCCTACGGCCCGTATATGGCCCATGGTAGTTGCGGCCACTAGCAGCAAACCAGGGAAAAAGAAGACTAGGAAATAAATATGACCGAAACTAACGCTAGGCTATTAAGGCGATTGCACAGATTACATCCACTCGGCATCAAAGATCGCCACCAGTGCAAATATAGGGAACACCCTACACTATACAAAAATGGCTTGCTGTTTTCTTCAGCCGGTGGCTGCACGTTAAGAATAAATTTTGTATCGCACCAAGACAAATTACAACTATATAACAAAAGGAAGGTTGGCATAAAACTTAACAGTCTAGCAGATAAATGCACCACCAGAAGTTCAGAAGCTCAGTTCATTTGACCCAACTGTTACATTTTCATGCTGTATTGTCCGATGGAGCACCATAACCCTCGCCTTCATTTCCCCTAGGCTCTTGAAAAACATAGCAAATGTCTGATAGTCTGGTTTCAAAACCATGCATATCTTGACGACATTGAGCAATGTTTCTCCTTGTTTCACAAAGGGTCTCAGTTAGGGAATGGACTTGTGTCTGGAGCGCAGATACAACATTGCTTTGAGGTTGCATATCTTGATCACGAGGCAGTTTGAACGATATTGCCTTAACAACCAACCCAGTATTACGCAGGAACGTGCTTTTGGCACTGTCAGTGGATGTGTATTGACCCACCACAAAGAAGAGCTGACATTGCGGTTATAGTTGCCTCGCCACCTTCAGAAGGTGGCGGTTCCATCATTTTTTCCATAGCTCACGGAAAAGTTGAGGTTTTACATTAGTAGTACCAGAATAGAAGATATTAAGGAGGCAGCAAAACCAAACAAAATAGCTTTGGTCTATGTACAGAACTTATTCTGGTGAACCCATGTAAAATATTAGTTGTATTTTATTGCAAAGTACATAATAAAACCAGGTTCCAAACATATGACCATGTACCATCGCTAATGTATTGTCTATTTCTTCACATTGTATTGAGGGCTAAGGATAAAGAGACGAAGTTTATAATACGGTAAGCATAGTATGACATCATTCATATCACAAAACAACCGAGAAATGCATAAACAGGCAATTGTAATGTTGTGTGGGCAAGTCCAAGACGGGACTAGATTACATGTTAAGATCAAAGGAACATCATTCCTCTCTTTTAAACCTTGTAAGGTGCAATGATACGCCAAGACAATTGTGTATAAAATTGAAAAGAGTAATAGACATTGGCTGCAAACCATGCAGTTCAAGGCACGAGTCAGAGTAAGTAGTTGTTAAAAGGCATGAGGATTAAGAACTTAAAACAGCGGCTTTGGTTGGTGTAGTCATGCCCTTCTTCTTCTTGTCAGTGTGACCGTCCTTGAAGATTTCCACAGCATTTGGTTCAGGTACTTTTTGGTCCTTGCGGGCTTTCCTCTGCATTTGGAACAAGTCAATATAGATCTGATAATATGGCACAACAAAAAGAGTGAAACAACAGCTAATTACAAGAGCCTCGCAGTGTGCAATATAGCTACGAGATCCCGTCGTCTATTGGAATTTCACTTTCGTACGGTTGGCCTTCTTCTTTGAACAGTTCACCTACAAGAAGATAGATTTGTGTGGCACATGCGTAAATAGGACTTCAACATGTGATCTGATGACATATATATAATGTACCTGATACTTCGGATCGGACCAGTGTTTAACGAGGCCTCTCCAGTCTTCATCAGATATATTTTCCACTAGAGATGTTTGGGCAAGTTCACTGTTAGCCTTGCCTTCAAAGTGAGTTTTCCTCAAGTTATACCGATACTGTCACAGAGCAGACTTGAAAACATGGGTGCAAGCTTGTCTGGTTGCATCATATTGGCTATCCAACTTGAACCTCATCTGTTGAAAATTATGGGAGTCTCATTATCAGCAACCTAGAAAGTATTGGACAGAGCAAGACGGTATTACTAGTTTCCATACATAACCATACTTACAGATAAATGGTCGAGGAAGGTGTTAAACTGGGTTTCGTCTTTGTCATTCCTGTACTGAATCCATGTTGGGAGGATACATACATGACACCTAACAACAACCGCTGCCTCTGATACTAACTTGGCTGACTCTGTAGCATCACGTGGCCTTTTTAAACCTGCCTCAAAATGGATCTCCATTCTTCCACCTCTAGATTTAGTTAACCTATCGAGCATTATCCCTGATGTTTGTTTCCTCTTGCGCCTAGGTGCTAGTCCAACAACAAACATAGGAAGTGTTAGTGTACATCAAACCGTGAGACTACATATAAAGAAGCATGCAATCAGAATTTGACTCCATCAACTACCTTCTTGCTGTTGAAGCTCACAAGGTTCATCTGATATTGCCAACTCGTCTTGTGTCAAGAGTGCTTGGGAAGTAGTGTCTGGTGGCAAGGGAGCTTGGGAACGTGCTGCTAGCTCAGTTGACGCACGAGTACGTCGTGCAGCTGGTAGTACTATGGTAGGTGTTGCAAGAACCAGGGCTGTCTCTGCTTGTTTGATGGCAGCTATTTGTTTCTGTTTGTCTTTTTTTGCAACTCATGTAGCATGGGATGCCGTGTTTGTAGAATTTTCCGCTGGACTTTGACCTTCTATTGCACCATCAGTACCAACAGAATTTGCAAGATTCATCCGCTTCTCGTTCCTTGCCATTCTGTGTTTCTTCCTCTTTCTCTGTGCCATGTTAAGTCAAGCCGACAAGAAAAACGAATAACTATTTAATTCTTCAGAACAAGTTGATGCGTGATGCAGACGAATTGAACTTTGATGTTAGACAACCACATGATAGGAGGATGTAATATGTATGAAAAATAGGACGGAAGAGATAACCAGAACTATGATGTGTAAACTAAGAAGAAGACATTTCACCAAATTAGAAGCAATGCAATGGAAGGTAGACACCATATGAAAGATGCTACAAATATCGCCCTGCCATGTTAACAGTGTCCCATCATAAATGGCATTTAAACAAATGTGAAGCAGTACAAGAAATAAATCATATGCAAGATGCAAACAACATCACACTACCATGTTAGAGGTCTCTCGTCATTAGTGCCATTGCATATTCACAGCTTATGATGTGTAAACTAAGGAGAAGGCATTTCAATAAATTAGAAGCAATGAAAGCTAGATACCATATGAAAGATGCAACGAATATCACTCTACCAAGTTAAAACTGTCTCGTCATAAGTGCCTTTTCAACAAATTAGTAGTACAAGCTAGAAAAGAATGTGAGATGTAACCTATATCACACTCAAGTCAAACATGTCTTATGATAAGTGATTGTTGCAGGTTACACAACAGTAGTAATTTGATGTAAGAACATGGTGTGATAGACAGATATTGTATGTTCTAGAAACAGGAACACGTGTCTTATTCAAGTATAATGTGTAAAGTAAGTAGATGGAATTCAACAAAATTAGAAGCAATACAAGCTAGACATCACACATAACATGCAACCACATATAATAAAGTTGTCAAGTTAGAGGCAAGACCGGTGATGCTACACTAGGGGAGACGTGCTCATCATAAACACAGCTTTGTTGAGTTTCTATGCATGTGTTGTCTTGGAAATCATCTTGGGGCTGTGGAGGAGTAGAAATCAGAGGCCCTCCGTTCGGAAGGAGCACCTTTATCCGCTGCCTTGCTAACTTCCTTCCGCTTTATTGATTTTTAATTGTCAAGTAAAACCGACGAGAAAAAGCAATAAAATTCTCTCTTCAGAACTCATTCATGCATGATACTGACAATAACTACTTTGATGTAAGGCAAACACATGATACTAGGATGGAATATGTACGAAAAACAGGACGGCATGACATGTTCACAACTGTTTATGTAAACTAAGCAGAAACCATTCCAGCAAATAAGAAGCAATGCAAGCTAGACACCACATGAAAGATGCAACCAATATGACTCTGCCAAGTTAAAAGCGTCCCATCATAAATGGAATTTCAACAAATTAGAAGCAGCGCAAGCTATAAATCATATGAAAGATGCAACTAATATCGCACTGCATATACTAAAGGTGTCTCGTCATGTTGATTGATGCGGGATACAAAAAAAACAATAGTTTTTTGTAAGGACATGCTCAATAGACAGATGTACTATGTACTAAATACAGGAAGGCATGTCACATTAACATGTATAATGTATAAGCTAAGCAGACTAGCACATGCAGTTTAACCAGATAGGAAGAATTACAATCTAGACACATTAAGCAAAATGCAACCACATATCACGCTGCCAAGTTAGAGCAAGCACCTGCGATGCTAGTGTAGAAATGTCAGTACTCAACTACAGAGCTACGTTCACTATCTTCATCTAGCATTTACATTTCTTGAGAATCATGTCGAGAGGCTGACGCTGCATTCTTTAAATGAGGAGTAGTCCCCTTGCCTGCCTGCCTCGTCATAAGTGATTGATGAGGGATACACAAGAACATTAGTTTGATGTAAGAACATGGTTAATACACAGATGTACTAGTATGTACCAAAAACGAAAAGGCATGTCATATTCAAAGGTATAATGTGTAAGCTAAGCGATGCAATTTAACAAAATTTGAAGCAATACAAGCTAGACATCCGGTGGAGTGGTGAGCATGATCATCTAGGACACGAGAGCCTGGTGGGAGGCGGGCTGCTTCGCCACCATCGCAGCTTTTTAGTTGGCTTCGTGTGATGCCTATCTTTGCTTTGGGCTTGTCACTAGCTCGGCTAGTGCCCCTGACTAGCTATTTGTCTTCCTCGTGCTCACGGGATGGTGGTTCATGTAAAAAAATATCTTTCCTTATCTTACCGACTTCGGCCTTTCGAATACAAGCTAGACACCATATGGAACATGCAACCACATATGACACCGCAAAGTTTAAGCAAGCACCTGGGATGGTGGTTCATTGCGAGCGAGGTCATCAACTCCAGAGCTACGTTTCCCGTCTCCATCTGCTGACACTGCACCCTTTAAAGCCTTGAAACATGTCTTGCCTAGCCGCACACCAAGCTGGAGCGACTTCTCTCTTTTCTTTTTGGCCTCTCTCATGGCAGCAGAGTCTAAAATACCCTTGCATAAAAACACAACAGTGAGAGTAAGGGTGAAGTGTGTGCAGAAGTAGTGCACTGTAAAAATAGCAGATAGCAGGTGGCTGAAAAATAAATGACAGGAGACATATGATAGCTCTACAACATTGCATGGCAAACAAAATTAGATTCTACTCCGTATGATTTTGTAATATATGAGCACAGGAAATGCAGGTACTCCTCCAAAGCACACCACCACATGTGGTCATATCTAAGATAACAAATGATCGAAAAAATAGGTCACCAATTTTTTAATGAACCGTCACGATCTATAAGGAACGGGCAAATGGCCTTCGCTCTACCTCCCGCCATCACTGTGATCTTTCTCGAACCGCCGACCACCACCGGACCCCTGCCTCCGCCTCCCCGCCCACCCCTCGACCTCACACCACCGCCGTGCTTGGCAGCGCCCCCAGGCCATCCCTTTAATCCCGGCCGACCTCCAGATCGGGCGCCAGTAGCTCTAGGCCGCACACGCCCCTAAGATAAAAACCAAGGCGCTGCTTCCCCGGCATAATAGGCGTACTAGCGCCTGTTACGGTGGGGAACTCTTCCGTTAATTGGGAATCAACTGGCCAGAAATTGAAATTCAGGGGGGCGACGGACCTCTAGCTAAGGTGAAATAGTATATGAGGAGAAACCTTGTGCATCGCGAGTTACAAGGAACATCTAGTATCAAGAAGAAGCGGTCAACTAGTTTCTTATGTGGGATGAATACCGTGCAAGCAGAGACGTAAGATTTGCACGAATAAGGGAAGAGGAGTACCTTTTTCAGTTGCCGGTGTGGTCACACATGTCGCGCTGATTTTCTTCTTTTTATCGGGGAAACCGATGTTCTCTCCACATGTCGCACTGATTTTCTTCTTTTTACAGGGGAAACAGATGTTCTGGAGGGTGCAGGCTTGGACGAACCCATGGCCAAATTGTTGACTGTGTTGCCGTGGCCGTATGTCAGCGGAGGGGAAGCATATCCGAGGCGGCGAAGGACGACGTAGCAGGAACAGCTCCGATGCGGTGGAGGGTGGTGAAGTTGGAGCGGCAGCGGTGAGGCGCAGGACGGCGTGGTTGAACTGGCGCACGATGCAGACGGCTCGGCATCGGCTTCAACTACTAGCCGTGGAGGGCGTTGCGGTTGAGGTTATGCGGTGGACGGCGATGTCGGGGTATCGGCTCGGCGTGATGGAGGAGGCGGCGGTTGATGGGTGGGATGGGGTGGCGGACGGAGGACGCCGGGGTTTCGCGGCTGGTGGAGAGGTAGTTTTGGCGCCCACGGAGTATGAATGGGGAATAGGACGGGTGGGCGGAGGGAGGGGGGAACCATGTTTCGGTCTGGGACGCGCTTGTTTTTGGCGTTTTGGAACAGAAGATGGGACGCGCTTGTTGGAAATTTGGGGAAAGTACAAACTTTGCCCCCCTCTTAAATTTCGGACCTACTGCGGGTCGGGGGTAGGATGGTAGTCCCAGGTGTCCCAAATAGTGGGCGGGAGTGATTTCGGCCGCGCGCATGTGTGCTTAGGCTGCCATTGTGTATGAATGTTTTTCGGATGCGGTTGCGTGGCGTCTAGATGAAGCTACAAACCTACCCCGGTTTAGACCTTTGGACGTCGTGCCGGTAGGTTTCACGGGTCGGAGTTATTAGAAAATTAATTTCCTTGTACTACCAAACATTGGTCTCACGCGGTTTCCGGCGAGTAGAGGCTCTTTTGGCGCTTCGTTCAAAATTTGGAAACACAAGCATTCACGTTTAGAGTACTCTTGAACTATGAGGATTGACCTAAATATACAACGTTATATTTGACCTTGTATGTTTGAAAACCTCATTAAATTATGCGCTTCTTTTTGAAATTTTGACACTTGAAAATCCTATAACTACGATTATTTTGGAATGGAGGAGCTAAATTTGAATCTATTTTGTACCACGACTACATATGCTATTATGTACAAAATCAGAGAAAAGATTGGTGCCCCCATAATTTAGGTATGGTGTACAAATGCCATGATATCAAATTCAAATAATTGAATGGACTTCATGTTGAATTCGATTTTTTAAAACCACCTTAAGTTGAATTCAAATGTATGCTAGTTCATAGGTAGTAGCTATTTATAATGTCCATTGTGTAACTATGTATAATGTGCTTTACACACACAACATGAACTATACTCACGTTTATATTCGATTGCTAAAGTGATGCATTGTCTGGAGTTCAAAATACTAACTATGTGGATCAATTGTGTCGAATAATAACATAGACATGCTCAAATTCGATAGAATCTAGATGTCTGATGGATCAATGAACGCTCCTTACGCGAATTGCAAATATCATGATCCCATCCTAATATTTGGATACAATTTATATCTTTAATCAATGTGTAGAGCAGTCTTTTAGATGTAGTTTCACTCTCCATCGGTGGTCTCTCACACATTCTCACACACTCTCTCCTGAGGTGTCTTTCTCGCACACATGCTCTAGATATAACCCTCCCTCCCTCTCGTAACCATTTACAACTGTTTTCACTAACCTTTATCACAAGCACTCTTCCTCTCGCAAACATACACACGCACAATCCTCATCGGCCCTTTCTATATACATGGACCTGCCTACGTGTCTCATGTACGCACATTATCTTTACGCCTGTCTCTCACGCATTGTCTCACACCTCTCTTCCTAATCGATGAGTATGATTCTAGCAGAGCATTCTGTAGGATGCCCCTTAAAGTTAGGTTGGATGAATAGTAATATCAGAGATAAAGGGGTTACCTTAGTCCGAGAACCTAGGGTTACAAATCCTAGCCGGCTTTGTCAGTGGACACAAAGTCCTTCACAATTCTGCTATCTTTGTCTTGTACGACTAGTCGTCCATGGGTCTTCCTAAATGCGTCACGGGCCGACCAATGTGGCACAGGACGGAACCGAATGAAGGGCCTCACCTCGACCCACCGGACCTCACGCGGTGACACACCCTCTGCCCCTACGTCTCATTATCTTCTCACACCCACACATACCAACACAAACACCACACACATAGAAAATTTCTCCTGGTGCCTCTATTCCCTCCCCCCTTGCATATACACACTCAAGGGAATGGAGTCTCTTGTCGTGATGTCATATTCGTCTCTCTCTCTAGACCACTCTCATTTCTCGTGCTATCTCTCCCACGCCCTCCCGTCGGCCCCTCTATCCATGCCTCTCTAAATCGTAATACACACACATACCTCTCTAGGCCCCGCCAAATGCATCAACTACACATTCACACATGTTACATCACGCACCCATTGATCTAAAAAGCCCTCTCTTCACGTTTATTTCGCATACAACATTCCTTTTGAATAAAGTGTGGCCAAAAATTATTTTAAAGTTTCTACATATATACAACATTACAAAGTTATATGGAGGAGTACAAACGCTAATTTGCATTGCATGGTGCCCACAATGATATTTATTCCGCATTGTGAATTTGTATATTTTTATACTATATACAAAGTTAGTCATAATAAAGAGAAACGAAGAGCATCTCTCTCTCCATCGCATACCCCCCTGTACGCCCCTTTCACGTATGCACACAAAACTATCTCCAGGTCCTCTAAAAGTAAGCCCCCAGAAAATTCATGCATGTTTCATCTTTCTCTCGCGATATATGCAATGACGATCATTGTATTTGAAGCGAAAGCACGATACATACATTGGACTTCAGAATCCACTCATTACGGTCACCATTTACGTTTAGTGGTTATTATACGATCCACGGGCTCACCGTACAACTCTGTATTTGCTCATGACATGACTAGTTGACCAGTTAAACGCTCCATGTGGCACCTCTAGTGTTGCATCACATTATCTCACTACCATCGTGCCCACCTGTCGACTTGTATCTACTCTACATCTACACTCTTATCTCTACTCTTATAAAAAACAGAGTTGGTGATGATGGTGTGCCTGCCATCCTATAATATAGGCCGTCCGATTTATATCTGATGGATAGGAAGGAAACTATGACAATTCTGCAAAAAGATACCCACACCCCTCTCCACATTTGCAAATAAGGCCTTCCCTCGTTCATCCTTTTCTCTCACAAGATAAAATACTAATACAAATGCATCTTGATGTTCCGTGCAACG
Organism: Aegilops bicornis; assembly: GCA_021605145.1. Taxonomy (NCBI): domain Eukaryota; kingdom Viridiplantae; phylum Streptophyta; class Magnoliopsida; order Poales; family Poaceae; genus Aegilops; species Aegilops bicornis. The sequence goes on from CM038674.1 coordinate 102,367,663, forward strand.
GACGGGCATCTTTCTAGTAAAATACATAAAATACACTCTTATAAAAAATAGAGTTGGTGATGATGGTGTGACTGCCATCCTGCAATATAGGCCGTCCGATTTATATCTGACGGATAGGAAAGAAACTATGGCAATTTTGCAAAAAGGTACCCACACACCTCTCCACATTTGCAAATAAGGCCTTCCCTCGCTCATCCTTTTCTCTCACAAGATAAACAAGGCATACAAATGCATCTTGATGTTACGTGCAACACACGGGCATCTTGCTAGTAATAATGAAAACAAACAACAAAAACATATTTGGACGATGGTTCAAAGTCATGACCGCGGGCACAACGGACAAGGTGGCCTTGTATTGGTATGCTGAGCCGTCTGTTTTAACACACATGAGCTGGTGTGGTGATTATACACACGCGCACGCATGCACACGAACTGCATCCACGCAACACTCACACAAACACATGCACCCAGTGAGGGAGTCCTGGATTAGGGGGTATCCGGACAGCCGGACTATATCCTTTGGCCGGACTGTTGGACTATGAAGATACAAGATTGAAGACTTCGTCCCGTGTCCGGATGGGACTCTCCTTGGCGTGGAAGGCAAGCTTGGCAATCTGGATATGTAGATCTCCTTCCTTGTAACCGACTCTGTGTAATCCTAGCCCCCTCCGGTGTCTATATAAACCGGAGGGTTTAATCCGTAGGACCAAGAACAACAATCATACCATAGGCTAGCTTCTAGGGTTTAGCCTCTTCGATCTCATGGTAGATCAACTCTTGTAATACTCATATGATCAAGATCAATCAAGCAGGAGTAGGGTTTTACCTCCATCGAGAGGGCCCGAACCTGGGTAAAAACATCGTGTCCCTTCTCTCCTGTTACCATCCGCCTAGACGCACAGTTTGGGACCCCCTACCCAAGATCCGCCGGTTTTGACACCGACATTGGTGCTTTCATTGGGAGTTCCTCTGTGTCGTCATCGTCAGGCTTGATGGCTCCTTCGATCATCGATAGCGATGCAGTCAAGGGTGAGACTTTTCTCCCCGGACAGATCTTTGTATTCGGCGGCTTCGCACTGCGGGCCAACTCACTTGGCCATCTGGAGCAGATCGAGAGTTACGCCCCTGGCCACCAGGCCAGGTTTGGAAGCTTAAACTACACAGCTGACATCCGCGGAGACTTGATCTTCGACGGATTCGAGCCCCTGCCGAGTGCGCCGCACAATCACGATGAGCATGATTTAGCTTTGTCGTCGGACAGCGTTCATGAGATCGCACCTGCAACCGCTCCGGCCCTCAATTCGGAGCCAATTGCGCCATCCGTGGATGGGTGGCTAGACCCCGCCACAGAGGCCGCACTCTCAGCAGCGATCGAGCCGAGTATCGACCTTACCCTTCACGAGAGCCGTGACTCCAAACTATCGGATTCTTCTCCGGCCACGGACTCCGAACCGCCTACGCCCGTGCCTATCGAATCCGACTGGGCGCCGATCATGGAGTTCACCTCCGCGGATATCTTTCAGTGCTCGCCCTTCGGCGACATACTGAACTCATTAAGGTCTCTCTCCTTGTCACGAGAGTCCTGGATGGACTATGTCCGGCAGGATTGGGATGCGGATGACGAAGAAATTCGCCGCCCACCCACCACCCACTTAGTAGCCACTGTCGACAATTTGACCGACATGCTCGACTTCGACTCCGAACACATCGACGGTATGGATGACGATGCAGGAGACGAAAAGGAACCACTGCCCACAGGGCACTGGACAGCCACCTCATCATATGATATATATATGGTGGACACACCCAAAGAAGGCAATGGCGACGGGATAGCGGAGGGTGACCCATGCAAGAAGCAACCCAAGCGCCGACGTCAGCGGCGCCGCTCTAAGTCTCGCCAAAGAAAAAGCGGTGATACTGGCACAGGAGATAATAGCACTCCAGATAGTGCCGAAGATGACGACAATCCCCTCCAGCAAAATTTAGAGCAGGAGGACAGAGAAGCCAGCCCTCCTGAGAGAGCGGCAGACGGAGAGGCCGAGGATGATAATTACATGCCTCCCTCCGAAGACGAGGCAAGCCTCGACGACAACGAATTTGTCGTACCTGAGGATCCCGTTGAGCAAGAGCGCTTCAAGCGCCGGCTTATAGCCACAGCAAATAGCCTTAAGAAAAAGCAACAGCAGCTTCGAGCCGATCAAGATTTGCTAGCCGACAGATGGACTGAAGTCCTTGCGGCCGAGGAATATGAACTCGAACGCCCCTCCAGGAGTTACCCAAAGCACAGGTTACTACCCCGACTGGAGGAGGAAGCATTAAAACCTACATCTCTGGCGTATGACGCGGTTGATCGGCCACCTCATGGCCGCGACAGAGCGGCATTCCAGCCAAAGGCTCAGCCCGCACCCCGGCGCCACTCAAATAAAAATGTCACGGCACGGGGAAATACGCTTGACCTGCGAGACGTATTGGAGGACAAAGCAAAACACGCAAGATCGATCTACGGATCACGAGGGCACGCCACCACGCGAGACGATAATCGTCACACCGGATACAGTAAAAGTAAATCCAGCCGAGCCGAACACAGCAGACAAGACTCATTTGAGCTGCTTCGTGATATAGCCCAGTACAGAGGCGCCGCACACCCCCTATGCTTCACAGAAGAAGTAATGGATCACCAAATCCCAGAGGGTTTCAAACCCGTAAATATCGAATCATACGATGGTACAACAGAACCCGCGGTATGGATCGGGGACTTCCTACTGCACATCCACATGGCCCGTGGTGACGATCTACACGCCATCAAATACCTCCCACTCAAGCTTAAAGGACCAGCTCGACATTGGCTCAACAGCCTGCCAGCAGAATCCATTGGCTGTTGGGAAGATCTTGAAGCCGCATTCCTCAACAACTTCCAGGGCACTTATGTGCAACCACCAGATGCCGATGACTTGAGCCACATAATTCAGCAGCCAGAGGAATTAGCCAACCAATTCTGGACACGGTTCCTAACCAAGAAATATCAAATCGTCGACTGTCTGGATGCAGAGGCCCGAGCAGCTTTTAAGCATAACATCCGCGATGAGTGGCTCGCCCGGCACCTTGGCCAGGAAAAGCCGAAATCTATGGCAGCACTCACGACACTCATGACCCGCTTTTGCGCGGGAGAGGATAGCTGGCTGGCTCGCAGCAATAACATATCAAAGAACCCTGGTACTTCGGATACCAAGGATAGCAACGGCAGGTCACGTCGTAATAAACACAAGCACCGCATCAACGGCGACAATACCGAAGATATGGCAGTCAATGCCGGATTCAGAGGCTCTAAACCCGGTCAGCGGAAAAAGCCATTCAAAAGAAGTACTCCGGGCCCATCGAGTTTGGACCGTATACTCGACCGCTCGTGTCAAATACATGGCACCCCCGACAAGCCAGCCAACCATACCAACAGAAATTGTTGGGTGTTCAAGCAGGCCGGCAAGTTAAATGCCGAAAACAAGGATAAGGGGCTACATAGCGATGACGAGGAGGAGCCCCGGCCGCCGACACCGGAGGACAGAAAAGGTTCCCCCCACAAGTGCGGACGGTGAACATGATATACGCAACCCACATCCCCAAGAGGGAGCGGAAGCGTGCGCTAAGGGACGTATATGCGTTGGAGCTAGTCGCCCCAAAGTTCAACCCATGGTCCTCCTGTCCGATCACCTTCGATCGCAGGACCACCCCACTAGTATCCGTCATGGCGGATTCGCCGCACTGGTCCTAGACCCAATCATTGACGGATTTCACCTCACTCGAGTCCTTATGGACGACGACAGCAGCTTGAACCTGCTTTATCAGGACACAATGTGCAAAATGGGTATAGACCGCTCAAGGATCAAATCCACAAAATGACCTTTAAAGGCGTCATACCAGGTGTAGAGGCCCATTGCACAGGCTCAGTCACACTGGAAGTGGTCTTCGGATCCCCGGATAATTTCTAAAGCAAAGAGCTAATCTTCGATATACTCCCGTTCCGCAGTGGCTACCATGCACTGCTCGGGCGAAGCGCATTCGCAAGATTCAATGCGGTACCGCATTATGCATACCTCAAGCTCAAGATGCCAGGACCTCGGGGGGTCATCACAGTCAATGGAAACACAGAGCGCTCTCCGAGCGGAGGAGCACATCGCGACCCTCGCAGAAGCGCAAAGAAGCCTTTCAAGGCAATTCACCAGTTCGGCGATCAAACACCCGGACGCCGTCAAGCGCGCCCGGAGTAATCTGCAACAAGACCGCCTGGCATGTTCCGAGCTTGCATAGCAATGCGGCCCCCACCCCAGCCCCAGCCAAACGGAGAAATCCATGCCACACGTACATAATTACGCATTGAAAATACCATGGGCATAGGTGGGGGGGCACGACTACAGCACGCCCCAAAACGCGGCTAAACTGCACTAGGGGCTTCCCTTTTTGTTATTTTTTCTCTCTTTCAGGACTCTACTCTCTGGAAACCCCGTCAGGCAGTACAATTGCCGGACACACGATACAACAACCAAGAAGGCAGAAAGCTACGTCGCACCATGGAACTCCTGTGGTCTTTGATAACGAGCGAAATACCTGCTTTAAATACCATTCCGAAGCTAGACGTTGGAGGGGACATGTCAAATAGTCCTGTCTTTTGCTTATCGCAATACTTGTATCATTCTGCTTAGATGCACCCTTTTTGAATAAACAATGAATAGAACTAGTATATTACTGCATTCTCTATTCTTTCTTTTTTTATATACATATGTTCATTCATGACATTTAGCACCCGTACACTCTGGTACGGCCAATACGCCAGGGGCTTAAGCGTACCCCATAATACGGCGTGAGAAGTCCGAACACTTTCGACAGTGCGGCACCCCGAACTTATAGCATTATATGCATCAGCTCCGAATCATGTCTTGGGTCAATAGTTGGGTTTGCCCGGCTCCCACGTTTTGGTACCTTACGTTCCGCTATATCGGCTAAGGTAGCACTGGGAGAACTACTGCGATTGTGCCCCAGTTCATCTGGGCAAGCACCTCAGTAGAGAAAGCTAAAACTGACTGTCATGATAAGGCGAGAGTTGGTCGCTGTTCGAGAGGTCTCGAGTCCCTAAAGACTTATGCCGCTTAGAGAGAGGAGTCGGCTTTGTCCGGCTTAGGCGTGTATAGCGTCCCGAATTCGGCCTTCCGAATACTAGGGGCTTCGCCAAAATTTAAAATTGTAGACTTCTATGGCTAAGTGAGAGTGATAAAGCATTATAGTCCGATTGTCTTGTTTGTTGCGCTGAGCACCTCCCTCGAAGGAACCAAGAATGGGAAAAAGAGTGCTCAGATTTATCCCGAACACCCCAGCACTCGTGGCATGGGGGCAGAAGCCAACGACTCGCCATCTCTCAGATTTGATAAATAGCCGCACAAAAGGTAATATTTTAAATTCAAACAAGCTTTGCATAGCGCATATGAACAAGTTTTCATAATACAGGATCACACAAGCAAGTTCACTCAAAAATTACATCTTTGGAACACTCATCCGCCATAAGGCGGGCACCCTTCAGGACACCCTCATAATACATTTCAGGGTGGCGATGCTCCTTGCCCTGCGGTGGTCCCTCCTTCACCAGCTTCTTAGCGTCCATCTTGGCCCAGTGTACTTTAACATGGGCAAGCGCCCTGCGGGCGCCCTCGATGCAGACGGACCGCTTGATGACTTCTAACCGAGGGCAGGCATCCACAAGCCGCCTCACCAGCCCGAAGTAGCTCCCTGGCATGGCATCTCTAGGCCATAGCCGGACTATAAGACCCTTCATGGCCTGTTCGGCCGCCTTATGGAGCTCGACCAATTGCTTCAGCTGGTCGCTTAAGGGCACTGGGTGTTCGGCCTCAGTATACTGAGACCAGAACACCTTCTCCGTCGAGCTCCCCTCCTCGGCTCGGTAGTACTTTATGGCATCCGACACGCTGCGGGGCAAATATGCGAATGCTCCTGGAGAGCTTCGGACTCAGGTAAGTAACAAGTAATTTACTTTCACATGCTTGATTTGCATAATGAATGCCTTACCCGCCGCTATCTTCTTCATCGCCTCGATTTACTGGAGGGCCTTTTGGGCTTCAGCCTTGGCATGCTTTGTGCTCTCGAGGGCCGCGGCAAGCTCAAACTCTCGCGTCTTTGAGTCAAGCTCCAAAGTCTCGTGCTTCTTCACGAGGGCCTGGAGCTCTTGCTGCACCTCGTTCACCCGTGCCTCTTGTTTCTCCCGCTCGGTGCGCTCCTTGGCCACTTTGTTTTCTGCCTCGGACAGCGCTTGCTTCAGGGCCGCCAGTTCGATCGTGGCCCCTGGCACATTCATGATGATCCTATCATTTTGCAACCACATCTTTTTTTAATATATATATATAGACAAGGTATTGCTTACCTTTGTCCTCCTCGAGCCGCCTCTTGGCAAGCCCGAGCTCTTTCTCGGACCGCTCGAGGTTCTGCTTCAGTGCAGCGACCTCCGCAGTCAGTGCGGCAGAGGTCAGCAGTGAAGCCTGCATACGCATATAGACATACTTGTATTAGACTACTGCAGATATTATTCGATCCTCTATTCGGCTTTTCTTCGTCAACACCAAACAGAGCATTAGGGGCTACTGTCTATGCGGTAATATTTTCCTATATTTTAAATACTTACCTCAAAGCCTGTTAGAAGGCTGGCACAGGCTTCAGTCAGTCCGCTCTTGGCGGACTGAACCTTCTTGATCACTGAACTCATAATAGTGCGGTGCTCCTCGTCGATAGAAGCGCCGCTAAGCACTTCCAGCAAATTGTCCGGTGCCTCCGGATGGACGGAGGTCACCGGCACGGGCGGCTTGCCCCTCTTGGCAGGAGCCCGCCTACCGGAGTCCGGAACCACTGGAGGTTCCGGTGCGGTGTTCGGCCTAGGGCCGAACTTGGAGCCCTTGGGAGCCTTGCTCCCTTTGTGCCTGGAGTCCGGAAGGTTGCCTTGAGGCGCCTCCAGGACTACCTCCGCTCGACTTGGTGCCCTTTGAGGTAGCACCTCGGCGTTGTCCGTGGGGCGAGGGGTGGAGGCGGTCGGAAGCGAACCGCTACTCATGGCCGACGGGTCCAAAGAACCGTCCGATGAGGATACGTCGACGCGGGCTCGGGGCGTGCTGCATGATCATGTTCGGCGTTAGGAGAAGCAGTGCAATAAAGGTATGCTATGAGTTACTCTGGAATCCAAATACTTACGACTTTGCCAGGGGCTTGGCCCTGAGTGACCACTCGTCTCCGCTGTCGGCGGGGCTGGTAGAATAGTCCGGAAGGAGAGTCCTTCCCTTCTTGGACCCTCCGGCCTCCCCAGTTGGGGCGGCCTTCCTTTTCTTTTCTCCCCGGCTGGAGGGGGAGAACCTTCTTTTTCCTCCTCCTCGTCTTCGTGGGAGGAGTGCGCTTCGGAGTGTTCGGATGACGAGTCCGATATAGCCTGGCGCCAGGAACTCTTCCGGGTTCCCGTGGCCTTCTTCCTGGCCTTCTTCTCCGGCACCACGGAAGGTGCCGGAACCAGCATCTCCGTTAAGCGAGCGTCTGCTGGGTCTTCGGGCAGAGGGGCTAGGCAGTTGATCTGTTCGGCCGTCTCTACCCATTCCTGTCAAAGGTATGGGAGCTTAGATCCCACATATGATTATACTGGGGAAAATGAGTACCCTGTAAGTAATAAAAAGCTTACCGCGCCGGCTTGGCGCTGCGCGCTGAGCCCGCGATCCTCGGTGAGGGGTGGGAGAACCTCGGCACTCTTGAACAGCACCCTCCAGACGTCCTTGTGCGTCGTGTCAAAGAGCTCGCTCAGAGTCTGGTGCTGGGCCGGGTCGAACTCCCACAAATTGAACGCCCGTTGTTGACACGGGAGGATCCGGCGGATGAGCATGACCTGGACTATGTTGACAAGCTTGAGCTTCCTGTTTATCATATTTTGGATGCAGGTCTGGAGTCCGGTCAGCTCTATCGGATTACCCCAGGGCAGGCCCTTCTCTTTCCAGGAGGTGAGCCGCGTGGGGATTCCGGATCGGAATTCGGGGGCCGCCGCCCATTCGGTGTCGCGCGGCTCGGTGATGTAGAACCACCCCGCACTACTAGGAAAAGGGCTATAGATGGAATTGACACTAATGGCGCACCAGACATGTGGTGCGCCATTACTATATACTAATGGCGCACCATGTGTTGGTACGCCATTAGTGTCCAAATACTAATGGCGCACCACATCGCGGGTGCGCCATTAGTAAATTTTTTTTTAAAATTTTTGTCAAAACTACTAATGGCGCACCGTGGGAGGGTGTGCCATTAGTAACTTGGCCACCACTTCGACCGAATGCACCCCCCCCCCCCCCGGTGGATCGCCTTTTCAGTTTAAAAAAATAAAAGAAAATGATGAAAATGTCAAAAAAATAAAAGAAAATAAGTTTCCCATGTGATATGTGGTCTAGTTGTTGGGAAAATTTGCAAATATGAATTTCGACTTCATTTGCAAAATCTCTTGAGAATTTGTAAAAATGGGCATAACTTTTGCATACTAACTCGGATGAAAAAGTTTTTTATATGAAAAATCATCTACTCGAAAAGTTACATCCGAATTTAACAATATATGACATGCAACTTACACAAATGTTAGAGTAATAATATATGACATGCAATTTACACAAAGCATACAGGGTCTAATGCGTTTTTCGAGGCTAACTTTGACCAAATGTTAGAGTAATAATATATGACATGCAACTTACACAAAGCATACGGTCAAATTCGTATGTGAAAGGAGTTTGCAATGATATAATTTTCACATTATACATCCCATGTACTATTAATCTTGTCAATAGTCAAATTGGAAACCATCTTGAGTACAAATCTAGGAGTACGTACGAATCTAAAAATAATGATTGGGCATTGTTGAATGTTGATACCTTTTTTATCAAAGTAGATATACTTTGACTACACATAAAACATATATGTAAACTAGAAAGGATAGGAGGGAGTATATTGTACGTTCAAAAACGAAACGAACATTGAATACCCTTTATATATGATTTCTGGATGCTATGATCACCGGTTCAAAATTTTGAATCCGCCTTAGGTATCACGTGCCCCCACTCGTTCCCTCTCGATTTCATCTCGGGGTCCGAAGATCTATTGAAAGAGGACTAGGGTGGGTACATGTGAATGATACTTGGAGGAATGTTCAAATGAGGCATGTGGGAGGATGGACTCGACTGGAGGGCGACATGATCGATGGAGCAGAGGGTTGGAGAGGAATGAGAAATAAGCAAACGCCACATGATTATACTTGAACGGCTCAAATAAACAATAAGTTGTCTCGCTTGGCCTACATAGTGAAAGGCCTAATGTGCAACGCGGAGCACTGACGCTCGAATATGGCCGGGAAAACAGGGAAACAGACATGTGGGGCACACCCGTCGGGATGACATAGCGCAGACTAGTCCAATGGAGGAGCTGGCCCATGACCTCCTCGCCACCGACAACCGTTCATGTGGGTCGTTGGGGCCAACAACGGGGCGCAGCTCCAGCACCGCCTCTAGACACGGCGACCGCGGTGAGCGACACGCTCATATCGTCGCTAGACACGGTCGGCTTCAGTTTTTAGGGTGGCGTTAGTGCTGTGCACGACCAACGATATGTTTGGTTTGTGCCCAAGGTTGCCCCATCAAAGCATTGGGTAGCCAAAATTTTGGTTGAGGTATTGGTTGCCCATGATTTGGCCGACATTGGCAAGAAAAATGAACTAGAGTTGGCTAGAGTTCATTGGCATGCCAAAGAAATGGCAACCATCCAAACAAAGACCAATCTTTGGATCATGACCAAAATTTTGGTTGAGGTATTGGTTGCCCATGATTTGGCCGACATTGCCATGAAAAATGAACTAGAGTTGGCTAGAGTTCATTGGCATGCCAAAAAAAATGGCAACCATCCAAACAAAGACCAATCTTTGGGTCATGACCAAAATTTTGGTAAGGTGCACTTTGGCCACAATCCAAGCACACCCCAACACCCGGCTCGTCGAGGATGCACGGGGCGCCGTGACGCATCCGCGGAGTGGTGTAGGCGGCCAACTGCATCCTCTGGACCTGAGACCATGCCGGGTCGTCTTGCTTTTTCAATGACATGCAGGGATCGCATGTGAGAAAAGGGCATCTCCAACGTTGCCACGACCGCACCTGACTACCCTGGCACACCAAAACCCTCGTCCCTCGCGCTGTCGTGCAGTGCATTCCCAGCCGGCGCCAGCTGCCCGCATTCATGTCGTCCATTCAGATGTAAATGCGTTAAGAGGCTCGGTGCCCGAGGAACCAACTCCGGCGACATAATGACGCACCAGGACGCTTGGCCTCACCGGAATGCGCTACTTAAAGCGGCACCGCCCAGCTAACCTCCACACCATAGCGCATCGTCCTCCTACCTGGAACCACATCCGCCATGACCATAGCGCTTGAACGCTCGTGGGAGAGCTTGTCTTCGGGATGGAGCTCGAGGTCGCCGCCCTCGCTCAAGTCGCCGCTGGCGGTGGTCACGCTGGCGGCCGACGACGGGAGCACTTGTCGATCCACGCGTCCTACTTGCCGGCGTCCAACGTCCGGCACCGCTAAGGTCGGGGACTCCTCCGAGGATGAGTAGGGCATGGGAGGCGGCAGGGCATGGTGTGCCAACTGGCCGGTCCGTCTCCCCTGTTCTACTTTTCCTCACCGGAGACCGCACCTTCACTTCACGGGTCTTGAACCCCGCCCCCGTACTTGGAGATCACAGACGGAGGACGTCGGTCGCTGCCGTAGAATAGGTTTAGGGTCGGGTTTCTTTTATTTTTTTGTCCTATAAAAGTTCAAAATGTAATGAAAATCTGCCGTGTTTTCATTAATCTCGGCCGGTGTATATGAACTTTCACAATAATATACATATTGTAGGAGTCTTGGCAAGATGCCCGTGCGTTGCACGGAAGATCAAGATCTTGTGGGAGAAAAGGATGAACGAGGGAAAGCCTTATCTGCAAATGTGGAGAGGAGTGCGGGTAAATTGTCATAGTTTCCTTCCTATCCGTTAGATATAGATTGGACGGCCTATATTGCAGGATGACAAGCACACCATCATCACCAACTCTGCTTTTTATTGAACCGAGACAAATCTAACATGCGAAGTAAAATAAACACATAGGGTCTATACAGACACAAATTATATTAGGCACTCCAATAGTACGTCCACTACACATTCACGCATTTCATATCTTTTTACATCTACAGGAACCTACGAAAGGGTTAACGTAAATTGCCTCTCTCTCTACTCCCCTGATTTTCATGGTGGTGGGCCCCTCCCCCAATCTACAATCAACAGCTCACACGTTTCACATTACGTTAATTATGTAATCGGGATTACGTAGGTGTAGCATTACTCGTCCTAAAAACCCAACTAAGCCAACCTCCCAAAGATATCGCGGGAAAAGACCCGCCGCTTGTTTTATTCGGGATTACCGGATTACTAGTAGTAGTATCGATGGATCGCGTGAAGCAACAATTTTTTTTTGAGGGGGCGAAGCACCTAGTCTTCTACTCTTATAAAAAACTGAGTTGGTGATGATGGTGTGCCTGCCATCCTGCAATATAGGCCGTCCGATTTATATCCAACGTATAGGAAGGAAACTATGACAAATTTTGGAAAAAGATAACCACAACCCTCTCCATATTTGCAAATAATGCCTTCCCTCGTTCATCATTTTCTCCCACAAGATAAAGTACTCATAGAAATGATCTTGATGTTCCGTGCAACGCATGGGCATATTGCTAGTTTAAAAGGAAAAACGGCGGTACACTCATAGCACTCCTGTCGCGGTCGCATTGCACCCCACACACGTTCGGTCCTGCACACGGCTCACGCAAACGGAACGTGCTTCGGCTTGCCTCTTCACTGACACGTGGGACTGCACTTGGAGAAACCGACCATGCGCCAAACTCCCCCCGCCCACCGCGCGAAAATCCTCCCCCCCACACCCAAAAATTCCCCCCAAATCCGATTCAACCGCCCTTCGGCCAACTAGCCAATAATATTCCCCAAACCCTCGTCCCCCTCCACTCCATTCGCTCTGCCAAAGCCGCCCTCCCCGCCGCGCCGATACGTCGGCGCCGCGGTTCGGCAATCCTCTCGCTCCCACCGTACACTCGTGAGATCGCCGTCCTTCAGCCGCCGCCACCTCTGGCTACGTTCTTGTGGAGGCGCACGGCAGTCAGCGCCGCCACTGCTGGCGACGTTCGTGTGGAGATGCACGGGGCCAGCTTCTCCCACGGTACGCGCATTCTAGACTGAGGCCCCGTTCATGTCGGTGTAGCGCAGAATGTTAGCTGATAGACGATGTTAATCTCACGGTTTGCCGAAGTAGTTTACTGTCAATATGCTCTGCTTAAGAAGCTTCCTTGCCCTGTTCTGCACTCAATCTTCTTAGCTGAGATGGCATGCCAAGGCCGATTAGGTGCTAAAATATCCTGCAATATATTTATTGTGAGGTAGATTGCCATGGTCTAGTAGCCAATCTGTTAGGTGAAATAGCTCTATACCGTTTTATGCTCGATCTTTGTTGCTGCGATGGCCTTCGATAGTTCGATGGCTGTGTGCTCAGCCTCATTATTCTTTGAAACGATGCGCCATAATTTGGCACTCAAATCTGTTTGTTGAGTTAGCTTTACATATATTTCGTTACTTAGATCTGCTCGTCCAAATATCTTGCCATAGCTTTAGACATCGACCTAGGTATTTTTTCTGGACTTCATAAAAAAGCATATATGTTTTTCTTCTAATATCTAGTAGAAGAACTAATTTGTATGTCTAACAGATGGACAGGACTTGGATAACTTCTGCTCGAAGATGTTGGAAATATGCCCTAGAGGCAATAATAAATTAGTTATTATTATATTTCCTTGTTCATGATAATCGTTTATTATCCATGCTATAATTGTATTGATAGAAAACTCAGATACATGTGTGGGTACATAGACAACACCATGTCCCTAGTAAGCCTCTAGTTGACTAGCTCGTTGATCAATAGATGGTTACAGCTTCACGACCATGGACATTGGATGTCGTTGATAACGGGATCACATCATTGGCAGAATGATGTGATGGACAAGACCCAATCCTAAGCCTAGCACAAAGATCGTGTAGTTCGTATGCTAAAGCTTTTCTAAATGTCAAGTATCTTTTCCTTAGACCATGAGATTGTGCAACTCCCGGATACCGTAGGAATGCTTTGGTTGTACCAAACGTCACAACGTAACTGGGTGGCTATAAAGGTGCACTACAGGTATCTCCGAAAGTATTTGTTGGGTTGGCACGAATCGAGACTGGGATTTGTCACTCCGTGTGACGAAGAGGTATCTCTGGGCCCACTCGGTAGGACATCATCATAATGTGCACAATGTGACCAAGGGGTTGATCACGGGATGATGTGTTATGGAACGAGTAAAGAGACTTGCCGATAACGAGATTGAACAAGGTATCGGCATACCGACGATCGAATCTCGGGCAAGTACAATACCGCTAGACAAAGGGAATTGTATACGGGATTGATTGAGTCCTTGACATCGTGGTTCATCCGATGAGGTCATCGTGGAACATGTGGGAGACAACATGGGTATCTAGATCCCGCTGTTGGTTATTGACCGGAGAACGTCTCGGTCATGTCTGCATGGTTTCCGAACCCGTAGGGTCTACACACTTAAGGTTCGATGACGCTAGGGTTATAAAGGAAGTTTGTATGTGGTTACCGAATGTTGTTCGGAGTCCTGGATGAGATCCCGGACGTCACGTGGAGTTCCGGAATGGTCCGGAGGTAAAGATTTATAAATGGGAAGTCCTGTTTTGGTCACCGGAAAAGTTTTGGGTTTTATCGGTAACGTACCGGGACCACCGGGAGGGTCCCGGGGTCCACCAAGAGGGCCACCATCCCGGAGGGCAGCATGGGCCAAGTGTGGGAGGGACCAGCCCAGGTGGGCTGGTGCGCCCCACAAGGGCCCAAGGCGCCTAGGGTTTGTGGAGGGGGCGCCCCACCTTGCTTCGAACTAAAGAACTAAACACTCTTAAGTTGTCTCATGAAACTATCTTCAAAGATCATCGAGAACTTTTAAGGGCTCATGAGAAGTTATGCTTTGAAAAGCTCAATCTTGAGCAAGAGCATGAGTTGTTAAAGGCAATCAATGATGATCTCCGCAAGAAAAGTTCTTACATTGCCAAGCGTTTACTCTTCTCTACTTACATGCCTCAAGTCAAGTCTAGTAACAAGTACAAGAAAGATACTTCCTCTAGTAGTAACAATAATAATGTCAAATCCAATGTAGTTGCTTCTAGTAGTTCTCTTGATTCCACTAATGATTCTCTTAGCCAAGTTACACTTGAGCAAGAAAATAGTTTATTGAAGGGAATTATAGAGAAAGGTGTTTACAAGAGCCTTGCTTAGGGAGTAAGCAATTCCAGAAATTGTACGCAAGCAAGGAAGGCACCGAAGAATCAAGGTGTTGGTTTTGAACGAAAGTTCAACGCCAATGGAGTTGAGTGGGAAGAAGATCAATACCCCAAGACAAAGTTTGTTCCTCAACAAGAGAAGTATGATGCTACTTCCTTCAAGGGGACACAAGCTCAAGATGATCTTCCACCACAAGACCACAAGAACAAAGGCAAGGACAAGCTTCAAGAAGAGATTGATGCATTTGAAGAAGCACCTAAAGCCTCATTCAAGTGGGTCCCCAAGACTACGTCAAGTTCTACTTCATCAAGTACAACTACAACTCCAAGGATTCCCATCAAGATGAAGTGGATCCCGAAGAAGAAGAACTAGAGAGTTCTTGAGGGTGACTCCGCCAACATTCTTCACTCATATCATTTTGGCAAGAACAAGTGCAATCAACTTTCACATCTTGCACTAGTTCAAGGAGTCACAAACCCTCATGTTGGTAAGGCAAGGGACAAGGTAACCTAATGTTTTCATGGACATTATCTTGTGTGTGCATCACTCTATGTCTATGGATATTCTTGTTTGTTCCTTGTAGGACTAACCCATGTAGGCAAGTTGAAAGTGCAACTCACTCCAAAGGATTGCTCCAAATGATCTACTTCAACATTGAGCATCTACATCTTCAACACCTACATGAAGTCATCATCGATAAAACCCAAGGTTAGTTCATCCCTCTAAGGGGGGATCACACATCTAGGGGGAGCTTAACTCTAAGAATTGAGTCAAAGCAACTCTAATGGTGTGAACACATTAATGCATTATGTAAAAGTGGTAACCCCACTTGAGCTTAAACGATGAGTATGACCTATGATCAAATGTTCTCATTTGACTCCTAAGTCAATATACTCATATATAGATGACCTAGTCATCGCCAATTGCTTGATAATTGCTAAAATTGGTTGTGCATGCTTTGCCACATATTTCAATTGCCATCTTATTGGGTGAGCATGTTGGTGCATATTTTACTCATTCAAGGACATCCACTTGTTGTTTTGTTTGTTTGGATTCTTTTCTTTGTGCCAAGTGGATGTACAAGAATGCCTAAGAACCTTCTTTAGCTATCTATGCTTTTCTCGTCTCAAACTCTATTCATGCTACATCACAAAATTTGATCAAGTCAGATTCGAACCACTCTGTGTGAGGAGCACTCGGAGTCCCCGATTCGTCATAGACTTAAACTTCCAAAACCTCTTAGTGATTCTCGGTCTGACCGATCCTTCCATTTCGGTCCTACCGAGATCATCAAGTTGATCTGAGTTTTCAATCTCGGTGCAACCGATTTGAACCTTTCGGTCTCACCGATTTCAGAATCGAACACAAGTTATGCATCTCGGTGCCACCGAGTTGTTCCACTCGGTCACACCGACAGGGTCGAGCTATATATAGCCACGGGCAAAATTTTGGAAATTTCTCCGAAACCCTTCGCCCGCGCAACAGCTCGCTCTGCCATCGTGGTCTCCGGATCATCTCCTCGTCGCCAGCAGCCTCCTGTCGCTGGTCTCTGCCGCTGTCAACGGATTTCGACCCCGCCATTGTCGCCGTAGCAAGTACACCGCCAAGTTAGGGTAATCATTATGCTATCCACGTCTGATTCCTGGCACATTGTCTTCATATTGATTCATGCCACGATTGAAACTCTTCTATCCAGCCAAAGTAGTTCATAGATTAGATGTGATTCAAATTTTTAGGGTTAGGTTTCCATGAAACCATCTCGACCCACCGAGTTGAAAAACTTCGGTCTTACCGATTTGGCTTATGCCATTGCACTAGTGACTCTCGGTCTGACCGAGAATTACTAATCGGTGTAACCGATTTGAGGATTCTGTGAAACCCTAGCAGTCTCGGTACCACCAAACTGAAACTCGGTCCAACCGAGATCATCAGTTTAGGTTCCAAAAACTGCTTCGGTATCACCGAGTTTGAAAATCGGTGGATCCAAATGCTTTCGTGGAAAACTAAGACTGAACTTTTGAGTCATTCTTTTGCAAAAACCTCTCAATTTTGTGATGCTCATCTTTTCTATCTCATCTATAACTCTTCACAAGGTCGTGATCAGCTTTTTGCGGTATGTCCGATCAAAGTGACAGCCGAGCAGTCGTCGAGGAGCAGATGGACTTGAGTGAGGGCACTAGTCCCTCAACTTCAGATGAAGGGAGCAGAAGTACTCCTAGCAATTTGCCTAAGGCTGCAACTAGGCAAAGGAGGAAAAGAACTTCAGATTCAGAGGATGAAGATTACAAAGCTGAAGAAGATGAGGCTACTTCCAAGAAAGGTCTGCTCAAGAAGGAATATGGCTCAGCAAAGGATATAAAGCCAGGCATGAAGACCAAAAGGCCTGCAGGAACACAACCAATGTCCAAAGCCAGAGTGTCTACACAAGCTTCTTTGGAAACCCAACCCAAAGAACCAGCAGATGAAAGCAAGAAAAGAAAGGAAAGGGTCAAGAAGACCACAGCCAGAGTTATTGGGAAGCCTTCCATGATGGAAGAGGAAGATGAAATTGCTGCACCAGCTCCAAAGGCACCAAAGCTTATGGGTGATGCTATTAGATCGAGGCTGCCACATCTAAGCCCAAGGAAGCACCCAAAGCTGCCCCCAAGGCCAAGTCTGCACCAAAGAGGAATACCAGAGTATTCCAAATTGAGGAGAACAAGGCCCCAAAGTGCACGAGGATGGTGATGAGGAAGATGAAGAAGGACAAGTTCTGAGGAAGCTCAAGCCAAAGATACCAGACCACAATGATGCCCATCCTGTGGCTGAGGACATGAGAATCAGGAAAGACTCAGGATTGAGTATATGGAGGATGGCAGATCCATATGCTTCAAGGAGAAGAACTGCTGTTGATTACAGGTTCCACACCAAGGAACAGCAGGACTTTTATGAGACCATTTTGCTGGACAAGAAGCCCATAGTCTGTGACATGAGGTGGGTTGACTGGAAATTTATCAAGGAAAATGAAGAGCACTATCCTGGAGTGCAAGATAGCTTTGTTGCTTGTGGAGTTGCAGATTTTGTTGGGCAAAAGCTCACAAATTGGAATGATGAACTTATCATGCAGTTCTACTCCACAACACATTTTTACCAGATGGAAGAATTGTTTGGATGTCTGAAGGTACAAGGTACCAGTCAACTGTTGTGGAGTGGGCAAAGCTGATAAATGCCCCAGAGGAAAATGAGGATGACCTAGACATTTATGCAAAGAAGAAGATGGGTCACAACTCAATGGCTCACATGTACAAGGAAATTCCAGACAAGGCATTAGGAACTCACAAGTTTGGATCAGTTCACTTTCTGCTGTGAGGCTTGCCAACCATAAATTGGATTCTGAGGCACACTTTGTTCCCCAAGTCTGGTGGCCATAACATGATCAGAGGGCATGCCATCAACATCTTGCATGTGTTTGATGTGCCACAGAAGTTCAAAGTCATGAGCCTGATCATTGAAACAATCAAGAGGACTGCAGCAGATCAGAAGAGGAGTTGTGGATATGCACCTCAGATTCAAGAATTGATAAACTAAAAATGGGCACAGGAAAATATCAGTTGGATAAGGAACACTTTCCACTTTATCCAGACTTTGAGGACAATGAGGTTGTCATGAATGAAGATGATCCACAATCAGTTCAAGCTTAGGAGAAGAAGGAGAAGGCAAAGAGGAGAAGGCTGCCAAGATGCCAACTCAAGAGGAGGCATCTGAGTATTTCTTGAAGAACAAACAGGAGCAGCTTGGTTACTTGATAGCATCAACCACGAGGATAGAGAAGGGATTGGCCACCCTCACTCAAAATCAGGAGAGCTTGAGAGAATCATAGAACAAAAGTTCTATAACTTAGATGTGAAAATGGCGAGATTCAGCTGCAGTGGAGGAACTACAAGATGACATGCAGGAGAGGAAGGGCAAAACAACTACTGATGCATTTGCCAGAGTGCCTAGAGCCCAGAGGTTATCTGTTGTGCCAGTTCCTGACACAAGAGCAACTTCATCTGCACTAGCTTCAGCTCCAGTGCAACCAGCTACAGCATCAGCTCCAGCTCCATCTACTTCAACTGAAGCTTTCGTCCTCGGCGTTATCCGGACTCCACCAACTGAAGATCAAGCCTGAGAGTCGATCTAGCACTATGCATTTTCTATGAACTTTTTGGTAACTTGTTGCCAAAGGGGGAGAAAAATGTATAGATCATAGGCTTCGAGAGAGAGTGTGTTGCTTTTGTGCTCTCTTGCTTCATTTGGTGGTTTTTCAATCTTTGTTTGCTTTTGGTTGAGATACTATGCTTGTGAGACATTGATGATCATGTGTTTGATCATAAGCTACACTTATGCATGCTTGATATTATCCTATCTATCTTATGTGATCACTCACTATGCTTGGTGATGAGTGCATGTATTCATTGTTTATTATTTTGAGCGCTCCACCAAGATGTATGTGACATGGAAGAGTAACCCATGAGCCTAATTCATTGTGCATTTGCAGTCCAAAGCAAATCTAAAACTATGCACAAATTTAGGGGGAGCTCTTGCTTATCACATACTTCTCAAACCGACGATGTTGTTTATATTTTATTATCATTTGTCGAAGCTTTGATCTATATGTTGTCATCAATTACCAAAAAGGGGGAGATTGAAAGTGCAACTATCCCCAGGTGGTTTTGGTAATTCATAACAACATATAGCTCATTGAGCTAATGCTATTCCAAGACTATTGTTTCAGGAAAGCTCAATGAATGGCATGGCATGGATGATGAAAATGGATCCCTCAAAATACTAAGGACAAAGGATTGGCTCAAGCTCAAAAGCTCAAGACTCTTCATTTTACATTTTAGTGATCCAAGATCACATTGAGTCTATAGGAAAAGCCAATACTATCAAGAAGGGATGAGGTGTTTCTTAATGAGCCTCTTGCTTCATGTGCTTGGCGATATGCTCCAAAACCCTCAACTACTTTCCCACATCCACAAATGACCTAAACCTAAAGCCAAAATCGGTCACACCGATTCTTTCTATCCGGCGCCACCGATTCCAAACGTCATAGCCACTGCCACAAACCCTAAGCAAATCGGTCTTACCGATAGGGATCTCGGTCCCACCGAGATGGGGTTGCAATCTCTCTGTTTCCCTTCGTAACGTTTCGGTCTAACTGAAGTGAGCGATCGGTCCCACCGAGATTGCAATGTAAACTCTCTGTTTCCTTTTTGTAACATTTCAGTCTCACCGAAAAGAGCAAATCGGTCCCACCGAGTTTACCTGACCAACTCTCTGGAAAGCTTATTACCAAATCGGTCTCACCGAGTTTGTGTAATCGGTCTCACCGAGATTATGTTATGCCCTAACCCTAACTGAATCGGCCTCACCGAGATGCATGTCTGTCCCACCGAAAATCACTAACGGTCACTAGGTTTACTAATTCGGTCCGACCAAGTTTAACGATTCGGTCCCACCGAGTTTGGTAAATTGTGTGTAACGGTTAGATTTTGTGTGGAGGCTATATATACCCCTCCACCTCCTCTTCATTCGTGGAGAGAGCCATCAGAACGAACCTACACTTCCAACTTACCATTTCGAGAGAGAACCACCTACTCATGTGTTGAGGCCAAGATATTCCATTCCTACCATATGAATCTTGATCTCTAGCCTTCCCCAAGTTGCTTTCCACTCAAACCCTCTTTCCACCAGATCCAAAACCTATGAGAGAGAGTTGAGTGTTGGGGAGACTATCATTTGAAGCACAAGAGCAAGGAGTTCATCATCAACACACCATTTGTTACTTCTTGGAGAGTGGTGTCTCCTAGATTGGCCAGGTGTCACTAGGGAGCCTCTGACAAGATTGTGGAGTTGAACCAAGGAGTTTGTAACGGCAAGGAGATCGCCTACTTCGTGAAGATCTACCGCTAGTGAGGCAAGTCCTTCGTGGGAGACGACCATGGTGGGATAGACAAGGTTGCTTCTTCGTGGACCCTTCGTGGGTGGAGCCCTCCGTGGACTCACAAGGCAGCCGTTACCCTTCGTGGGTTGAAGTCTCCATCAACATGGATGTACGATAGCACCACCCTATCAGAACCACGCCAAAAACATCCGTGTCTCCAATTGCGTTTGAATCCTCCAAACCCTTCCCCTTACTTTCTTGCAAGTTGCATGCTTTAATTTCCGCTGCCTATATACTCTTTGCATGCTTGCTTGAATTGTGTGATGATTGCTTGACTTGTCATAAAATAGCTAAAATCTGCTAATCTCTAAAATTGGGAAAAGGTTAAGTTTTTATTGGTCAAGTAGTCTAATCACCCCCCCCCCTCTAGACATACTTCAAGGTCCTACAATACGCAATACTTGGCAAGATCTGTTACATTGGACACCGCCGTTTCCTTGCCAAGGACAAGCCGCTTCCTAGAAAATACTGAAGACATGTGTTCAATGCAAAGCATGAAAACCGTGATGCGCCAAAGAGGCTCACCGCCAATGAGTTGCAGGTGGAATTAGAGAAGGTCAAGCATATTACACCGAAACCATCCACGGTAATGGTAGCGGAAAAGGAAGTGTGGCACGGTAGAAGAGAGATTATTGTTTACCCGCAGTCCACTTTGTGGGACTTGGATTATTGGAAAGATTTGGATCTGCGGCATAATCTTGATGTGATGCACATCGAGAAAAATATATGTGACATTATCGGC
Source organism: Aegilops bicornis (assembly GCA_021605145.1). Classification (NCBI taxonomy): domain Eukaryota; kingdom Viridiplantae; phylum Streptophyta; class Magnoliopsida; order Poales; family Poaceae; genus Aegilops; species Aegilops bicornis. The sequence goes on from CM038674.1 coordinate 102,388,861, forward strand.
ACACTTCTTAACATTGAAGGCAAGACGAAAGATACCTTAAAATCTAGGATTGATTTGACACACAGGTATCGAGAAAGGATTTGCGGTGCAAGATGAAGGTAAACCACGGGATATGGCACCGGTATGTATGCGTCTTGGACAAGGTAAAAAGAAAAGAATTCTGCGAGGTCATCACGTGTGAGATTCCCACATGGATTTGCTTCCAACCACGAAAGGAGAGTCGGTCTGCAGATGGAAACAAGGTACAAGGGTTGAAAACTCATGACTGCCACGTCCTACTTCAAAGGGTTTTACCGCTATCCTTAGAGGATTGGGCATACGACTTATACTGAGCGATTCTTGAGTTGGGAGTATTCTTGAGGAACTCGTGCATTAGAAATATCAGGATAGATGCTTTGGAGCATCTTAGAGACAAGATACCAACTATCCTATGCGACCTTGAGAAGATATATCCTCCGGCCTTCTTTGATGTGATGGTGCATTTGGCTGTTCATCTACCTGATGAGGCACTACTTAGAGGTCCAGTACAGTATGGATGGATGTACCCTATTGAAAGGCGGTTAGGCACTTTCAATGGCTATGTTAGGAACAGAGCTAGACCCGAGGGTTCCATTGCAGAGGCCTACATTGCTACTCTGAAGCATTGACATTACGCTCAAAATACATTGAAACGGTGATCGACTTAGCAAAGAGGTGGATGAAGACAATCCGGGCTCAATGTTTTCGATTATTACATTCGAGTTCTGAGGGAAGAGTCGACAAGAGGACAAACCTAAAGATTTGGAAAAAATGGTTTGGTATGTGTTGAATAACTGTCCTGAGATACTACCTTATATCAAGTAAGTTCTAAGTACTGTAGCATATACATCATAATCTACTAAACTTGCAGCACATTCTTATATATTTAGATGTTTGACGCGATCACTATGTTGTGCAGCATCTACAAATAGGAGTTACTGCCGCAAAATCCAAGAAACATTGACAAACTGGTTATGGCAGGATTTGCAAAATGGTTCAAGAACCATGTAAGCTTTTGAAGTGCACTGTTAGTTTTTTTAATATATTGAGTACATAAGATGATCAGCTTGTCTATTTTCTAACCATAGGTTAAGAAGATGCGTAGGATGGGCAGGCACTTGATGATGCCCTTTACTCACTAGCAATGGGTCCTGATACTCGGGTAAGACATTATGAATCTTGCGTTGTTGGAGATGTGCGCTACAACACTCTTGCATGAGACGAAAGCAGGAAGACACAAAACAGTGCCATCATGAGCACGGATACGTATGACAAAGAGACAACTGAAATGTATGCTAACATAACAGACATTGTTCGATTGCAAGATATCTCCGATTTCGAGGATCATCGGTGTGTGGTTACATTGTCTTGTCATTGGTATAACCTGTTTTCCAGATCGCAAAACCCGTAGCTGATGATTATTTCAAATCCATCAATGTCAAGGCGGCGTACTGCATCAACGAGCCTTTTATTTTGGCAAATCAAGCAACACATATTTTTTCTTGGAAGACACATTTGCACGTAGCGATGACTGGAGAGTATTGCAAAGGTTTGAGCAGAGGAATTCGTTTAATGAAGTTGCACAACAAGATGATGCTTACACTGCTCCGGATGTACAAGATAACACAGATGTTCCTAATATCTTTGAGAACCATCATGTCAATGACGCCGGCGAAAAGATTGCCTATCGTGCTGTGGACATACAAGAGTTAATCAAGAAGAAGCCAACGTTCGAGGACGTTGAGGACGAAGAAGAAGATGACACCATGGGGAATTACGATTCAGATTGATACACATGGCGAAGATGTTGGCGCTGCTGCTGCGGATGATGATTACATTGCTTTTGTCGTATTTGCCTGTCAGAAGACGTTTTTTTATCTACTATGTGAAATTGTGTTTGCTATGACAACTGAAACCTGATGAACATGTTGTTTAGTATTTTGCTGTGAGAACATCACTTGTTATGTATGCTGATTTGTGTTTTGTGATTGTATGACAACTAAAACATGATAACATTGTTGTTTAGTTGTACTCATATTTGGTTGTGAAACTTAAATTTGATGACATAGTTTGCTGTTGTACTACAATTTTCTCGACGTCTTCGAATGAGAACAAAGCTGACCCGACAGTATTCTCTGCTATTTATTTATTTATATGTGCATAAGGGGTTAACCGCTGATTTCATTTAATAGTATTCTTTAGATGTTCAATACACTTCGCCCAGCCTGCTTCACATGTTTCATTCATTTCTAGTTTTGACCAAAGTGCTCATGTCGTAGCTTTGAATACATCACGAGTGCTACATACACCGCAAATAAAGAGACAATCATCCTCTGAGCACATCGATTTTGCCCATTATCTTCACAAGCTCTTTCATCTCCTCATTGTTGTCAAGGCCGTTCAGCGTTGTTGCTTGGCCATGATCGGAAGGAACTGCATCTTTAACCTTCGCTCTGCATCTTCCTCTTCTGGCGTTCCTTGATTTACTTGTCCAACACCCCAACCTGCTGGTATTGGGATTCCTCGGCTAACCAAATAATCAGCGTGGTTGCATTCCCCCCATCAGCAACTTCCCGTAAATACAAATCACACGAATCTTCCCTTTTTGCACGAATCAAATTGGAAGATCATCAACCAAACTATTAAAAAATCAGCAACCGAAAGCAGCGTAACAACACTTAAATATATTATTACCCCATGATTCGGGCATTTGTAGAAGACTCGGCCGAGGTTGCGGATTGTGGTTGAGACGCCGACGGATGACTCTGCGTGATTTGCGGCGGTGGCACCACACCAATGGCAGCGGGTTGCGATGAGCAATCGGCATGGTGTGCGTGCTGCGAGGGTGTGATGAGACCCACAGCGATGGTGCGGGTGGCGACTTGGCGCATATCTGGTTGTTACTGGCCAAGAGCGGTGGACGAGTAGCCGGTGACATGGTTGCTGCGGGCGGAGCTTCTGATGCTAGGCAGAGTAAGTAGAGAAGAGGAGAAGCGAACGTTGGATATGTCAGTTTCATTACTTGCAGAGTAGCATAGCACCATATATAGTCATAGTCTAGGTTTGGATTCGAACCATCTACAGGAGCACGTCTTTCTTTTTTCTAAAACTCGGCAACGTCTCTTTACTGGTACACTAGCTTGTTCTGTACGCCTTCCCTAGTCTTTGATTTTCTTTCCCTTTTTTGTGGGTCTACTAGATTGACGTGTAGTTTGGCTTTGTCAACTTAGTCCACAAACGATTCTAGCAGCAGTGACCGTTGGATGTTAATCCAACGGCCGTGCTGCTTCTTCAATATCTGATCTTCTTGCTCCAGCCGCCCAAACCAGCACCGATGGGACTGCCTGCTCCTGCCTCCCGTGGCCAGCTGTGCTACCGCACAGGCCGCACCGCCCCACCCTACTTCATTGCTGGCCAGGCCATTCCTCTACTCACCCACACCTCCTGTTATTTTCCGGCGATGGCAGCCGGACAAGTAAACCCTCGTACTCCCCACCGCATAGGCAACCATTGCCGAGTCTTCCCCGGCTCCGTGTCGTTCCCTTCCTAGGCCTCGCTGTCGGCCACCACCATGGTGCTCTCGGCGCGGCCTGGTCAACTTGGTCAACGAACGACATCCATCGGCCATGGACTGTATGCGCAAAATAATGATTCCTCCACCTGACAGCTGGGACCCACCGGAAGGGCCTTTGTATTTCATGAAAAAAACATTCCCCCCGCTGACATGTCGGACCCACCAGATATATCTTCGCACGCAAGGAAGTGCCTCCTTATTACGCACAAAAAATGAATACCCCCACGCTAGCCGGGACCCACCATAGTGGGAGGATGACTTGTGGGCCAACTAAGTTGTGACGGGACGGAGGGCTTTGTCAACTTAGTCAATATGAATGATTCTAGCTCCAGTGACCGTACGATGTCCATCCAACGGCCGTAGTGCTTCTTCAACCTCTGGTCTTCTTGCTCCAGCCGCCCAAAGCAGCGTCGGTCGTGCCGCATGCTCCTGCCTCCCGTGGCGGGTCTTTGCCGTGGAGGCCTCACCGCCCTACTATTCCCACCGGCTGGCCAGCCTGCGGCGACGACAGCCTCACACCGCAGCCGAACAAGTGAACCCTCGTACTCCTCTCCGCGCGGGCTTCCACTGCCGCGTCTTCCCCGGCTCCGCGTCGTCCCCTTCCTTAGGCCTCGCCTTCGTCCACCGCCGTGGTGCTCTCCGCGCGGCGTGGTCAACGTGGTCAAGGAACGACTTCCATCGGAAGAGTATTGTACGTGTAGAGGCTGACAGCTGGGTCCACGGCCACAGCCCAGTTTTTTTGTGATTTTCCAAGTAAGTCGCTTTGTCAGGCCTGTTGGGCTGCAAATCTTTCAAGAGGAGGAGAGCTTTCATTCTTTGGCGAGAAAATGGCCCATCAGTAATGAGAAATGGGTTGTACATTTTTAAAACACATCAAACCGGCAATTAGTTTCAAATATCTTTTTTTTCATTTCATGATTTTAAATTACATTAATTTTTATGCGTGGAGGATTTGTTGGATTTTATATTGATATACATTTATTTTTAAAATCAGTTTGAATGTGAGTCGAAATTTCAGGATTAAAAACAGTTCGGACCGCTTTTGAAATATGCAAAATTTCGTATAATTTTTTAACCGTGGCGACAATATGGGCTGTAATGCTAACAAAAAGAATATGGGCTCCAAAAAAAACCTTAAGAATTAGCAAATGGGCTGTAAATTATTAGAAATAACGGCAGATGGGCTATATGCTATTTTCCACAGAATTGAGGCTTTCCTAAAAAAAAGGTTGACACACAAGCAGTGACTGTTGGATGTCCATCGAACGGCTGTCGTGCTTCTTCAATCTCTGCTCTTCCTGCAAAAGCCGCTCAAACAAGCGCTGGCGGGACTGCCTGCTCCCTCCTCCCAGGCCGGTTGTCTTTGCCACGAGCCTCACCGCCCCAGCATTCCCCATCGCTGGCCTAGCCATCCCTCTACTCACCCACACGTTATTCTCCGGCGACGGCAGACGAACGATAAACCCTCGTCGATGCATTACTCCGCTGCGTGAAACAATCGACGAGTCTTCCACCGCCTCGTGTCGTTCCTTCCTAGGCCTCACCGCCGCCCACCGCCTGGTGCTCTCGGCGCTGCTTGGTCAACGTGGTCAACGACCGACATGCATCTGAAGTGGGATCGTACATGGAGAGGCCGACAGCTGGGTCCACGGCCGCACGCAAGGAAATGCCTCCTTATTACGCGCAAAATAATGATTCCTCCACCTGACATCAGGGACCCACCGAAAGGGCCTCCGTATTTCGTGAAAAAAACGTTACCGCCGCTGACAGCTCAGACCCACCAGCTATATCTTTGCACGCAAGGAAGTGCCTCCTTATTACGCACAAAAAAAAGAATACTCCCCCTGTTAGCTGGGACCCAGTATAGTGGCAGGCTAACTTGTGGGCCTACTAAGTTGACGGGGATGGTGGGCTTTGTCAACTTAGTCAATATGCACGATTCTAGCTCCGGTGACCGTACGATGCCCATCCAACGGCCGTAGTGCTTCTTCAACCTCTGGTATTCTTGCTCGAGCCGCCCAAACCAGCGCCGGTCGTGCCTCATGCTCCTCCCTCCCGTGGCCAGCTGCGATGCGGCGGAGGCCTCACCGCCCCCTACTACTCCCACGGCTGGCCAGGCCATCCCTCTACTCACCCACACCCCATGTTATTCTGCGGCGACGGCAGGATCACACCGCAGTGAACCAGTTAACCCTCGTACTCCTCTACGCGTGGGCATCCACTGCCACGTCTTCCCCAGCTCCGCGTCGTCCCCTTCCTAGGCCTCGCCGTCGTCCACCGTCCTGGTGCTCTCGGTGCGGCGTGGTCAACGTGGTCAAGGAACGGCTTCCATCGGACGTGGACTATACGTGGAGAGGCTGACAGCTGGGTCCATGGCCGCAGCAAGAAAGTGCCTCCTTATTACGTGCAAAATAATTATTCCTCCACCTGACAGCGGGGAACCACCGGACGGGCCATCGTATTTCGCCCCCCTGACTGCTGGGACCCACCAGCTACATCTTCGCACGCAAGGAAGTGCCTGACAGTCAGGACCCACCTGGTCGAAGCGTACGTAGGGTTGTCATTCTGGTTGCGAACGTGTATGTACATATATACTGGTGGATGTAGAGGTGCGCACGTGTCGTAGTAGAGGCGCGTACGTGTCGTAGTAGAGGCGCGCACGTGGCATGTACACGCACGCATAAAGGCGCTGTGGTGCAAGAAAGAAAATACGGCCACGTACGTACATATGGGCAGGGTCTCGAACGCCTGCTCACGCATACGTACGGCCAGGGCTTGTGTACATGGCTGGGTCGGAACGGAGAAACAGTGTCGTCATCATGTTCATGGAGAGGCAACGGAATGCGTCGTGTTCATGGGGAGGCAACGGAATGCGTCATGTTCATGGGGAGGCAACGGAATGCGTCGTGTTCATCGGGAGGCAACGGAACGCGTGGGAGCCAACCGGCTGGGTCGGAACGGAATGCGTGGTCGTGTTCATCGGGAGGGCTTGGGCGAAACAGCGATGGAAATGAGGCATGGCGTACCGCTACGGAGAAACAGACCTCCTACGTTGAGAACGGGTCCTGTTGATCGGGAGGGTGTGGCGTCTGCAAAAGCGGACGAAACGGACCTCCCTACGGTCGAACGGGGTCCAGTTGATCGGGAGGGTGTGGTGTACCGCAAAACGGAGGAAGCGGACTTGTGTTGGAGTGCTACGGTCAAAGCAGGGGTCCTGTTCATAGGGAGGTGTGGCGTGCCGCAAAGCAGGACTCCACGGATACTGTTCATCTCCACCGCCGACCTCCTCCGGCCTCCACGGGCTCCTGTTCATCCAGCCTCCACGGGCTCCTGTTCATCCAGCCTCCACCGCGCGCTACTCCACCGGCTACTATTCAACCACCCCTCCACCATCTACTGTTCATCTAGCCCTCCACACCACGGGGTCCTGTTCAACCACCCCTCCACGGGCACCCCTCCACCGTCTACTGTTCATCCAGCCCTCCACACCACGGGGTCCTGTTCAACCACCCCTCCACGGGCACCCCTCCATCGTCTACTGTTCATACAACCCTCCACACCACGGGGTCCTGTTCATCCACCCCTCCAGGGGCACCCCTCCACCGTCTCATCGCTCATACAGCCTCCACACCACGGGTCCTGTTCATCCACCCCTCCACGGGCACCCCGCACCGCTTCATCGCTCATCCAGCCCTCCACCACACCACGAGGTCCTGTTCATCCAGAGGCATTGCCACCGCCACTGCTCATCCAAACCCCCCCGCAATGCTCACTGCTCATCCCATCGATCGGCTTCAGTTAGCGGCGGAAGAAGGAATCGCCGATCGGGTTCGATTAACGACCATCGATCGATCGCTTTCCGGGTTCGATGTAGCGTAACTGCAGACAATCGCCGGGTTCGATCGAGCCCAACGCCTCGCTTCGGGTTCGATTAGAGCTAACGCCCTCGCACACAGCGTCGTGTATGAGGAAGGCAGCGTCGCCGGCCCCGACGTCCCACCGTGTCGAACTCCCGAAATTTTCCTCCCCTCGCTTCTACCACAGTTTTTTCGTCATGGGCCGGCCCAAATAATGTCATGCAGCTGCCTCTCCGGCCCGCCCAGGACGAAAAGCCCATTTTCTGTCATGATTTTTTGTCATAGAAGTAGGAGCCCACCACATCTATGATGATACTGGGTTTGTCACAATTATCGTCATAGAAGTGTCATATGTATGACATTTTTTTTTCGTTCGTCCCAAAACGTCACAGATGTGTCTTTTTTGTAGTGAAGATTGTCGGTGTCAAAACCGGCGGATCTCGGGTAGGGGGTCCCGATCTGTGCGTCAAGGCTGATGGTAACAAGAAGTAAGGGACACAGGTGTTTACCCAGGTTCAGGCCCTCTCGATAGAGGTAAAACCCTACTTCCTGCTTGATTAATATTGATGATATGGGTAGTACAAGAGTAGATCTACCACGAGATCGTAGAGGCTAAACCCTAAGAGCTAGCCTATGATGGTATGAATATAATTGTGATCGGCCTTCTAAGGACCAACCTCTCCGATTTATATAGGCACCGGAGAGGGCTAGGGTTTACATGGAGTCGGTTACAAGGAAGGAAATATAATATCCGGATCGCTAAGCTTGCCTTCCACGCCAAGGAAAGTCCCATCCGGACACGGGCCGAAGTCTTGAGTCTTGTATCTTCACGCTTCAATAGTCCGGACGTTGTACACAGTCCGGCTGTCCGGATACCCCCTAATCCAGGACTCCCTCAACTCTCCAAGCAACGCGACGTGTTATTACGGTCGGGTCAGTATTCGAACTGTCCTTCCCCAACCAGCCATAGCGCATATTGCGAGGCGGTTTCCTTGACACGTCTCGTCAAAGCAGAGATCGTCTCCCCTTATCACGGGATTCTCATCAATACGGGCATGGTAATCCAACCGCACCGTTAATCGCGGCGAGTGGCAGGCAAACGGGCTCAACCAGGCAAGTGGGGAGGCGCAAAAAGCACTTACCGCCCCTATAAATAGGCAAGGTCTCCTTCTCTTTACCCACGCCTTTCTCCTTCCGCTCGCTCGTTCTCCCCTTTTCAAGCCCTAACGTCCAAGCACTCTTCCTTTCCACCAAAGCGAGGCTTTCCAAAGATGTCCGGATCGGGAGCAGGTGGCAAATGGATGGCCTCTACTGTCCAGGAGAAGGATATCAAGAAGCTCTGGGACACCGTGTATCTGGCTCAGAAAATCGGCCACCGTCTCCCCGGCGGACAGGTCGCCCCCACTCCGGAACCTCACGAGAGAGTCGTGTTCCTTCCTCACTTTGTCTGCGGGCTTGGGTTTCCCCTGCACCCATTTGTTCGCGGAGTCATGTATTACTACGGGATTTATTTTCACGATCTTTCCCCCAACTCCTTCCTCAATATCTCGACGTTCATCGTCGTGTGCGAGGCTTTTCTTTGGATCTCGCCTCACTTCGGCCTGTGGCTAAAAATCTTTAACGTGAAGCCCAAGGTGGTGAGTGGCAAACACGCCGAGTGTGGCGGCGCCATGGTAAGCAAGATGCCCAAGGCCGTTTGGCCGAAGGGTGCTTTCAACGACTCCGTCAAGGAGTGGCAGCAGCAGTGGTTTTATATCACCAAACCACGCGGCAAAAAGTGGGCGGCGGCTCCAGAGTTCAGATCCGAAGCTCCACTGCGGCTCACGTCCTGGCCCGAGAAGGGCCCGAACTGGTGCTCGTCCGATGAGCTGTCAATGCTCCAGACGCGCCTTCAAGGTGTGGTCGATAGGGACGTCAAACTTGTGGACGTAGTCCAGGTGATGCTAGTTCGCCTGGTTCTCCCCTGTCAGCGCCGAGCTTGTACTCTGTGAGAGTTCGACCCAGCTGAGCACCACACCCTTCGGGAGCTTTATGATTCCTCCCACAAGGATATCTGTAAGGTGCTCTTTAAGCCCGGCAAATCATGGTCGGGTCCCACCGAGGACCGTGGGTATCAGTCATCCCATTCTCCAAGCTCGGTAAGTCACAGTCAAGCTCTGTCTATTCATGCTTCAGTTGGCATGTCGTGAGGGAGACATCCTAATCGTTTCTCATCGTGACCTCAGGGATGGATAAAGAAAGTGGAGTGAGTACATTGTCCGGCCCCGTTGCTGGAGGAACCGGCGGGACCTCTTCTGACGAAGATGCTGGTCCCTGCACCATACAAGGCGCCAAAGAAGGAGGCCTCCAAGGCGGTCAAGAAGACCCGGAGTGGCCTCCGTCACCGCGAGGCTTCGGACGGAAATTCCGAAGACTCAAGCGACACTCCTTCTTCAGAAGACGAAGAGGAAGAAGCAGAGGAGGGCGAGCCTCATTATGGAGGTGGGAAGAAGCGCGTAGCTTGCTCGTCCCTGGAGGCCGAATCGCCCAAGAGGAGAAAAGGTTCCCTCCCAGAGGCATCCACCACGGCTGCGAACAGCATTTCGGAGTGGGATCCCAGGGCCCAGCCCCTGGAGAAGTCGTAAGTGTACAAGATCCGAAAATGCATATGCGTCTGGGATTGTTTTTGGGTATAATAATTCTAACTGTTGCTATATTTTTCACAGTCCAGCGAGGTCCCGCGCCGGCCAGTCCTCATCCAAGGATTCGCTGAGCTCGGACGCTTTGGCGAGCGAGACGCCTCCAGAGGCCCGTTCCCCAAAGTCCCGGCGCGACATTGAGGTGTCGTCTCAACGGGGTTCGGACCAGGGGGGCATATCACTGGGGCCGGACACACGGGAGCGATGGCCCCGGAGTGTGCCATCACCAGGCGCGACCTTGGGTTCGGCCCGCAGCCGGACAAGGTCCGAGAGACCTCTAAGGCCCTCGGATCGGGCGAGCAGCCACCTTCAACGGTGGGAGGCCTGCCCACTCCGCCGGCAACCTCTGTTCGGATAGAGCTGCCAGGCGGTCTATCGATGGCGTTAAAGAACGCGTCTATCGTTGATGAACATCGGACCCTTATGGGTGCGGTGGTTGAAAAGATTCAGTCCGCCGAGAGCGGGCTGAACGAGTCCTGCCTTGGCCTTATAAAGGCCTTTGAGGTGTGTTTTCCCAGAAACCTTTGAGGAATCGTCATTATATGAGTAGTAGCCCCTGATACACTGTCCGGCAACGGACAGGTGGCCGGGCAGAGGATCAAATCCTCTCTTGTCGTGAGAACTTATGTTAATGACAGGCGTCTGTGGAGAAGACGACGGCTAATAATACGGAAGTGTCCGAACTTAAGCGGAGTCTGGAACGGGCCGAGGAAGAACTTGGCCGCGTGAGCAAGCAATTAGAAGATAAACAAGGTATGATAAAATGTTGTCTTGTATTGGGCACAAATAAGTAATTGTGCTTATTGAAAAGTATTTGTGTTGTATGCCCTAGGAGCGAGTGCTGAATATGAGGCACTTAAGAAGACTGTGGATGATGCCAACAAGAAGGCTGCCGCCGAACAGGCACTTCGTGAAAAACACGAGGCCAGGGTTGTCACAGTTGAGCGGGAGCTCCAGGAGGCTGTGAAGAAAAGCGAGGGTTTGGAGCAGAGTGTAATAGAGAAAGAAAGCCGAACTCGCCAAAGCGCTCCAAGCTGCGGAAGATGCCCGGGAAGAAGCCCGAGGCGCTGTACGGGACATTCAAGATGCCCGGAAAGTTCCGGCTGGTAGGGCCTTCTGAATTCTTATTCATGATGATGGGAAGAAATCTAAGCGGCAAGCTGAATTCTTATTTTTCAGGGCCGTTTGCGGATCTTCCTCGCAACATATCAGATGCCGCCCAATTCTACCGAACCGTGTAAAAGAAGTCTGCGGAGAGGGATTTCTGGTCGCAGTATTTGGCACCGAACTATACGGTGCCCTTTATCGATCACCAAGCAGCTGGTCGAATCGCACCAGGCGGCCGAACTAGCCATGAAGGACTTGATTGTCCGGCTGTGGCCGGAGCCAATTCGAGCGATTACTTCGGGCTCGTGAAGCGGATTGCGGGCGCTTGTCCTCGGCTTGATGCTATTAAGCGATCGGTCTGCATAGAGGGTGCGCGCATGGCATTCGCCCATGCGAAAGTGCATTGGGGGAAGCTTAACATGGAGAAGTTGATGACTGAGGGCCGCCAGAGGGTAAGGAGCAATGCAAGCCCGAACTGTACTATGAGGGTGTACTGAAGGGGGCCTGCCTTGCGGCGGATAAATGTACCAAAGACATTATATTTCCCTGAGGGCATTCGTGCCACTTTTTGTAATATGGGATTATGGCGTTTATATATTGCCTGTTTTGTTTGAACATATGTTCTTCCTGCACGGCTATTTAATGTATGTAAATCCTGAGAGTTGGCCAGTCGTCGGCTTCTGCCCCCATGTAAAAAAGAATACTGGGGTGTTTGGGATATAATTGAACGCTCTTTATCCCATAGTTGGGTCCCTTTGCGGAGGCGTTTCTCACCACGAACCAGGCAATCGGACTATAAGGCTTTATTACTCTCACTTAGCCATAGGAATTCGAGTATGGTCGGCGCAGCCCCTAGTGTTCGGAAGGCCGAACTAGGGGCTCTATTGGCGCCTGATCAGAAGACCGATCCGTCGCACTCAACATTTATAATGGCGTTGTGCAGAATAAATCTTTAGGGATCTTACAACCTCTCGAACAGCTGACCAGCTCTCGCTGTATCATGACAGTCGGTTTTCGGCTTCCTCTACTGAGGTGCTCGTCCGGCAAATCCGGGACACAATCGCAGTAGTTCTCCCGGCGCTACCTTAGCCAATATAACGGAACGTAAGGTACCAAAACAAGGGAGCCGGGCAAACCAAACCAATGACCCAAGACATGATTCGGAGCTGATGCATATAGTGCTACAAGTTCGGGGTGCCGGACGACTGAGAAGGTGGTCGGACTTTGTTGTCGTATTATGAAGCCCCTGGCGTAATCGGGCGTAACACTGGGTGTTGATGAAAAGCGACGGCCGGTAAGTGTTATTTAAGTCTACGTATTGTAGCAAAATGATATGTCTATGCATATGAGTACGATGTATGATTATGAAAAGAGGTGTTTTTTGGCGGAACCTGTGATGGCCGGACTGGAGGGAGTTTGTCGATTGGATCGGCGAATCCAGACTGCCTTCTTTTAGGGGGGGGGGGGTCCTTGTGTGTCCTGGCCGATTCCACGTCACCCATCCCGTTCTGCATCAAAGTTAGTTTGTAAGGCAAATACTCGGAGGTAGCCGAGCGTCCGCTTGTGGTTGGTCCGAGGGCTCTTGATCGGGCCCTGGTAAACCCAGCCGTCATACCGGTGGGTAGCGCGGACTCCTCAACTGGTGTCCGGATAGTCGTATGTCATATCAAAATCTTGATAGGCATGCATGACTCGCTACTCCGGCGGCTGTGTGATATCCGCCCTGAGGGCGGGGTTCGGCCTTGCCCATATGTGTGATTGCATCACATGGTGTTGGCCTGAGTTATTTACCACGCCGGATCCAGCCAACGTGGTTCGTCCTGTTAGCATACGGTAAATTACCGCATGGTGGGGAGGTGCCGAAGATTTATTATTTTGGCGTAGTATTTGTTTGGTGATCCGAAGACAACCGTTTAAAGTGATGACCAGAAAAACTTGGCATTTTGCTCCCAGCATCTTTTAAGAGATGTTGTTGGTGATTTCCCACCCGCGGGGTTTTATGTGTTGTGGAGCCCCTGGTTTGCTATATCCTAACTATAAGTCTCCCTTCATTGTTACCGGCACGCAGCCAGCCGTTCTGCTTTGAGGATCCGGCATTCTCTATTGGTATGCTTTGCCATCCTTCTAGGAGTACCATGAATTTCGCATGGTTGATCTAGTATGTGGCTCAGGCCGGATAGGTCTGAGTTCTTCTTTGTCCGCTGACCGGACTGGGAGTTGCTGAAGTTAGCACCGGCTTTCCTGACTTGGCGCTTGTGACCGTTGCGCCGGGGCTTGAGTATGCTTCTTCTTGTGTCTTTTCGTGTAGTTTTGGACCGTAGTGATGTGTTGACATCGGGGCATGTGCCTTGAGTTCTTCTCCTTAGGTTGGGGTGGCTGGTTCTGCCCTTTGTCGGGGCGGTCAGGTCCGTATCTTTCAGTGGCCCGGACCTTGATCCATCTGTCTACCAGCGCATCTTGGTCAGCTTTAAGCTGCTGTTGCTTCTTTTGCAGGCTTTTTGCCGTGGCCATGAGCCGTCGCTTGAAGCGAGCTTGTTCCACTGGATCGTCGGGCACGCCGAATTCGTCATTGCCGAGACTTGCCTCGTCCTCGGAGGGGGGCGTATAGTTGTCCCTCTCCAAGTATCCCACAGTGGCCAGTCCAGCCTTATGAAAGGCACGCCGACTAGGGTTATGTTCGTCTTTGACGCCATCCGGATTGTTTTCGATTTCTGGGCCGGTGTTCCTGTGGCGGGGCTCGGAGCGGGGCCGAAGACGCCCATACTTTTATTTTCCCCTGGGGGATTATCCTCCGATGCCTCATCGTCATTGGTTTCTTCGGAGTGTCCACCATATATATATATATCATAAGAAGAGGTGGTTGTCCACCGCCCAGTGTGCGATGGTTCGTGTTCTTCTCCTGCATCATCGTCCATACCGTCGATGGCTTCGGAGTCGAAGTTCAGTACCTTGGTTAAGTCCTCGACCGTGGCAATGAAGTGGGTGGTGGGTGGGCAACGAATTCCTTCGTCGTCTGCCTCCCACTCGAGCCGAACATAGTTCGGCGAAGAGCCTCCTGACAAAGAGAGAGACTTTAATGAGTCCAGCATGTCGCCAAAGGGCGAGTGCTGGAAGATATCCGCCACGGTGACCTCCATTACCGGAGCCCACCCCGGCCCGACGGGCCCGGGAGTGTACGGACTGGAACCGACATCCGGATACGAATCGAGGGGTTCGGAATCGCGGGCCACCATAGAGGTAAGAACCGTGTTCGGCTCCACCGCCGATGAGGGCGCGACCTGGGTGGCGGGGTCCATCCCTCCGTCCTTAGGCAGCGCAGCTTGTTTCGGATCTAGGTCCGGAGATACTACGGGGGCGATACCCCGAGCTTCGTCCCATGGCAGGTCTAAGCCGTGCTCGTCGCGACTGTCCGGTGCTCCTGGCATAGGCCCAAATCCATTGAAGATCAAGTCTCCGCGGACGTCCGGCGTGCAGTTCAGGTTTTCGAAACTGGCCTGGTGGCCAGGGGCGTAGTTGTCGATCTGCTCCAGATGGTCAAGTGAGTTGGCCCGCAGCACGAAGCTACCGGACACGAAGATCTGTCCGGGGAGGAAAGTCTCGCCCTGGACGGTGTCGTTGATGATGATCGAAGGAGCCATCGAGCCTGACGGTGACGACACAGAGGAACTCTCAATGAAAGCACCAATGTCGGTGTCAAAACCGGCGGATCTCGGGTAGGGGGTCCCGATCTATGCGTCAAGGCTGATGGTAACAAGAAGTAAGGGACACATGTGTTTACCCAGGTTCGGGCCCTCTCGACGGAGGTAAAACCATACTTCCTTCTTAATTAATATTGATGATATGGGTAGTACAAGAGTAGATCTACCACGAGATCGTAGAGGCTAAACCCTAAGAGCTAGCCTATGATGGTATGAATATAGTTGTGATCGGCCTTCTAAGGACCAACCTCTCCGGTTTATATAGGCACCGGAGAGGGCTAGGGTTTACATGGAGTCGGTTACAAGGAAGGAAATATAATGATCGCTAAGCTTGCCTTCCACGCCAAGGAAAGTCCCATCCAGACACGGGTCGAAGTCTTGAGTCTTGTATCTTCACGCTTCAATAGTCTGGACGTTGTACACAGTCCAGCTGTCTGGATACCCCCTAATCCAGGACTCCCTCAAAGATACATGACAAAACAATGTGCTGGGGAATCGGAGTGAGATCAGCACAAGGATCAAGTCCATACCCTAGTGCGGCGACGGACTTGCTACGACAGCAACGGTGGAGACGATCCCGTTGAAGGCGGCGGAGACCAGCGACTGGAGGCGGCTGGCGACGAGGAGTACGATCCGGAGACCCACGGAGGCAGAGCAGGCTGAGCGCGGGCGAAGAGGTTTGGAAAGTTTTCCAAAATTTGGCCCGTGGAAATATATAGCCTGACCCTCTCGGTGTGACTGAGTGGAACAACTCGGTGGCACCGAGATGCATAACTGCAAGCAGTTACTACAACTCAGTGTGACCGAAAAGTTCAAATCGGTTGCACCGAGATTGAAAACCTAGATCGACTTAGTGATCTCGGTATGACCGAAATGGATGAATCAGTCAGACCGAAACGCACAAAGAAGTTTTGGAAGTTAAGTCTATGACGAATCGGGGACTCCAGTGCTCCTCACACGTAGTGGTTCGAATCGACTTGATCAAACTTTGTGATGCAAAGATGAATAGAGTTTGAGACGAGAAGAGCATAGATAGCTAGAGAAGGTTCTTAGGCATTCTTGTCCATCCACTTGGCAAGAGAAAAATAAACCAATCAATCAAAACAACAAGTGGATGTCCTCAAATGAGTAAATTATGCAACCAACATGCTCACACAATAAAATGGCAAATGGAATATGTGCCAAGGCATGCACAACCAATTCTAGCATCTATCAAGAAATTGGCGATGACTAGGTCATCTATATATGAGTATATTGACTTAGGAGTCAAATGAGAACATTTGATCATAGGTCATACTCATCGTTTAAGCACAAGTGGGGTTACCACTTTTACATAAAGCATTGTTGTGTTCACACCATTAGAGTTGCTTTAGCTCAGTTCTTAGAGTAAAGCTCCCCTAGATGTGAGATCCCCCCTAAGAGGGATGAACTAACCTTGGTTTTGTCAATGATGACTTCATGTAGGTGTTGAAGATGTGGATGCTCAATGTTGATGTAGATCATTTGGAGCAATCCTTTGGAGTGAGTTGTACTTTCAATACCTACACGGGTTAGTCCCACAAGGAACAAACAAGGAATATCCATAGACATAGAGTGATGCATACACAAGATGATGTCTATGCAAGCATTAGGTTACCTTGTCTCTTGTCTTACCAACAAGAGGGTTTGTGACTCCTTGAACTAGTGCAAGATGTGGAGGTTGATTGCACTTGTTCTTGCCAAAATCATAAGAGTGAAGTATGTTGGCGGAGTCACCCTCAAGAACTCTCTAGTTCTTCTTCTCCGGGATCCACACCATCTTGACGGGAATCCTCGGAGTTGTAGTTGTACTTGATGAAGTGGAACTTGATGTAGTCTTGGGAACCCACTTCACCAAGGCCTTAGGAGCTTCTTCAAATGCATCAATTTCCTCTTGAAGCTTGTCCTTGCCTTTCTCCTTGTGGTCTTGTGGTGGAAGATCATCTTGAGTTTGTGTCCCTTTGAAAGAAGTAGGATCATACTTCTCTTGTTGAGTAACAAACTTCGTCTTGGGGTATTGATCTTCTTCCCACTCAACTCCATTGGCAATGAACTTTCGTTCAAAACCAATACCTTGGTTCTTCCGGTGCCTTCCTTGCTTGCGTACAATTTCCTCGAATTGCTTACTCCCGACAAGGCTCTTGTAAACACCTTCCTCTATAATTACCTTCAGTAAGCTATTTTCTTGCTCAAGTGTAACTTGGCTAAGAGAATCATTAGTGGAATCAAGAGAACTACTGGAAGCAAGAATATTGGATTTAGCATGATTATTGTTACTACTAGAGGAAGAATCCTTCTTGTTCTTGTTACTAGACTTGACTTGAGGCATGTAAGTGGATAAGAGTAAATGCTTGGCAATGTAAGAAGAACTTTTCTTGCGAAGATTATCATTGATTGCCTTTAAGAACTCATGCTCTTGCTCAAGATTGAGCTTCTCAAAACGTAATTTCTCATGAGCCCTTAAAAGTTCTCGATGAACTCCTAAGATAGTTTCATGCTAACTTAAGAGTGTTTAGTTCTTTAGTTAGAGACTCAATCTTGTCCTTATCATTGTCATTCGTTTCATCTTGATTAGCATGATTAATTGACGTTTCATCATAGTATTCATCACTAGAGTTGTCAACAAGTAAATCATCATCACCTAACAAGCCATCTTCATCACTATTGAAATCAACATACTCGGAGTGTGATACCTTTGGACCTTTGGCCATAAAGCATCTTCCAATTCCTTCATTTGGTGAATCAAATATGTCGTAGATGTTGGTTGACACAAGTGCTAGACCGGCAACACCTTCATCTTGAGTATATTCGGAGTCGGAGTGATAGCTTCTCTCAGAGTGATTGTCGGAGTCGGAGCCGGATACCCATTCACCAACATGAGATTGATGTCTTCATTTTGTGTAGATCCTTGATGACTTGTCCTTCCTTTCCGAATCCTTGCTTCTCCGAGAGGGTCTTCGTTCATAACGATCATCCCTACTCCTTCTCTCCCTTGATGGCGATTCTTCTCTTCTACTTCTTCTTTTGGGAGAATCTTCTCTTCTTTTGTAGGGGGCCGTACACTCATTGGAGTAGTGTCCGGGTCTTCCAAAATTGTAGCAATTACGCTCTCGACTAGAAGATCTTTGGTCATTGTAGGACCTTGACTTGGAACTTCTCTCTTTGCTTCTACTATTGTAGAACTTTTTGAAGTTCTTCACCATTAGGCTCAATTCTTCATTGAAGGTTTGTTTCTCACTTGATGATGTGGGAGCTTCACATGAGGCTTTGTAAGCACCACTTGACTTGTTATGGAGCTCCTCCTTATCCTTGAGTGACATCTCATGAGCAACAATTCTTCGAATAACTTCCGTTGGCTTGAGATCTTTGTAATTGGGCATCATTTTGATCAATGTGCATACAGTATCATATTTACCATCCAAAGCTCTTATGATCTTCTTGATGATGAATTTGTCGGTCATCTCTTCACTTCCTAAGCCGGCAATCTCATTTGTGATAAGAGCAAGCCTAGAGTACATTTCAGTGACACCTTCACCATCCTTCATTTTGAACTTGTCAAGTTGACTTGGAAGCACATCCAACTTGGATTCCTTGACGGAGTCGGTACCTTCGTGCATATCAATCAAAGTATCCCAAATTTCCTTTGCATTCTCAAGACGGCTGATTTTGTTGAATTCTTCGGGGCACAATCCGTTGAAGAGGATATCACAAGCTTGAGCATTGTATTGCAACATCTTCAACTCTTCTGCGGTAGCTTCACGGTTCGGTTCTCTCCCATCGAAGATTTCACCTTGCAAGCCAATACACACAATAGCCCAAATGGCGGTGTTATGTCCAAGAATATGCATTTTCATCTTATGCTTCCAACTAGCAAAATTAGTACCATCAAAGTAAGGACCTCTACGGTGGTAATTTCCCTCGCTAGACGCCATACTCTCCTAGGTTGTGAAACCAAGGCTATGACCACCAAAAGCTATGGAAATCAAAGTAAATGGAGACCAAGGCTCTAATACCACTTGTAGGATCGAAGGTATGTCTAGAGGGGGGGGTTGATTAGACTACTTGACCAAATAAAAATCTAGCCTTTTCCCAATTTTAGTTCTTGGAAGATTTTAGCAACTTAGAACAAGTCAAGCAATCTTAACACAATTCAAGCAAGCATGCAAAGAGTATATGAGCAGCGAAAAGTAAAGCGTGCAACTTGAAAGAATGTAAAGGGAAGGGTTTGGAGGATTCAAACGCAATTGGAGACACGAATGTTTTTGTCGTGGTTCCGATAGGTGGTGCTATCGTACATCCACGTTGATGGAGACTTCAACCCACGAAGGGTAGCAGTTCTTGTGAGTCCACGGAGGGCTCCACCCATGAAGGGTCCACGAAGAAGCAACCTTGTCTATCCCACCATGGCCATCGCCCACGAAGGACTTGCCTCACTAGCGGTAGATCTTCACAAAGTAGGCGATCTCCTTGCCCTTACAAACTCCTTGGTTCAACTCCACAATCTTGTCGGAGGCTCCCAAGTGACACCTAGCCAATCTGGGAGACACCACTCTCCAAGAAGTAACAAATGGTGTGTTGATGATGAACTCCTTGCTCTTGTGCTTCAAATGATAGTCTCCCCAACACTCAACTCTCTCTCTCACAGGATTTGGATTTGGTGGAAAGAAGGTTTGAGTGGAAAGCAACTTGGGGAAGGCTAGAGATCAAGATTCATATGGTAGGAATGGAATATCTTGGTCTCAACACAAGTGTAGGTGGTTGTCTCTCAGAAAATGTAGGTTGGAAGTGTAGGTTCGTTCTGATGGCTCTCTCCACGAATGAAGAGGAGGTGGAGGGGTATTTTTAGCCTCCACACAAAATCTAACCGTTACACACAACTTTCCAAATTCGGTGGGACCGAATTGGTAAACTCGGTCGGACCGATTTAGAAAATCTAGTGACCGTTAGGATTTTCGGTGGGACCGACATGCAACTAGGTAGGACCAATATGGTTAGGGTTAGGGCAAAACGTAATCTCGGTGAGACCGATTACACAAACTCGGTGAGACCGATTTTGGTAATAAGCTAACCAGAGAGTTGGTCAGGTAAACTTGGTGGGACCGATTTGCTCATTTCGGTGAGACTGAAATGTTACAAAAGGGAAACAGAGAGTTTACATTGCAATCTCGGTGGGACCGATCACTCATCTCGGTAGGACCGACATGTTACAAAGGGAAACAGAGAGATTACAACCCCATCTCGGTGAGACCGAGATCCCTATTGGTGAGACCGATTTGCCTAGGGTTTGTGGCAGTGGCTATGACATCTGAACTCGGTGGCGCCGGATAGAAAGAATCGGTGGGGCCGAGTTTGACTTTTGGTTTGGGTCATATGTGGATGTGAGAATTTAGTTGAGGGCTTCGGAGCATATCACTAAGCACTTTGAGCAAGAGCCTCATTAAGCAACACCTCATCCCTCCTTGATAGTATTGGCTTTTCCTATAGACTCAATGTGATCTTGGATCACTAAAATAGAAAATGTAGAGTCTTGAACTTTTGAGCTTGAGCCAATCCTTTTGTCCTTAATATTTTGAGGGGTCCACTTTTCTCATCCATGCCATGCCAATCATTGAGCTTTCCTGAAATATTAGTCTTGAAATAGCATTAGCTCAATGAACTATATGTTGTTAGGAATTACCAAAACCACCTAGGGATAGTTGCACTTTCAATCCAGTTGAGGCTGAGGGAGAGTTCCGTCAGCCCGACGGCGTGGAGACGATTGATTAAGTTACCGGCCCAGGGCTTCGCCTAAGCACTACGACGATATGACCGAGGTGTGTAACTGTGGAGGGGGGCACCGCACATGGCTATTGTCGGGGATATACCCGCAATGTAACCCGCCGGATGTATGACCCGGCTGGCCTTGGTGACTCACTGGTGACCCGCCCGGAGCTTGGCGACTCACGGGTAACCCGCCCGAGCTTGGCGACTCATTAGTAAACTGGCGGGCGGGTCAGACGGACAACACGGCCCAAGGCCCAGAAGGCCGGCTCATGTTATGGTGGGACGGCTTAAGAGGAAAGCGTGAGGAATATTCCCTTACAAAGGAAGCAAGACTAGGACTCCACTTGTAATAGGTTAAGTCCCAATCCAAGTTGGACTCTACATGTAACCCGCCCCTTCAACTTAT
This sequence comes from Aegilops bicornis, assembly GCA_021605145.1. Taxonomy (NCBI): domain Eukaryota; kingdom Viridiplantae; phylum Streptophyta; class Magnoliopsida; order Poales; family Poaceae; genus Aegilops; species Aegilops bicornis. Next base: position 102,409,980 of record CM038674.1, read on the forward strand.
ATAAGGAGGGTGCTACCTCTTGAATACTGCATTGGTTTTCCCTTGAAGACAAGCAAACAATCCAACACATGAGCAAGAAGCGAGCGAAAAAGAGGAGAACAGAAAGAGAGGGCTGTCGGTGTCAAAACCGGCGGATCTCGGGTAGGGGGTCCCGAATCAAGGCCTAAGGCGGATGGTAACAGGAGGCGGGTGACACAATGTTTACCCATGTTCGGGCCCTCTCGATGGAGGTAATACCCTACTTCCTTCTTGATTGATCTTGATGATATGAGTATTACAAGAGTTGATCTACCACGAGATCGTAGAGGCTAAAACCCTAGAAGCTAGCCTATGGTATGATTGTTGTTGTCCTACGGACTAAGCCCTCCGGTTTATATAGACACCGGAGGGGGCTAGGGTTACACAGAGTCGGTTACAAGGGAGGAGATCTACATATCCGTATTTCCAAGCTTGCCTTCCACGCCAAGGAGAGTCACATACGGACACGGGTCGAAGTCTTCAATCTTGTATCTTCATAGTGCAACAGTCCGGCCAAAGGATATAGTCCGGCTGTCCGAGGACCCCCTAATCCAGGACTCCCTCAGTAGCCCCCGAACCAGGCTTCAATGGCGATGAGTCCGGCGCGCAGATTGTCTTCGGCATTGCAAGGCGGGCTCTTCTCCAAATTCTGAATACTTGTTTGAGTAGTGTCCGGCTTCCCATAAATGTTGCACTCCTTGGCTCCCGCGCCTAATAATGGATATCCTCCACACGTCGAGCGAATGCGAGAAGTCGGGGCATTTTTACAATTGCCACCCTAGCCATGTGGGTAAATCGTCTATTAAAGAGACGGGGATTCTCAGATCCAGATCACACCATCCTCCCACAGTAAGTATCCATTCGAGCGCCTTGGGAAAAATCCATTCCAACATGGCCGGTCGTCGCTGCTCCTCCTCTCGCTCCCGTAGCCCTAAGACTGGCAATTGGAAGAAGTGTTCGATCCCCCACAGCCAATTAGTAGAGTTACAGACCCAGGGGTTTCTCCCTCCAGTGTATATGGTCCCTGTTCGAGCCGGGCTCACCACCTATAACGGCGAGGAGCAAGCGGAGATCTTTCCCAGCCCATCCATGGGGGAGCGGGTATGCCTCGTCCCTTACTTATTAAGAGGGATTGAATTTCCAATTCATCCGTTCTTTCGCGGGCTCCTGGAGTTCTATGGCCTCCAGCTGCATAATTTCACTCCCTCCTCCATGTTACACATTGCAGGCTATGTCGCCCTTTGTGAGCTGTTTCTGGGCTGCGAAGCTCATTTCGAGCTATGGAAGAGGATATTCTGCCTGGTACCCCGTACACAGGAGGGGTCACTGTACCAAGTGGGCGGAGCCGAAATATGGCGCATCGCCGGGACCGGATACCTGTCCGGTACTCCGAAGAAGACATCCGAGGACTGGCCTTCGGAGTGGTTTTATATGGAGGACGTTCCCTTCCGGACCCTATTCGGATGGGCCTCCCCGAAGTTTGACAACGCTCCCCTCAAGAAACGCCGCAGCTAAGCGCCCTCGGAGCCCTCGGGAGGAAGATAACGGAGAAGTCCTTTACCGATGGGCGGATAAAAATGTTGGCTCAATCAGGGCGACAATAATCGAGGTTATGTCAATATGTATAATGCAGGGGGTACAGCCACTTCAATATCGAGGGCACCCCATGTGGCACTTTAACTGGGAAGATGATGCCACCCGCTGCGGGCGTAAGGGACCGGACTCAGTTGCTGCTGCTACGTCTTGAGCTTGCGTTGGTTTTCCTCGAAGAGGAGAGGATGATGCAACACAGTAGCGTAAGTATTTCCCTCAGTTTTTGAGAACCAAGGTATCAATCTAGTAGGAGGTCACGCGCAAGTCCCTCGTACCTGCACAAAACGATAGCTACTCGCAACCAACGCGGTTAGGGGTTGTCAATCCCTTCACGGTCACTTACGAGAGTGAGATCTGATAGAGATAATATTTTTGGTATTTTTTTGGTATAAAGATGCAAAGTAAAAAGTAAAAGCAAAACAAGTAAATAAAGTGATGGAGATTGATATGATGAGAATAGACCCGGGGGCCATAGGTTTCACTAGTGGCTTCTCTCAAGAGCATAAATATTATACGGTGGGTGAACAAATTACTATTGAGCAATTGATAGAATTGACATAGTTATGAGGTTATCTAGGTATGATCATGTATATAGGCATCACGTCCGTGACAAGTAGATCGAAACGATTCTGCATCTACTACTATTACTCCACTCATCAACCGCTATCCAAAGATGCATCTAGAGTATTAAGTTAAAAAGCAGTAACGCCTAAGCAAGATGACATGATGTAGAGGAATAAATTCATGCAATATGATAAATACTCCATCTTGTTATCCTCGATGGCAACAATACACTACGTGCCTTGCAACCCTTTCTGGCACTAGGTAAGGACACCGCAAGATTGAACCCAAAGCCATGCACTTCCCCCATTGCAAGAACTACCAATCTAGTTGGCCAAACCAAACGGATAATTCGAAGAGACTTGAAAAGATAACTCAATCATACATAAAAGAATTCAGAGAAGATTCAAATAATATTATTCATAGATAAGCTGGATCATAAACCCACAATTCATCGATCTCAACAAACACACCGCAAAAAGAAGATTACATCGAATAGATCTCCGCGAGAGAGGGGGAGAACATTGTATTGAGATCCAAAAAGAGAGAAGAACCCATCTAGCTACTAGATATGGACCCGAAGGTCTGAAGTAAACTACTCACACTTCATCGGAGAGGCTATGGTGTTGATGTAGAAGCCCTCCGTGGTGGATACCCTCTCCGGCGGAGCTCCAAAACAGGCCCCAAGATGGGATCTCGTGGATACAGAAGGTTGCGGTGGTGGAATTAGGTTTTTGGATCCGTATCTGGTCTATTGGGGGTACGTAGGTATATATAGGAGGAAGGAGTACGTCGGTGGAGCGTCAGGGGGGCCACGAGGTAGGGGGCGCGCCCAGGGGGGTGGGGGCGCCCTCCACCCTCGTGACCGCCTCTGGTGCTTCTTGGAGTAGGGTCCAAGTGTCCTGGATCACGTTCGGTGAGAAGATCACGTTCCCGAAGGTTTCATTCCGTTTGCACTCCGTTTGATATTTTGTTTCTTCGAAATACTGAAATAGGCAAAAAACAACAATTCTGGGCTGGGCCTCCGGTTAATAGGTTAGTCCCAAAAATAATATAAAAGTGAAAAATAGAGCCCATTATAGTCCAAAACAATAGATAAAGTAGCATGTAGCAATCAAAATTAATAGATACGTTGGAGACGTATCGAGGCATCCCAAGCTTAATTCCTACTCGTCCTCGAGTAGGTAAATGATAAAAGAGAATTTTTGATGCGGAGTGATACTTTGGCATAATTTCAATGTAAATCTTCTTAATCATGGTATGAATATTCAGATCCGAAGATTCAAGACAAAAGTTCATATTGACATAAAAATAATAATACTTCAAGCATACTAATCAAAGTAATCATGTCTTCTCAAAATAACATGGCCAAAGAAAGTTATCCCTACAAAATCATATAGTCCTGCTATGCTCCATCTTCCCACACAAAGTATTTAAATCATGCACAACCCGATGACAAGCCAAGCAATTGTTTCATACTTTTAACATTTTCAAAACTTTTTCAATCTTCACGCAATACATGAGCGTAAGCCATGGATATAGCACTATATGTGGAATAGAATGGTGGTTGTGGAGAAGACAAAAAGAGGGAAGATAGTCTCACATCAACTAGGCGTATCAATGGGCTATGGAGATGCCCATCAATAGATATCAATGTGAGTGAGTAGGGATTGCCATGCAACGGATGCACTAGAGCTATAAGTATATGAAAGATCAACAAAAGAAACTAAGTGGGTGTGCATCCAACTCGCTTGCTCACGAAGACCTAGGGCATTTTGAGGAAGCCCATCATTGGAATATACAAGCCAAGCTCTATAATAAAAAATTCCCACTAGTATATGAAAGTGAAAAAACGAGAGACTCTCTATCATGAAGATCATGGTGCTACTTTGAAGCACAAGTGTGGTAAAAGGATAGTAACATTGTCCCTTCTCTCTTTTCTCTCATTTTTTATATTTGGGCCTTTTCTCTCTTTTTTTGTGGCCTCTTTTTTTTTAAATCCTGAGTCTCATCCCGACTTGTGGGGAATCATAGTCTCCATCATCCTTTCCTCACTTGGGACAATGCTCTAATAATGATGATCATCACACTTTTATTTTTCTTACAACTCAACAATTACAACTCGATACTTAGAACATAATATGACTCTGTATGAATGCCTCCGGTGGTGTACCGGGATATGCAATGAAACATGAGTGACATGTATGAAAGAATTATGAATGGTGGCTTTGCCACAAATACGATGTCAACCACATGATCATGCAAAGCAATATGAAAATGATGGAGCGTGTCATAATAAACGGAACGGTGGAAAGTTGCATGGCAATATATCTCGGAATGGCTATGGAAATGCCATAATAGGTAGGTATGGTGGCTGTTTTGAGGAAGGTTTATGGTGGGGGGATGATACCGTGAAAGGTGCGCGGTATTAGAGAGGCTAGCAATGGTGGAAGGATGGGAGAAAGTGCGTATAATCCATGGACTCAACATTAGTTTTAAAGAACTCATATACTTATTGCAAAAATCTAGAAGTTATCAAAGCAAAGTATTACGCGCATGCTCCTAGGGGATATATTGGTAGGAAAAGACCATCGCTCGTCCCCGACCACCACTCATAAGGAAGACAATCAATAAATAAATCATGCTCTGAGTTCATCACATAACGGTTCACCATACGTGCATGCTACGGGAATCACAAACTTCAACACAAGTATTCTTTGAATTAACAACTACTCAACTAGCATGACTCTAATATTATGACCTCCATATCTCAAAACAATTATCAAGCATCAAACTTATCTTAGTATTCAACACACTCAAAAGAAAGTTTCACATATCTTGAATACCAAGTATATAAACATTAAGCAAATTACCATGCTATTAATGACTCTCAAAATAATCTAAGTGAAGCATGAGAGATCAAGTTTCTTTAAAACAAATCCACCACCGTGCTCTAAAAGATCTAAGTGAAGCACTAGAGCAAAAATTATCAAGCTCAAAAGATATAAGTGAAGAACATAGAGTATTCTAACAAATTCCAAATCATATATGGCTCTCTCAAAGGGTGTGTACAGCAAGGATGATTGTGGTATACTAACAAGCAAAGACTCAAATAATACAAGACTCTCCAAGCAAAACACATATCATGTTGGTGAATAAAAATATAGCTCCAAGTAAATTACCGATGGAAGTGGATTTAAAGAGGGATGCCTTCCGGCATCCCCAAGCTTTGACTTTTTGGTGTCCTTGGATTATCTTGGGGGTGCCATGGGCATCCCCAAGCTTAGTCTCTTGCCACTCCTTGTTCCATAATCCATCAAAAGAATTCGCCCAAAACTTGAAAACTTCACAACACAAAACTCAATAGAAATCTCGTGAGCTCTGTTAGAGAAAGAAAACAAAAGACTACTTTAAGGTACTGTAATGAACTCATTCTTTATCTATATTGGTGTTAAACCTACTTTATTCCAACTTCTCTATGGATTATAAACTATTTTACTAGCCATAGATTCATCAAAATAAGCAAACAACACACGCAAAACAGAATCTGTCAAAAACAGAACAGTCTGTAGTAATCTGTAACTAACGCAAACTTCTGGAACCCAAAAAATTCTACCAAAATTAGACGACCTGAGAAATTTGTTTATTGATCAGCAGCAATTGGAATAACTATTTTATCACGTTCTGGTGATTTTTAACAATTCGGGCACTGAGCGCAAAGATTCTGGAAATTACAGCAAGATCAAATAACTATCTCCCAAGAAGATCTAATAGGTTTAACTTGGCACAAACACTAATTAAAAGATAAAACCAAATCTAAACAGAATCCAGATGGATTATTTATTCCTAAACAGAAGCAAAAAACAAAAAAAACACAAAATAAATTGGGTTGCCTCCCAACAAGCGCTATCGTTTAACGCCCCTAGCTAGGCATTGAGATTTCAATGATGCTCACAAGAAAGACAAGAATTGAGGCACAAAGCGAGCATCATAAAACATGTGGAAAACAAACTTAAGTCTAACATACTTCCTATGCATAGGCATATTATAGGAAAACAAATTATCGTAGTAAGCAAAAACTAGCATATGCAAGGAAGCGGAAAGGAAGAATAGCAATCTCAACATAACGAGAGGTAATTTAGTAACATGAAAATTTCTATAACCATATTTTACTCTCTCATAATAATTACATGTAGGATCATAGGAAAATTCAACAAAATAGCTATCACAAAGTATATTCTCAACACGATCCACATGCATGCAAAGTTGACACTCTTCCAAAATAGTGGGATTATCATTAACTAAAGTCATGACCTCTCCAAACCCACTTTTATCAAAAACTTCATAAGATTGAACATTATCCAAATATGTGGGATCTAAAGTTGACACTCTTCCAAACCCACTTTCAATATTATTGCAAAAAATATTATCAATCTCATATTCATCATGGGGGTTAAATAAATTTTCAAGATCATAAGAAGAATCACCCCAATCATGATCATTGCAACAAGTAGTAGACATAGCAAAACTAGCATCCCCAAGCTTAGGGTTTTGCATATTATTAGCACAATTGACATAAAGAGAATTTATAGTAAAATCATTGAAATCATGCTTTTCATCGAGGGAACTATCAAGCACGGGTGCAATAGCAACAATCTCATTTTTAACATAAGGAACTATAGCAAATTCATCTCCATAAATATTGGCATCATGGCCACAAGAATAGCAAGCATCATGTTCATCAAGGGATATTTCAATCAAATCATCGGAATCATCATTATCTATAGATTCATGCATATCATTATTTTCTTCCAAAGCAACGGTCATTCTTTCAATAAATTCTTGGACATAGACATTATGAGCAAGGTTTTCATTGCAATATTTAAGTATGACGAAGTTTTCAGATTTGTTGAGAGTAAAATCATACTTTTCAATCAAAGAAGCAACTTCATGAGCACCCTTAAAAACGACAAATTCTTCAATTTGTTCGATATCATAGTAACTATAAACACCCTTTGCATAAGAAGATAAGATTTCATTATCATTGAACTCACATAGGTAGGGAAGGTGCTTATTAGGGCTCTTAGAGCAACAAGTAAAATCACACACTTCACAAAGGTTCAAAGCATAGCATAGCAGACTATTTATATGATATCGTAAGAGTCTCCCTTTTTCAGACAAACGGTGACGCACAAAATGAGCATGCTCATCTAAAGATTTCCCATCAACTAGGCTAGTTGGGGTTTCAAAGACGAAAGCATAAGGATCGAAGATGATCCAAGTAGAACACTTTAAGTGGATCCATAACAATAGACTTTTAGCAAGCAAAGATGCAAGCAAATATAAGGCACAAGGAAACACAAAGATACATACGGGAAGAAGGCGAACGAAAAAGAGAGGGCGAATAAAACGGCAAGGGTGAAGTGGGGGAGAGGAAAATGAGAGGCAAATGGCAAATAATGTAATGCGAGAGATGGGGATTGTGATGGGTACTTGGTATGTTTACTTTTTAAGTAAGCCTCCCCAACGGCGCCAGAAATCCTTCTTGCTACGTCTTGAGCTTGCGTTGGTTTTCCCCGAAGAGGAGAGGATAATGCAGCACAGTAGCGTAAGTATTTCCCTCAGTTTTTGAGAACCAAGGTATCAATACAGTAGGAGGTCACGCGCAAGTCCCTCATACCTGCACAAAACGATAGCTACTCGCAACCAACGGGATTAGGGGATGTCAATCCCTTCACGGTCACTTACGAGAGTGAGATCTGATAGAGATAATATTTTTGGTATTTTTTTGGTATAAAGATGCAAAGTAAAAAGTAAAAGCAAAACAAGTAAATAAAGGGATGGAGATTGATATGATGAGAATAGACCCGGGGGCCATAGGTTTCACTAGTGGCTTCTCTCAAGAGCATAAACATTCTACGGTGGGTGAACAAATTATTGTTGAGCAATTGATAGAATTGAGCATAGTTATGAGGTTATCTAGGTATGATCATGTATATAGGCATCACGTCCATGACAAGTAGATCGAAACGATTCTGCATCTACTACTATTACTCCACTCATCGACCGCTATCCAAAGATGCATCTAGAGTATTAAGTTAAAAAGCAGAGTAACGCCTTAAGCAAGATGACATGATGTAGAGGAATAAATTCATGCAATATGATAAATACCCCATCTTGTTATCCTCGATGGCAACAATACAATACGTGCCTTGCAACCCTTTACATCCTTTGGGTAAGGACACCGCAAGATTGAACCCAAAGCCATGCACTTCTCCCATTGCAAGAACTACCAATCTAGTTGGCCAAACCAAACGGATAATTTGAAGAGACTTGAAAAGATAACTCAATCATACATAAAAGAATTCAGAGAAGATTCAAATAATATTATTCATAGATAAGCTGGATCATAAACCCACAATTCATCGGTCTCAACAAACACACCGCAAAAAGAAGATTACATCGAATAGATCTCCGCGAGAGAGGGGGAGAACATTGTATTGAGATCCAAAAAGAGAGAAGAACCCATCTAGCTACTAGCTATGGACCCGAAGGTCTGAAGTAAACTACTCACACTTCATCGGAGAGGCTATGGTGTTGATGTAGAAGCCCTCCGTGGTGGACACCCTCTCCGGCGGAGCTCCGAAACAGGCCCCAAGATGGGATCTCGTGGATACAGAAGGTTGCGGCGGTGGAATTAGGTTTTTGGATCCGTATCTGGTCTATTGGGGGTAAGTATATATAGGAGGAAGGAATGCGTCGGTGGGCGTCGGGGGCCACGAGGTAGGGGCGCGCCCAGGGGGTGGGGCGCCCTCCACCTCGTGACCACCTCTGGTGCTTCTTGGAGTAGGGTCCAAGTGTCACGGATCACGTTCGTGAGAAGATCACGTTCGAAGGTTTCATTCCGTTTGGACTCCGTTTGATATTCTGCTTTCTTGAAATCTTGAAATAGGCAAAAACAACAATTACGTGGGCCTCCGGTTAATAGGTTAGTCCCAAAAATAATATAAAAGTGAAAAATAAAGCCCATTATAGTCCAAAACAATAGATAAAGTAGCATGGAGCAATCAAAAACTATAGATACGTTGGAGATGTATCAGCTGCTCTAGCAAAAATCCTGTCCGATTTGTACAAGGGAGAGGAAGAGGAGTTCATCTGCATTAAGCCACGGGATGGATTCTCCATGTACAACCCTCCAAGCTGGGTGAGCTGTCACTTTTTACTCCCAACCTTCCTGCATTCTTCGTCATAAGTACTTACCTTGCCGTTTCATGGCAGGAACTGCGAAAAGTTGTAAGGGAGGTCCACAGCCCGCCTCCATAACTGGAGGACCCTGACCGGGCCCTCGATCCCGGACTCGAAGAGGATCCGAACATATTTGTGGAGCTGATCGACATGACATTCTATCAATTGAGCTGCGATAATGCCGTGGTAGCCATCATAGGCGACTATCCTGGGCTACTCCCTGCATCGCACGTAAATAAAACCGGAGTCCCAACATCCGAGAAGGATCACCTTTTCTGCACTTCACCTACCGTACACATATGGTGTCTTACAGGGAAGGCCCTCGGGACGCCATGCCGAACCCGCAATGACTCGCCAACAAGGGGCACCGAAGCCGGTTAGGCTAAAAAGGAAGGCGGTCAGGACTGAGACGCCGTCGCAGAGGTATGATACAGAACCTCGCTCCGTGGTTGTCGTCTTTTAAAATATAATAACGCCCACGTTTCCTAGTAGGAAAACGCTCGCCGGACTATATCCGGAGAGTTTGCCGATCACGCCTCCACCAGTCGGCCTCCAGGGCCGGACATAGAGGCGGTAGCTAACACAGGGCGAACGCCGGATGCTCCTCCTACAGAGGATGCAGATAGACTATCCGCTACAAATTCCGAAGTGGAGAGCACCATGAATCACAGGCGTCGCCGGGCCGTACTCCGTGATGCTTGTTTCTCCCAAGAGGCGTTTGATGCCTTCAACTCGAGAGGCAGCGTACATCCGTCTTTGCTCAAAATGGTATTGCGAGCCACGGACCCAGTATGTAAAGGATATATGGGTAAAAATCTGAAGATTATATATATATATATATATATATATATATATATATATATATATATATATATATATATATATATCAAGAGCCCTCGAGACTTGAAACAGTTGATTGACACAACTGATTTAAGGATCATTGTTTATCTTGAGTTCTTCTGAGAAGAATACCCAATTGTCTCAAGAGCTGGAAGAGTGCAAAACCCAGCTACGGGCCGTAGTTGCCGCGCTGAAGGAGTCCGAGAAGGCCCCCTCTGGTAACACTTGTCTCTATTGCAAAGAATGACAGGTACAAGATAGTATGCGGCATGCGTGAATCTAACAATAGATTCTCCAGTTGACTCTGGAGTGAATCCGGAGGTCGTGATAGGAACGAGCCGCATGCCTAACGACAGCTAAAGGCTGGTGAGCGCGTGCTTAAAAAGGTTAGGCAGGAGAAAAACAATCTCCAAGATGCCAATATCCGGTGAGCGTGGGGCCCGAAGGATGTTCGGGCCCGACTTGTCGACTCCGTAAAGGAGAATAAGAGGCTTCACTACAAAAAAGACACATCCGTGACATTTTTGGGCGAGCGAATTTTTTTACATCATACATATGACACTTCTATGACGATAATTGTGACAAAACCCGGTATCATCATAGATGTGGTGGGCTCCTACTTCTATGACAAAAAATCATGACAGAAAATGGGCTTTTCGTCTTGGGCAGGCCGGAGATGCAGCTGCATGACGTTCTTTGGGCCGTCCATGACAGAAAAAACTGTGGTAGAAGCGAGTGCGAGGAAAATTTTGGGGAGTTCCCGGTTACGGTGGGAGGTCGGGGGCCGAGTGATGCGCGTTTCTCTCATACACGACGCTGCGTGGCGTGCGAGGCGTTGGCTCTAACTGAACCCGAGCGAGGCGTTGGGCTCTAACTGAACCCGAGCAATTGCACTGCAGGCTACGCGTTACTGAACCCGAGTGATCAATCGATGGATTTTAACTGAACCCGATCGAGTGATTCCTTCGCTACTGCTGCTAACTAAAGCCGATCGATGCTACCTCTGGGATGAGCGATTGGCGTTGCGGGGGGTTGGATGAGCGATTGGCGGTGGCGTTGCCTCTGGTTGACCAGGACCCCGTGGTGTGGTGGAGGGATGGATAAATAGTAGACGGTGGAGGGGTGCCCGTGGAGGGGTGGTTGAACAGGACCCCGTGGTGTGGAGGGCTGGATGAATAGTAAACGGTGGAGGGGTGGTTGAACAGTAGCTGGTGGAGTAGCGCGCGGTGGAAGCTGGATGAACAGGAGCCCGTGGTGGCTGGAGGAGGTCAACGGTAGCCCGTGGAGGCTGGAGGAGGTCGACGGTGGAGATTAACAGTATCCCGTGGAGTCCCGTTTTGCGGTACGCCACACCCCTCCCAATGAACAGGACCCCCGTTTCGACCGTAGGAGGTCCGTTTAAATCCGTTTTCTTGATGCCACACCCTCCCGATCAACAGGACCCCCATTTCGACCGTAGGAGGTGCATTTAAATCTGTTTTGCGGTACGCCACACCCCTCCCGATCAACAGGACCCCCATTTCGACCGTAGGAGGTCCGTTTCCTCCGTTTTGCGGTACGCCACACCCCTCCCCATCAACAGGACCCCCGTTTCGACCGTAGGAGGTCCGTTTCCTCCGTTCTGTGATGCATGAGCCTCGTTTCCATCGCCTGTTCGGTCCAAGCCCTTCCGATGAACACGACCACGCATTCCGTTCCGACCCAGCTGGTTGGCTCCCACGCGTTTTGTTGCCTCCCTACGAACACGACGCATTCCGTTGCCTCCCCATGAACACGACACATTCCGTTGCCTCCCCATGAACACGACGCATTCCGTTGCCTCCCCATGAACACGACGACGACGCTGTTTCTCTGTTCCGACCCAGCCATGTACACAAGCCCTGTACGTATGCGCGAGTAGGCGTTCGAGACCCCGCCCGTATGTACACATACGTGGCCGTATTTTCTTTCTTGCACCACGGCGGCATGCGTGCGTGTGCGCCTCTACTACGACACGTGCGGCGCCTCTACATCGACCGGTATATGCGTACACGTTCGTGACCAGAATGACAACGCTTACGTGCGCTTCGACCGAGTGGGTCCCGACCGCCGTGCACTTCCTTGCGTGCGAAGATGTAGCTGGTGGGTCCCGATGAGTCGGGAGGCGAATCGTTTTGTTTTTTGCGGACGCACTTCCTTGCATGCGAAGGTGTAGCTGGTGGGTCCCGGCGATCGGGAAACTTTTTTCACGAAATACGGTGGCCCATCCGGTGGGTCCCCGTCAGTGGAGGAATAATTATTTTGCACGTAATAAGGAGGCACTTCCTTCTTTGCGGCCGTGGACACGGTATCGGCCTCCACGTCTGATCCACGTCCGATGGAAGCCGTTCCTTGACCACGTTGACCACGCCGTGCCGAGAGCACCAGGGCGGTGGATGACGGCGAGGCCTAGGAAGGGGACGACACGGAGCCGGGGAAGACGCGGCAGTGGATGCCCACGCGTAGATGAGTACGAGGGTTCACTGGTTCGCTGCGGTGTGAGGCTTCCGTCGCCGCAGAATAACAGGGGGTGTGGGTGAGTAGAGGGATGGCCTGGCCAGCGTTGAGAGTAGTAGGGGGCGGTGAGTCCTCTGCCGCATCACAGCCGGCCACGGGAGGCAGGAGCACGAGGCACGGCCGGCGCTGGTTCGGGCGGCTGGAGCAAGAAGACCAGAGGTTGAAGAAGCACTACGACCGTTGGATGGAAATCGTACGGTCACTGGAGCTAGAATCATGCATATTGACTAAGTTGACAAAGCCCTCTGTCCCCATCAACTTAGTAGGCCCACAAGTCAGCCTGCCACTATACCGGGTCCCACCTAACAGGGGGAGTATTCATTTTTTTGTGCGTAATAAGGAGGCACTTCCTTGCGTGCGAAGATATAGCTGGTGGGTCCGAGCTGTCAGCGGCAGTAACGTTTTTTTTCACGAAATCTGAGAGGCCCTTTCGGTGGGTCCCCGATGTCGTGGAGGAATCATTATTTTATGCGCGTAATAAGGAGGCATTTCCTTGCGTGCGGTAGTGGACCAGTATCGGCCTCTCCACGTCTGACCCACTTCATATGCATGTCGGTCATTGACCATGTTGACCAGGCCGCTTGAGAGCACCGTAGGCGGTGGACGGCATTTAGGCCTAGGAATGGAACGACACGGAGGCAGGGAAGACTAGGAAGTTGTTTCCCACGCGGAGGGGAGTACGAATGTACAAGGGTTTACTGGTACATCTGCCGTCGCCGGAGAATAACAGCAGGTGTGGGTGAGTACAGGGATGGCTAGGCCAGCGATGGGAGTATGGTGGGGCGGTGAGGCCTGCGTGGTAGCAGAGCCGACCGCGGGGAGGAGGGAGTAGGCAGTCCCGCCGGGGCTTGTTTGAGCGGCTGGAGCAGGAGGATCAGAGATTGAAGAAGCACGACGGTCGTTGGATGGACATCGTACGGTCACTGGAGCTAGAATGGTTCATATTGACTAAGTTGACAAAGCCCTCCGTCCCCGTCAACTTAGTAGCTAGGCCCACAAGTCAGCCTCCCACCATGGTGGGTCCCAAGCTAGTACGGGGAGTATTCATTTTTCTGTGCGTAATAAGGAGGCACTTCCGGTGGGTCCGAGCGGCAATGAGGGGCGTTTTTTCTGCGAAATACGGTGGTCCGTCTGGTGGGTCCCAGCAGTCAGGGGCAAACGTTTTTTTCACGAAATATGGTGGCCCGTCCGGTGGGTCCCGGCAGTCAGGGGGGAAACGTTTTTTTCGCAAAATACTAGTGGCCCGTCCGGTGGGTCCCTGCTGTCAGGTGGATGAATAATTATTTTGTGCGTAATAAGGAGGCACTTCCTTGCGGCTGCCGTGGACCCAGTTGTCAGCCTCTGCACATACAGTACTCTTCCGATGGAAGTTGGTCGTCGACCACATTGACCACGCCGCGCCGACAGCACCACGGCGGTGGACAACGGCGAGGCCTAGGAAGGGGACGACGCGGAGCCGGGGAAGACACGGCAGTGGATGCCCACGTGGAGAGGAGTACGAGGGTTCACTGGTTTGGTTGTGGTGTGAGGCTGCCGTCGCCGCAGAATAACAGGGGGAGTGGGTGAGTGGAGGGATGGCCTAGCCAGCGGTGGGAATAGTATGGGGACGGTGAGGCCTCCGCGGCCTGACCCGCCACGGGAGGCGAGGAGCATGCGGCACGACCGGCGCCGCTTTGGGCGGTGGGGCAAGAAGACCGGAAGGTTGAAGAAGCACTACGGCCGTTGGATGGACATCGTTGACCACGCCGCGCCGAGAGCACCAGGGCGGTGGACGAGGCGAGGCCTACAAAGGGAATGACACGGAGCCGGGGAAGACATGGCAGTGGCTGCCCTGCGTGGAGAGTCTGAGAGTTGATCGTTAATTTGCCGTCGCCGGAAAATAACAGGAGGTGTGGGTGAGTAGAGGATAGACAGGCCGAGGATGCGAGTATGATGGGGCCATGAGGCCTGCCCGGCAACCTTGCCGCCACAAGAGACGGGAGCGGCGGTTTCGGACGGCGCTGGTTTGGGCGGTAGGCAGGAAGATCGAGAGGCGAAGAAGAACGATTGCCGTTATATTGACATCTAACGGTCTGACGCTGGTAGAGTCAATTGTTGACTAAGTTTCTTTTTTGAGAAACCTTGTGTACGCATGAACTTAGTAGGCCCACAAGTCAGCCTCCAAATTTGTGGCAGACAACATAAAGCCCATTTGCTATTTTTTATAATTTGCAGCCCATTTGCTAATTCTAAAGTAATTTATTACAGCCCATTTTCTGCCCAGGACTACGGTCAAAAAGTTCAACCTTATTTTGCATATTTCGGTGGAGTCCGAACTATTGTAATCCCGAAATGATAAACATTTTTTTAAGAACTTATTGATTTGCCAGAAAAACGTTTTGTTTTTGTAAGCAAATAAGACGTGAGACAATTGAGTTGGTTTAAGGGAAAACCAGTGGTAAAAATCAAATGGGTGGGAAAAACAACAAAAATAAGGATCTAAATATGAAAAGGGAATTTTATGTGTTTTCAATATAATGATACGTGTATATGAACTAGTAAAACTATAGGTAGAGATTAGAAAATGGATGTAGGACATGCGTTTCAAGAGGAAAATAGAACTGGGCTGTGTGTTTGATTGAGTAAAAAAACTGCCTGCGGATGTTGTAAGACAAAATATAACTAACGCTGGCGGGCCAGAGGCCAGTAGATACCTGCTGGATCTTTGTGCCCCGCAGTCTACAGCCCAGTTGAAACTTGCTCGACCTGAAAAAACAATATACGTGCTCAATAAACGAGAGAATTCTGCAAGTGCAGACTGATAGCTGGGATGCAGCACAGATATTGGTTTTTTATCGTGATAATAAGTGCATGCACTTGTTTCAAAAAAATTGGAGAACTGGGAATTCGAACGGCGGGTGCTTTTGCTACCCATCAAATAAAAAATCAGGTGCCTTAAAATTCGTTTCGAAACAAATGATTCAGCTTTATATCCACGTCGACCCTCGGCATGATGGTTGGAAGCAAATGCAAGTTCATACAAAAAGATCGTTAACAACAATACCAACTTGCGTCTGACAAGGTAGTACAACTACCAATACCAAACTAACTTATAATCTTTTTACTCCTCGCCCTAGTGTTCGTCTGGTAGAAAATCTTGCAGAGGACCAGGTCCCGCTCCTTCTCTTGCTCCAGGTCCCCGAGGTGGTACTGGTGCATCACCCAGTAGGTCCTCTGCTGGTCGAAGTTCTTGTCGGTGTGCAGCACGTAACCTTTGCTGCCCGTATGCCGGCCGTTGACCATCACCTTCAAGGTATTGTCGGTCTTGTGCCACATCGCGTGCATGCCGCACTCCGACTGTATCTTGCGACGCGTCCACGTGCCCCTTTTGAACGCCCTGGAATTGCGATGGAAGAAATGATTCCTTAGGCCACTCAGTGTGATACCTGCAGTATTGTGGAATACAGGTTTTAGTGTACCTAGTTGGCATTTTCATAACATCTTTGGCATGTTGCAGTCACTTGTTTCACTTTTTATTAACTCAAATTGTAATTGCTTCACCAGTCTGCGTCTAAAAAAAGAAAAATAGAGCTATAAACAAAGGAATATGTTTGTGCAAGTAGACGGTCGATCGGTGTCTTACCCGGAAGTTTCTCGGGTTGGGTGTAGCATATGCCGTGCTTTCATTGTCGATGGTTGGTATGAAAATCGATGAGAGATCGAAATCTCGCCACGACAAAGACTCACTTTGGCCTCAAGGTGCTCGATCAGCTCGATCCGTGGGATCGAACTTGACGCCTTGACCCGGCACCGCCAATCCTTCTTCGACTTGCATCGGTAATTCCAGTTATATGGTACTCAATGTATGATCAATCGACTGTTTTAAGTGAATGATGAAAGATTTCGACAGCTAAATGGTACTCCAAATTTGAAGTCCAGAATACCCGAACACGCCACCGGGATTCTTGTGTCACCTCACGCGCAGCGTGTTGTCACGTTAATTCAATGTGTGGACATGATGAATAATTTGACAGACGTATACTAGTAATCACTCTTGTACTACTTACTAGTCGTATTTAGTGTCACAATTTATACATAGGTTTAACTAACAAGTTGTCACACCCTAGCTAGCTCATGCATTAGAGTGTTGCATCATGTTATTTCATTCTCAGAAACTTGAAATGGGGATGACAGAACCCCTAGTCCCCTCTGAAACCAACTAGGGTTTACTAAAAATATTTTCAATGAACCTGAAATGCCCTTCTAAAATGTCCATCATTCTTGCCTTGGTTCAGAACCTCTGCCAAAAGTGGTGCACAATTTTCTAGGACAACTAAGGTCATTGGATTAAATCATTACCTATTTGCTTTTGGGCATTTAAATGCTATAAAATATTTTAACTGCCCAAATAATTATGGAAATAAGTGTGGGCTGTTGGAAATAATCTGAACAGAGCCCATGATTATTTGCAGGATTTTTGAAGGTGTCTAGGTATTTTTAGAAAAGCCCAACACTTACAGAAAAATAGAAAACAGAAATTAAAAGAGAGAAAGAGAGAGAGGATCTTACCTGGCCGCAGCCCACCTGGCCGGCCCAGACTTGTCTTGGCCCATGCCACCACCTTCGCCCTTGCTGTAGGCATAGAGGTGACGCCGGCGAGTGTGAGCTCGCCACAGCGTCAGCTGCTTGCCGCTCGCGCCCCTGAGCACCTGGGTGAGCTCCACGTCGCCGCCCCGACCCCGTGGACACCTCACTCGCCCCCTGCCTCTCTCCCTCGCCTCTCCTCACCATGGCCGACGCCGCCCTCCTCTCCTTCGAGCAAGCCGAGCCCCGAGCGCTCGCTTGCCCCGCAGCCTCCGCAACAACCTCGCCCGACTCCGCCACCGCCGGAGATCCCCTTTGACGTCGCCGCCGCACCAGCTCGTCCCCGACCTCGTCGACCACTCCGACGTACTTGCCGTGAGCCCAGCTACCTCTCCATCCCTCCCGTACTCGCTCTCGAGCCCTCAGACCGACCTGCACCGAAGCTCGCCGCACTTCGCCGCCGCCATCAAGACGTCACCGTCATGGCCACAGCCATGTTGGCTCGACTCCGAGCACACCACCGCACTCACCGCACTCCCAGGAGCCCAACGCACCACTCCACGCGCCTTGCCGTGCCCCGTAGCCTCGGGTTCAACCTCACCCGAACTCCGGCGACCGCCAAGGTCGTCGCCGGCGCCGTTTCCAGCCACCCCGAGCTTCACCACTGCCACCAAACGACGCGGCTCGCTCCCCGCGTCCCGTAGATGCTCTCCGCCGTCCATTTGGTCGCCGGAGCACGAAAGTGCACTTCCATCACCGCGTCTGGCCTCGCCGGCGGCTAAACATCGGCGGGTTTGACCCCATTGACTAAGTTGACTGGGTGGGCTCAGTTTGACCACTGGGTCTATGACAGGTGGGACCCGCTCTGCTAATTAACCTAGGGTTAGCGCTAACTAATTTTAGTTAGTTTAACTAACTGCTGACAGATGGGACCCACAGGCCAGTTTGACCTGGACCGCTCCCTTGACCACTAACGTCACCCTGACGCAATGCTGACGCATTAATTCTATTACAGGAAATATTCTTACACAGGAAATTCCAGAAAATACCACAAACTTCAAAAAATCATAGAAATTAATCTGTAGCTCCAAATGCAAAGTGTTATATATGAAAAATGATCAGAAAAATCCAATCTATCTATCTGTACTGTTTTCATGGATGTTCAAACAAGTTAACCTGCTGTTTAGTGCAGAACAAGATAAAGCACTTAAAAGGGCCACTTATGAGTTTGAAACTTGAATCTTTGGTTCAAAATGGTTCAAACCCATCTGGTCTTAGTTGCATTAGCCCAATACACTCATTTTGCCATGACTCATGCATGCATCATATTGTTGCATATAGTTTGGTGATGATTGTGTATCGGTGCTCTCTGCGGCGAGTTACGCCCGAGGAGTATCGCGAATACCCTAACGAAGAGCAATACCAGTCCACGGACCCGCAAGGCAAGCAACCAACCATTTGATCATATCGATACAAACCCATGTTCTCGCCTCTGCTCTCTATTACTGCATTAAGACAACGCAATTCAAACTGCTGTGTGCTACGGTAGTTGAACCCATTTCCTCTGCATGACCTGTCATTGCCACAGTAACTAGATGAAACCCACTAGCATGTGTAGGAGTTGATTGAGCCATGTGTATGTGTTGTTCCTACCTTGCTATGCATGCTATGCTTAGAGTCGTGTCAGGTCTGGTTCATGTGGGTGATGGGGTAGAGTGAAATGATCATGTCGGTATGAGAGTAATGTGTTGAACACGATTTGGTAAAGGTATCAATGAGAGGCCATGTAGGAGTACATGGTGGGTTGTTTCATTGAAGCCGTCCTGAAGCACTGAGATCTGTATGTGTGATTTAAGGTTCAGCTACTACCATACATTGGGCCCTGAAATATGACCCCGCTCGACTTCTTATCCACCCTAGTCCTCTGTCCAGGAGTTGCAAGTAGTTTCTGGTATTTGTAGCTTACTGGAGGCCGTGGACAAACCCGACCACGGGTGGGCTGTGATCTGATAGGTACGTGTACGGTGTACTGGGATACCGTTAGGTATCTCGGGAACCCTACACACATCGTTCGGGGTCAGATGTGGAAACCTCGGCCGACTCCTGCGGATGGAACCCGGATAGGCGATAAACCCGACTAGAGACTTAGGTGTTTAGGTAGGTCATGGTCTACACCCACGTCGGCTTTCGCTTGAAGTCTGCCGAGCACATGTCGTGTGCAGACGCTAAGTGGTGGAAACATGTATGAAGAAGTACACCCCTGCAG
Source organism: Aegilops bicornis (assembly GCA_021605145.1). Classification (NCBI taxonomy): domain Eukaryota; kingdom Viridiplantae; phylum Streptophyta; class Magnoliopsida; order Poales; family Poaceae; genus Aegilops; species Aegilops bicornis. Next base: position 102,429,601 of record CM038674.1, read on the forward strand.
GGTTAACTTCATCTATTCGAATAGCCGCGTCCGCGGTAAGCGACTACTTGGTTGCATGTACAGTTCATAGACAAGTAAATGGTTACTATAAAATCCTCAAGATAAGCGTGAGTGCCGAGGGTGGCTCCCCCGTAGGATGACGGAGGTGGATCCTCGGTAGTGTATTGAAGTGGAGAGTAGTGGCCTCGAGTGCGCCAAACCATTTCAAGTTTAAGTCTCATAGGATAGCTTAGCCAAGAGTCAAAGTTGGCTTGCTGCAATAACCCCACCAACCTTTCTTCATAATGTGCATGTATGTAGGATCTGATGTAAGTCTTGCTGAGTACCTTTGTACTCGTGTTGCTTAATTTTACGTTTTACAGAAGACGCTGCAACCCCTTCTGATGGGTTCTTCGTAGACGTTGATATCGATGAGTAGGCTAAGGCCCAGGTGGTGATCCTGAGCTCATGAAGGACCATGTAGTATAGTCAGGCTTACCCAAGCCTCTTTTATTTTACTAGTTATGCGTACTCAGACAAGTTACTTCCGTTGTTGGCTTGTATGCTTGTATGACTTGAATGTGGGTCATGAGACCCGTACTTGTGTGTATGATATGTATGGCTCTCTGAGCCTTTAAATAAAGTACTTTGAGTTGTAGAGTTTTGTTGTGATGCCATGTTGTATGTACTCATATCGAGCATATTGTGTGTATGATTGAAATGCTTGGTATGAGTGGGATCCGACAATCTAGTTGTTTATCCTTGGCAGCCTCTCATATGGGGAAATGTAGTCTAGTGTTTCCTGAGCGATAGTAGTCCGCTACAGCCCGGTTCACCGGAGTCCTGCTAGCCCAGCACTACTGCTTAGGGCACTTGACTGGCCGGCATGTGTTTCACTTTGTTCATGTGTCTGTCCCTTCAGGGAAATGTCACGCGGTGACATCCGGAGTCCTGCCTAGCCTGCTACAGCCCGGGTTACCGGAGTCCTGTTAGCCAGTGCTACAGCCCGGATTCACACGCTGCTGACCGACATGCTCGAAGTTGATTCATGTATGCCTGTCCCCATGGGTTAGTGCCGCTTTGGGTTCACGACTAGCCATGTCAGCCCGGGTTCTCTGTCATATGGATGCTAGCGACACTATCATATATGTGAGCCAAAAGGTGCAAACGGTCCGGGCCATGGTAAGGCGACACCCGTGGGATTACCGTGCGTGAGGCCGCAAAGTGATATGAGGTGTTACCGGGTGGGTCGATGTGACTTGGAATCGGGGTCCTGACAGCGTTGGCATCAGAGCCGGACTGCCTGTAGGTTCTCCAAGCCAAACTGGTCGATGTCGAGTCTAGAAATGCTTTAGTTATATGTAGGGGAATTGATTGTGGGAGGGACGTAAGGCTCTTTTTACTCCTTTACCTTATGCCCTCTGATCTGAGTGATTCTCTTATCATTCTACGTGGGTTTAGGACTAGGCTCTCTTCTCTCTATCAGGTTCACGTGTTACTAATCCATAGTAACTTATAGGATTGTTGGTTACTAGCCTCAGTTCAGTTTTACTACTTTTAGTATGTTATCAGTTGAACTGGAACCTTGATATGATGTTGTTGAGTGGTTTTGCAAACTGTTGTGAATATCTCAAATCTTTTTCTGAGCATTTACAGCCGTTATGATGTCCAATTTCTCCTAGGGAATTCTAATGCCTTTGCATTATGTTGTGCTTTCAGATGGCCATCCGTTCCCAGAACCAAGTGGTTCGTCTGACTCGATGCCTCGATGTTTGTGGTCACACGACCATGCTGGTCCAAGTGATGGTCGAGACAGGCTATCGATGGTACCCTGAATATACCATCGAGGAGCAGTTTAGAGACTTTAATCAAAGCCAATATCTTTGCACGGTCAGGATATATCCTTCTTATCCTGGAGCCACTGAACCCCTCCATTGCTCTTATGGACTTGGGGTTACCATCGGGATGTCCGTGCAGGACGCATCTTATTCGATGATGACTATCATTCGAGCCAGAACTGCCTTGCTGTGCAAAACAGACTTCTGCTATATGCCAGCATCACTCCCTGGGGCACATGGGTACCTTCAGGCTATTTACTGTGATGCTACCCATGAGAATTCACTACTCCGCACCACCACCGAGATGCTTGAGAACAAGGACCGTGAGAATCGTGCCTTGCATATGGAGCTCTTCAATGCTCGTGCTGATCACTGGGCCACTCTGACACGGTTTGCACCTGCTGTGCAAGCGGGGTATATGGACATGAGGGACTTGTACCCCGTGCGGTCTGGTCTGCCATATTTTATGGAATGGCGTGAGGTGGGAGGCATCACTCCTCCTCGTGGACCCCGTCTGCCTCCGTTTGTTGGACCAAGACCACATCCGAGTCCCTATGGACCGCAAGCATGGCCGTGATATGGGTTCCTCGTCCGGTGCTGGACCACAGAAGTGTCGGGTGTGGGTGCCTAACACTGCCCTGCCACCCAGGTTCACACCGAGGCCATCCTATCAGGCGCCTCGACCAGCTCAGTTGTATGCACCAGCTAAGCCCTATGGTGGGCCAACCAACAATGCTCCTCCACGCACCAGCTCCGTGACGTGCTTCAAGTGTGGGGAACCGGGCCACTACCTGTGTGAGTGTCCCCAGACTAACCCCAACTAGTCTGGAAAGGCTGTTGGCCGTGGCAAGCCAGCAGGGAAGGTGTACTACGCCAAGCCGGCCACCGCTGCACGTGGCCATGTGAATTGTGTCTCAGCTGAAGAGGCTCAAGAGGATCCCAACGTCGTTCTCGTTACGCTCCTTGTTAATTGCCACCCGGCATCTGTTCTTTTTGATACTGGAGCATCTCATTCATTCATATCCGAAAGTTATGCTCGTCTGCATAACACCACATTTTGTGACATGCCTTCCACCATGGAGATTTCTACTCCTGGTTCTAGATGGCAAACCTCTAGAGTAAGCCATGGAAATGAAATCCAAGTTGAAAAGACTTGTTTTCCTTGCATCATTGATAGCTCTTAAATCTTCGGATATTAATATCATCTTGGGTATGGACTGGATGTCAGCCCATCATGCCAAGATTGATTGTTTCTCTAGGACTGTTCAACTTACTCATCCTTCGGGAAAGATAGTCAATGTCTTGACCCGAGTAGCCAAGCAACGGCTATATTCTCTTAATGCCAGTCCTTTGCCAGACCTCGAAGAAGTTCCGATAGTCCGTGACTTTCCGGATGTCTTTCCAGAAGAATTGCCAGGTGTTCCACCTGACAGAGATGTCGAGTTCGTGATAGATCTCATTCCAGGAACTGTCCCAATTTCTAGAAGACCCTATAAGATGGCACCACTAGAACTAGCCGAGCTTAAGAAACAACTCGATGAGTCCTTGAAAAAGGGTTTCATCCGTCCTAGTTCATCTCCATGGGCTTGCCCCGTCCTCTTCGTCAAGAAGAAGGATGGTACGGATCGGATGGTTGTAGATTATCGACCCGTCAATTTGGTCACAATAAAGAACAAGTATCCGCTCCCCAGGATCAACGACCTATATGATCAGCTCACTGGATCCTCAGTCTTCTCTAAAATGGATTTGAGGTTGGGCTACCATCAAATCAAAATCAAGAACGGGGACATTCCCAAAACGGCTTTTGTTACTCATTACGGCCAATACGAGTACACCGTCATGTCCTTCGGTTTAACCAACGCCCAGCCACCTTCTCTCGGTTAATGAACTCAATCTTCATGGAGTATTTGGATAAATTAAATTAGTGGTTTACCTCGATGATATACTCATCTACTCCAAGAACGAGGAAGAACATGCCAAGCATCTAAGGCTAGTGTTGATGAAACTTCGAGAGCATCGCCTTTATGCCAAATTTTCTAGATGCGAATTTTGGTTGCCAGAAGTGACCTATCTAGGACATGTAATTTCTGGTAAGGGTATTGCTGTCAATCCCGAGCGAGTTCAAGCCGTCCTTGATTGGACTCCACCTGAGTCGGTCAAGCAAGTTCGGAGTTTCCTTGGCTTAGCGAGCTATTGTTGCCGCTTCGTCGAGAATTTCTCCAAGGTTGCTAAACCTCTAACTGAACTCCTAAAGAAAGATAAAAAGTTCGAGTGGACCCCATAGTGCGAGCACAGCTTTCGAGGCGAAAAAGGCGCTCGACTTCTGCTCCCGTACTGGTACCACCAGATTTCTCCAAGGACTTTGTTATCTATTGCGACGCCTCGCGACAAGGACTAGGTTGCATTCTCATGGAAGATCGACACGTAATTGCTTATGCTTCACGGAAATTACACCCACATGAGGAAAATTATCCTACTCATGATCTAGAGCTTGCAGCTGTAGTCCATGCACTCAAAACCTAGCGACATTACCTTCTCGGTAATCCTTGCGAAATCTTCACCGATCACCAAAGTCTGAAGTATATATTCACCCAACCGGATTTGAATCTCAGGCAAAGACGTTGGGTCGAGTTGATCACAGATTTCGACTTAGGTATAACTTACACCCCAGGAAAAGCCAGTGTCATGGCTGATGCGCTAAGTCATAAATCTTATTGCAACAATCTGATGTTGCAACAAAGTCAACCACTTCTCCATGAGGAATTTCGGAAGATTAACCTTCACATCGTTCCTCAAGGATTCCTTTCCACCTTGGTGGCAAAACCTACTCTTACGGATCAAATCATTGCTGCCCAAAAGCGAGATAAAGGGATATCTCGGATCAAGGAGAACATTGCTAGCGGAGATGCTAAATGTTTCTCTACAAACGATCAGGGTGTTGTGTACTTCGAGAACCGTTTAGTGGTTCCCAAGAACCAGCATCTACGGCAGTTGATCCTTAAGGAGGCTCATGAATCTCCTCTCACCATTCATCCCAGGAGTACCAAAATGTATCAGGACCTACGCCAGAGGTTCTGGTGGACTAGGATGAAGAGAGACATTGCTCAGTTTGTTGCTAATTGCGACGTGCGTAAATGCGTGTAAAAGCGAGCATCAACGGCTCTTGGCACCCTTCAACCCCTAGCTATCCCTGAATGGAAATGGGATAAAATTGGTATGGACTTCATCACCGGTTTTCCTAGGACCAAGAGAGGGAATAATGCTATCTTCGTCGTTATCGATCGTCTTTCCAAAGTGGCCCATTTCCTACACATTGGCGAGTATAACCGCTAGCCGCCTAGCAGACTTGTATATCTCCCGAATAGTGTCTCTCCATGGTGTCCCACTGGAAATCAACTCGGATCGAGGAAGTCTCTTCACCTCTCGATTTTGGGAAAGTTTCCAAAATGCTATGGGAACTCGTCTTTCCTTTAGCACCGCCTTTCACCCTCAATCAAGTGGTCAAGTAGAACGTGTCAACCAGATTCTAGAAGACATGCTTCGAGCTTCTGTTATCTCATTCGGAATGGATTGGGAGAAATGCCTTCCATTTGCCGAATTTGCTTATAACAACAGCTATCAATCCAGCTTGGGTAAAGCCCCTTTCGAAGTTCTCTATGGACGAAGGTGTCGAACGCCTCTTAACCGGGTCGAAACCGGGGAAAGACAATTCTTTGGCCCGGATATGATCCAGGAAGCAGAAGAGCAAGTTCGCATCATTCGTGAAAAGTTGAAAACAGCACAATCTCACCAAAAGAGTCAATATGACCGAAAACATAAGGCTATGACTTTCGAGGTTGACGAGAAGGCTTACCTTCGGGGTTACTCCTCTGAAGGGAACCCATCGTTTCGGTATCAAAGGCAAGTTGGCTCCTCGCTACATTGGACCTTTTCGCATTCTTGCCAAACGAGGAGAAGTTGCCTACCAATTGGAACTACCTCCGCATCTCTCTAGTGTCCATGATGTCTTCCACGTTTCTCAACTCAGGCGTTGCTTCTCGGATCCTATCCGTGGAGTGGACCACGAAACGCTTGATCTTCAAGGTAATCTCACATATCGAGAGTACCCCGTTCGTATCCTCGATGAAGCCGAGCGTACCACTCGACGTCATAATATCAAGTTTCTCAAGGTTCAATGGTCGCACCATTGTGAGAAGGTAGCAACTTGGGAAAGGGAGGATCGTCTTCGACTCGAGTATCCCGCCTTCTTTCCGGAGGAACCTAAATCTCGGGACGAGATTTCTCTGAGTGGGGGTGAGTTGTCACACCCTAGCTAGCTCATGCATTAGAGTGTTGCATCATGTTATTTCATTCTCAAAAACTTGAAATGGGGATGACATAACCCCTAGTCCCCTCTGAAACCAACTAGGGTTTACTAAAAATATTTTCAATGAACCTGGAATGCCCTTCTAAAATGTCCATCATTCTTGCCTTGGTTCAGAACCTCTGCCAAAAGTGGTGCACAATTTTCTAGGACAACTAAGGTCATTGGATTAAATCATTACCTATTTTCTTTTGGGCATTTAAATGCTATAAAATATTTTAACTGCCCAAATAATTCTGGAAATAAGTGTGGGCTGTTGGAAATAATCTGAACAGAGCCCATGATTATTTGCAGGATTTTTGAAGGTGTCTAGCTATTTTTAGAAAAGCCCAACACTTACGTAAAAATAGAAAAGCAGAAATTAAAAGAGAGAGGATCTTACAGTCGCAGCCCACTGGCCGGCCCAAAGACTGTCAGCCCATGCCACCAATGCTCGCCCTCGCCAGCAGCCAGAGGTGAAACCGTCGAGCGTGAGCTCGCCACGGCGTCAGCTGATTGCCGCCCGCGCCCCTGAGCACCTGGGTGAGCTCCACGTCGCCTCCCTGACCCGGTGGACACCTCACTCGCCCCCTACCTCTCTCCCTCGCCTCTCCTCACCATGACCGACGCCGCCGCAGCCGCACCATCGACGTAGCCACGCTCCCCGCCGTCCCCGCGCCGCGCCACCATGTCCAGAAGCTCCGCCGCCCTCCTCTCCTTCGAGCAAGTCGAGCCCCGAGCGCTCGCTTGCCCCGCAGCCTCCGCAACAACCTCGCCCGACTCCGCCACCGCCGGAGATCCCCTTCGCCGCCGCACCAGCTCGTCCCCGACCTCGCCGACCGCTCCGACGTACTCGCCGTGAGCCCAGCTACCTCTCCATCCCTCCCGTACTCTCTCTCGAGCCCTTGGATCAGCACCGAGCTCGGCCTTTTCGCCGCCGCCACCGCACATCGCCGTCGTGGCCACAGCCACGTTGGCTCGACTCCGAGCACACCACCGCACTCACCGCACTTCTAGGAGCCCAACACACCACTCCACGCTCCCCGCCGTGCCCCGTAGCCTCGGGTTCGACCTCACCCGAACTCCGGCGACCGCCAAGGTCGTCGCCGGCGCCGTTTCCGGCCACCCCGAGCTTCACCACTGCCACCAAACGACACGGCTCGCTCCCCGCGTCCCGTAGATGCTCTCCGCCGTCCATTTGGTCGCAGGAGCACGAAAGTGCACTTCCACCACCGCGTCTGGCCTCGCCAGCGGCTAAACACCGGCGGGTTTGACCCCGTTGACTGAGTTGACAGGGTGGGCCCAGTTTGACCCCTGGGTCTATGACAGGTGGGACCCGCTCTGCTAATTAACCTAGTCTTAGCGCGAACTAATTTTAGTTAGTTTAACTAACTGCTGACAGATGGGACCCACAGGCCAGTTTGACCTGGACCGCTCCGTTGACCACTGACGTCACCCTGACGCAATGCTGACGCATTAATTCTATTACTGGAATTATTCTTACACAGGAAATTCTAGAAAATACCAAAAACTTCAAAAAATCATAGAAATTAATCTGTAGCTCCAAATGCAAAGTGTTATATATGAAAAATGATCAGAAAAATCCAATCTATCCATATGTACTGTTTTCATGGATGTTCAAACAAGTTAACCTGCTGTTTAGTGCAGAACAAGATAAAGCACTTAAAAGGGCCACTTATGAGTTTGAAACTTGAATCTTTGGTTCAAAATGGTTCAAACCCATCTGGTCTTAGTTGCATTAGCCCAATACACTCATTTTGCCATGACTCATGCATGCATCATATTGTTGCATATTGTTTGGTGATGATTGTGTATCGATGCTCTCTGCGGCAGTTCTGCCCCCGAGGAGTATCGCGAATACCCTAACAAAGAGCAATACCAGTCCACGGACCCGCAAGGCAAGCAACCAACCATTTGATCATATCGATACAAACCCATGTTCTCGCCTCTGCTCTTTTTTACTGCATTAATACAACGCGATTCAAGCTGGCGTGTGCTACGGTAGTTGAACCCATTTCCTCTGCATGACTGTCATTGCCACGATAACTAGATGAAACCCACTAGCATGTGTAGGAGTTGATTGAGCCATGTGTATGTGTTGTTCCTACCTTGCTATGCCTGCTATGCTTAGAGTCGTGTCAGGTCTGGTTCATGTGGGTGATGGGCTAGAGTGAAATGATCATGTCGTTATGAGAGTAATGTGTTGAACATGATTTGGTAAAGGTATCGATGAGAGGCCATGTAGGAGTACATGGTGGGTTGTTTCATTGAAGCCGTCCTTAAGCACTGAGATCTGTATGTGTGATTTAAGATTCAGCTACGACCATACATTGGGCCCTGAAATATGACCCCGCCCGACTTCTTATCCACCCTTGTCCTCTGTCCAGGAGTTGCAAGTAGTTTTTGGTGTTTGTAGCTTACTGGAGGCCGTGGACAGCGCTGACCCGCGGGGTGGGCTGTGATGCGGTAGGTACGTGGCACGATGTACCGGATACCCGTTAGGTATCTCGGGAACCCTACACACATCGTTCGGGGCCGTATGTGGAAACCTCGGTCGGACTCCCTGCGGATGGAACCCGGATAGGCGATAAACCTGGACTAGAGACTTAGGTGTTTAGGTAGGTCGTGGTCTATACCCACGTCGGCTTTCGCTTGAAGTCTGCCGAGCACATGTCGTGTCTGGGCGCTAAGTGGTGGAAACATGTATGAAGAAGTACACCCCTGCAGGGTTAACATCATCTATTCGAATAGCCGCGTCCGCGGTAAGGGACTACTTGGTTGCATGTACAGTTCATACAAGTAAATAGTTACTACTAAAATCCTCAAGATAAGCGTGAGTGCCGAGGATGGCTCCCCCGTAGGATGACGGAGGTGGATCCTCAGTAGTGTATTTAAGTGGAGAGTAGTGGACTCGAGTGCGCCAAACCATTTCAAGTTGAAGTCTCGTAGGATAGCTTAGCCAAGAGTCAAAGCTGGCTTGCTGCAATAACCCCACCAACCTTTCTTGATAGTATAGTCAGGTTTACCCAAGCCTCTTTTATTTTACTAGTTGTTTGTACTCAGACAAGTTACTTTCGTTGTTGGCTTGTATGCTTGTATGACTTAAATGTGGGTCGTGAGACCCGTACTTGTGTGTATGATATGTATGGCTCGCTGAGCCTTTAAATAAAGTACTTTGAGTTGTAGAGTTTTGTTGTGATGCCATGTTGTATGTACTCATATCGAGCATATTGTGTGTATGATTGAAATGCTTGGTATGAGTGGGATCCGACAATCTAGTTGTTTATCCTTGGCAGCCTCTCATATTGGGAAATGTAGTATAGTGCTTCCTGAGCGATAGTAGTCACCTTTCTGTGGTTCACCGGAGTCCTGCTAGCCCAAAGACTACTCTTTCTGGACACTATTGGCCGACATGTGTTTCACTTGCCGTTCTGTGTCATCCCTTCGGGAAATGTCACGGTGACATCCGGAGTCCTACCTAGTCTGCTTGGGCAGATTACCGAGTCCTGTTAGCCCAGGTACACTGACCCGGATTCACACGTTGGCCAAAGCATGCTCGAAGTTGATTCATGTATGCCTGTCCCCATGGGTTAGCGCCGCTTTGGGTTCACGACTAGCCATGTCGGCCCGAGTTCTCTGTCATATGGATGCTAGCGACACTATCATATACATGAGCCAAAAGGTGCAAACGGTCCTGCCATGGTAAGCGACACCGTGGCGTGCGTGAGGCCGCAAAGTGATATGAGGTGTTCTGCAATTTGGGTCGATGTGACTTGGAATCGGGGTCCTGACACAAGTACGCACTTGAAGCCTAACTGATATATATCACTACTCCTAATGTCTCAGTTGGTAGTCTGCGTTTCGGGTTTTACTTCGTCCCACCATTTTCGTCCCACCATTTTCGTCTGATTTTTTTGTTGGTTTATTTTCGCCGGTTTTTTCGTCCCCTCCCACCCCCTCCCCACCCCAAACACGCACCGCAGAAGAAAAACCAGCCCGCAGGAAAACGAGTCGCTCCTGTCCCTAGCCCGTCGCGCGTGCTAGGGTTCCTCACGTCGCTGTCACCGCCGCTGCTGCATGGGTGTTCGTCGACTGGCCCTGCCTCCGGCCGCCGCTGCCCACCTCCATCCAATCCCCAACCCCGGGCGTCCTCCACTCCACTCCACTCATCAGCGGGTGCCACCCAACCACCGCCGCCCTCTCCCCACACCCGCACCCAAGGACGAGAGAGAGAGAGATAGAGAGAGCGCTCAGCCAGCGGCCAGATCCGGCTCTCGCACTGACCCAACTCTCTCTCCATCGCCGCCATCTGGATCTAGGCCGGCCGATTCCGGCGGTGCTAAGAACACTCCTCCTGTGCTCGCCTCGCGCCGCTGCGTCCACCCATCGGGTTGGATTCGCCGCTCCTCGGTGGCAAGGGCTTCGGTCGCCTCCAACTCCGGCAACTCCGGCTTCGGTACGCACTTCGGAGGCTTGCGCCGCTCGGCGCGTCCCCCGCCCGCGTCTTTTCCTCCGGCCACACCTTCAGGATTCGCGCCGCTCCAGCCCGAGGGCTTTGTAGGCTTGCTGTTGCCGCCGTCCTCTTCACCGCTGTGCGTGCACATATATGATTTTGACCTTGGTAGTGCTCCGGTCTCTCTCTGATCTTGGCCCTTCTGTCGTTGATGCCCCGATGCTATTGCAGCTGTCCTTATGCAATGCAATTCATTCACGAACACACATGGGATCTCCACTGGTTCTGATTCATGCACCAACTACTATTCTGTGCAATTAGTATTTGCTGGTAGATGTCAATGGACCATCAAAACTTCAGAAAAAATGTTCTTATAAGCTGCTAACTCTTCAATCCTTGCTAGATAGTCTGTCATGCTTCCAATTTTTGATGTGAATAAGCACTATTTCGTAGATTACAGACACCATGTTTAATAGTCCATTTCATGAATTAGTAATATTTAAGGTGTCCAGTCTCAATAGTGGTCTGTATTTCATAACCATAGGTTTATGCTACTTCTGATGAATTCCTAATAAAATGTTAATTTTTAGGAGTCTGATGTGCTTGGTCAAGTTTAGTGCAGCCGCCCCCTATTGTTTCCATTTTCTCTGATGCATGGTGGTCGGCCGGTAGTCACCTCCACCTTCTGTCGCAGCGTATCCAGGTCAGCATTGCGGCTTCCTCGACACTAAACTTATGCAACCATCCGCCACAATTTTTTCTTTGTGACCTATATATACTCGCCTTCAGTGACAGTCTTGCTAATCTTAGGCAATCAACACTCTCTCCGCTTACTTGTTAGATAGCATTGCTTTGATGATTTAATCTGATAAAGATGATACACTAGGATGTAGGTGTACACAGAAAATTTCCGGTTAGTTTGCACATGACTGAATCCTCTCCATGCAAAAATTAATGATACATAGTTGGTAGGAAAATCTGTGAGGGGCTAAAACTGCAGTCTTCCCTTACCGCCCAATGCAAGTTCCCGGTCTAATTCTGGATTATTATTGCAGCCTTTAGATGAAGTGCATCCATCAAGTATAGCACCTAATTTACGATGAAGTGCATCCATCAAGCAAATTGTTTGACTGTTAATACAGAGCAAACATATCAGAATAGGTGATTTTCGAGTCTATTGTAAATTGCTCCAATTAAGTTCAGATCAACTAAGTTACTAGGGACCTGGATGCCCTGCAAGATACATGAGGGGGGCGCTGCTGCTCTTCTCCTCTTTAATTTCCTTCAACCCCGTCAAGGTCTGCTGCTTCAAATTGTCCCAGATTGGTTGATTTCTTCTTGCTTTCCCGATGATGAACTGAATTTAATGGTGTCCTGTTCTATCTAGCAGTGACGAGCAATTTCGAGTCGTGGCTCTGGGGAACAAGTTGAGCAAGTGCAGCCATCGTCGAGCTTGGTCACTTCACCAGCAACTCAGGTCCGTCCTCCTCCCTCTCTACTCATCTTGTGTTGTGGTACAAAAAAATCAGACTCAACATGTGTAGTAGTAGGTCTAAAGGTGCATCTCATGTTTGTGCTATGGTAGTTCTCAATTTTACAAGCATGTATTGATCTTGGTTTTGTTCTGTATGCAGGATACTCGATGTTTTACGATTTGTACTACAGATTTCCTGTTGGTTCGACGAACATAATGGAACAAGGCAGATGAGTGCTCCTCTTCTCTTTCCCCCTCTACAAAAAATCAGTTCCAATTGCCGTACAATTTCCCCGGTATGGCTTTCTGGATTGGAACTTTCCACTCATTTGTTGTTCTTTGGCCTACATCTAGAGTTAAAATGTTTTCTTGAATTCAGTGACTACTTTAAGTCTTCAACTCGAGTTGGACAACATATGTAATGTTGAATTCAGTGAGATATCGTGATTTGATTTCACTTTATATGTAGAGTTGAGATTGTAATTTGGTTGAAATTTTACATCCTTTATAGATATAGACTGCTATATAATGATTAGAAAACGAGAGACCGTATGTTTTATGGATCAGAAGCGATATATACTTGCTCATGCTCTCACGATGAGAAATGCATGGTTCATTTACGCAAGTGTCTTAATTTGTCTCATGTAGTAAACACAAGAGAGATTTAACCTAACAGCCAAAACATTGACCCAACTATTCAAACAATTGTAATTCCTTGATGCAGTTACTTTGGCGGGCCTGATGAATACTCATTATTCTCATATTTGTGTTTTGTGATTTCTTTTGACGCATGGTATTGATGTGTTGTGACATGAAATATGTGTATTCATCTAATTGTTGTTCCTCTTCTAGCCTGCAGGATCACGCCACTCAACCCCCGAGAGCGCCAAAGAGCCGCCTCTCAACACCTACAAGCCCAAGGGACCTTACACAACCACCATCGTCTCGGTAGAGCAGGCAGTAGGTCATAACGCTCTGGGAGAGACGTGCCATGTCATCATCGACCATGCCGGCAATGTGACATACTGTGAGGGGCAGAGCTATGAGATTATTCCTCGGGTAATTGTCTAGCCGTTTCCACCATTCTCAGTTTTCCATTGTTAGAATGCTGAATAGGGAACTCTTGGTGTTATTAAATAGGAGGATAACATATCAAGTTATCACGTACTTAAAGAAATTATGTTCAAAACTTTATACATTGATTTGAGTTCACTGAAACAGGGCTTGAGAGTGCTTCTGGGCTTGCACGCGAATGACGTCGGGTGACGTGCGGTGCTCGGGAGACGCCACCACGATGAAGGCATGAACAAGCTGGTCCATGCATGGTTCTGGCTGTACCACAGGTAGGATCGCATGGTATCCTTTCCACTTCCATCATGTTTCAGTTGTGCCAATGCCTGCTTATGATACAAGATTGCAACAAATGATTACAATCAATAGTCATCTCTGTTATTACCTTTCTGTAGATGTATGTTCTGTAAGTTGATCTCAGTTCATCTGGGTGTTCTTTTAGGAATAGCTAAAGGTTGTGTTTTCTAGCACCAATATGTTAGGTTTATAAAGCTAAATGAGATCTATATATAGCAGGAAAATATGCATATAGCCAGATGTGGTGATTTGAAGATTAAAGGAAGAGCTGAGAAGCTCGAGTGAGCTGGAGGAATAAGGAGAAGCTAAAAGGACAGCAGAAGATGAGGCACTGGGGAGCTCTTAGACATACAATGTTCAACCTTGGTTGCTGAGGATAAATGCAAAACAAAATCATCAAGGCTATCTTGCATACCATGGCTCTTTGAGGTTCACGTTGAGGTCAGCTTTAATCTCTTGTAATTCAGTTTATTCTGAAAACAATGAACCTTTTATATTTATTCCGAGTCACCTGTCTAATATTTGTCACGAATACTCCATTTGCGGGGATGTGACGCCACCGCTCCACTCCTCGAGTCACCTGTCTAATTGCTTTGATCTTTGTATTTTAGTACAGACAAGAATAGCTTCAATGACAGCATCTCAAATCATCAAGTTTTGTCACTTCCCTCTTGAGTGGGTGTTGTATTTTAGCAGGCCTATATTTGAAATAGTTGAGAGCCACTTGTGTTGTTTCTATATGGGTGCACACAAAATTAAACCTTCTGAGAAGATTAATGTGCTCATGATTTACCTTCTGAAAATGGGAACTTGTGATCCTTCTGCGTGCGATGAGCTAGATATGAAAAAGAATGATGTAGATCTGCAGCTCTATAATCTGAACCAAATTAGGTATTCATTTTAGTCCGTTGTATCTTATATCTTGGTATTCCAAATCTCCATGTGTGAAGAAATATTTCCAGTCAAAGGATTAATTTGTAAATTCTCTGCTTGTATATCCTATTTTACTGTTCAGATTTTTCCTAGAGATTCGGGCTGGCAACCAAAGATGTTCAACCTTGATGGCTTGTGATATATTATCATGTTTACGATAGACGAAAATAAGATTGCAAAGGTACATTCTTTTCCTGAATAAACTAAATAGTGTTACAAATAGTGATAAACATGGGTAGTTTTCACTTCTTTATTACTGCTGAATCATGGCATAAAATGCATGTTTCTTGTTGTATACCTTCAGTGTGGATTATTACGTGATGTACCTTGTCATTAACTTTCTTTATTTAGGACTACTTTGTTTTCATATTCATACTAAAACTTTTCTCAGGATACTAAAATTTACCCTTGCACTCAATTTTTCTACAGCTAATAAAATATCTCGTTTTAGTGAAATTTGACTTTTACTATTTTTTTGTCAAGATACTCAGTTTTCTTGTGTTAAAATTTATCTTGTTAATGAAATTTTATAGGAACGAAGAGCTCAAGATTTTGTTTTGTTCATGAAGATGCATAATCAAGAGGAACCACGAGGATTCCTAAGAACACTTGAGGTGCAGAAACATCACTTAACCTTTTCATGTTACCCTAGATGATTTATCATCCTTGCTTGCCCCTCTCGACAAGGATTCATATCAAGAGTTCAATACTTGTTGGGGGTTCCTCGCAATGCACGCACAGAGAGGCATAACTTCTTTGCTTCCCCCATCATCTCTGCAATAATATGGCGTGCATATGCAAAAAGAAGGATCTGATGGTCTACTAAGGGCTTATAGGAATGAAGAGCGGCTTATCTTCTTTACGTGTTTATCTGGTAAATATTCATCTGTCAGGCAATACAAATCGTATGGTTACAAGTTCAACAACAACTTGGGGAGCGCTAGCGTGGTAGTCCGGCGGTAGAGGGATGGCTGGGCAGTAGCCTACCGAGGAGTTGGAGGGAGGGCTTGATTGGGCCACATCTGTCCACGAGGGCTCGTTGGTGGACTAATCAAGAAGGGGGGAGGGGCTAGGTGTATCTGCGATGCGCGGTTCCGGCTGGTGTGCTCCTCGGCGGCGTCCTGGACAGGTGGATGTGTGGGCGGCTGCGTGTGTGCGTGTGCTTCGGCGGTGCGTGAAGAGGACGCGGGGTGGCCAGTGCGGTGCCCTGGTGAGCAGGTGGTTAGATCCGGACGGATTTGGCCATCGTGGCTCGACGTTGGACTTGCTGGTGCATGTTGTGCGGAGCTCGAGAGGTTGATCCGGGGGAAAGCTTGTCTCCGGAGTTTCCAAGAGACGATGATGGCGAAGCTTTCGAGTGTCGTTTCCTTCCTATGGGCATCGCCGAGGTATTCTCAGCCGCAATTTATGCTGCTTCGGAGGAAACTCTAGATTCATGTGATCGGACGATGACGGTGCTTTGGCATCATATCCCTCTCCAGGGTTTCATCTTTCGAGCTATGCATTAGCATGCTGGGCCGATGGAAGATGGAAGCAGCATGCATTTATAACAAGGGCACTGGCCACAGGTTTACAACGACTTACTGGTTGTACTGATGGAGCAGAGTGCATATTTGTGCAGAGTCTGCAAAGAGTAACTGAAAGACTCGACTGTTCAGATATCATGAGGGCTTTCTTATTTATGTATCCAATTTTATGCATGCCAGAGGAAGAAGATCAAGGTATGTATATATAGCTTGATTAGACACAATGGTAAATTTCTTATGCTTTTTTGGCCTAAATCTTCTATTCTGTTGTGCATACATGTACTACACAGTGTATTATTTTTTGGCTTGAATCAAAAAATAATTCAGTCATTTAACCTTCTCAAATCCGGATCATGTACTACACAGTGTTGTTTCTTTTGCCTACATGCATCACGCACACCTTCCAGTAGGACCTGAATGATGTGCAGAAGATAACAAAACAAGTTTACAAGTGTTACCGAAATTTCCTTAAGTTCTTTTCTCCTATGATTTACTGAATGCATCCTTGTGTTCTGTAATTGTGTAAAAAATGGCATCTTTGTAATGTACTTTTATTTAACTCAGATCATTTTTGTCCGTATTGTACTTCTAAAATTTGCCAAGTTTCGAATTCTGAATCAGAGTGCGTATTCATGTTCTTTTTTTGTTAGCTTTTTGTCAGCTGAGTTGAAGAAGCAAGTAAGCCTGAAGAAATGGAAATATTGACATTTAAAAATCCTGAAGATATGAACAAACAATCTTGCTGATTCATGTGTACTAGCCTGCTCATTCATGTATAGTTTATAATCTGAGGAAATGTTTGCCGTCTATGTTAACCTCCAGTCTTGTACAGCTGAAGATTGTAGTTTGTGTTGTATCATATGTGGGCATGTTCTTTACTTCAATCTAGACTTACGTGCCTTTGTGTTAAGTTGTCTTACATCTCAAGTTTTGTATTTTCATGTTTCATGAATTATGTGGGTATGTGGCAGCCCACATAATACCACATACAGTATGTGGGCAGCCCACTTAATCCCACTTAAATAAGTGGACATATGTGGCAGGAAGTGGGCAAATGCAGGTTGTCCCACCAATAGGCTGAGTGGAAGAGAGTTCGTATTTGCCGTTGCATGATGAAAACTGGATGACATCTTATGATGAAAACTGGATGCCACCGTGCTTAATGTGTATTTCTAAATAAAAAGAATAATTTGATCAATCTGTTCTTATTTTTATTATTCGGCGATAACTCATGGCTGTTCGGGTTTTTCCCGTAGCAACGCACGAGCCTTCTACTAGTATATATATATGGCTTCTGCACAGCATCTCCATCATCATTATCAGTACATCCTACGCAGGTGAGTTAGGATGCACTTGATCCCAGGAAGGTATCTATCCTTCAAACCAGAGGAGTGCTTCAAACTAACAACAGTACATAATATCCAACAAAAGAGGGTCGTGCTACAGCAGCAGAATACATGGCTCAGTCTAGATATCAGCACGAATCAAGTTGTGCATATTTGCTGTTGGCATGAACCATATCGCCGCATGTCGGGTTTGCAAAAGCCATCCATCGCATGGAAGCTTGATGCGTTCACACATCAAGATTATCTGGCAACAAGCTGTGTCGACGAATCTCTGGATATGGTGATTCATGAAACCCATGGTATGATGTGTAAACACAGCCTCCCCTCGCGAATGGAAGTTGCATAGCACAGTAATCATTGCCGGTGATATGATCGATGATTGGTTGGATGATCGGATAATTGAGCCCGAGGAACAAGGAGTGGTTGTCGAGGCTGTAAACCCGCCTCCAGTTGAATACTCCTGGCCCAACGGAGCTGGGATCTTTCTCGAACACGAAGCAGCCATAGCCATCAATGTCACGAGCATACGCATTGTACTGCATGTGGTTTGATGTAATGGTTTGGTCAATTTGGTACGTGCGAATGAGCATCAAATGACCGCCGTCCAATTTGAACAAGCGATAAACCACCACCCATCGGCTGGTATGATTCCGTGTCCCGAATCATGAAGGCCAACCATTTGCATCTGCTGCAACAATTCAAATTGGAGACAAAAGGACAAAAATAAACAATCATGTTCGTAGTGTGTGTGGAATTAAGATTATTATAACAGTGACACATATCATAGACAGAGAATTGCAATGCCGTGGTCATAATCATACCCCAAGTTAAAAAAATAAGCCAATGGCTTTAATATTCTAGCAATATGTCATGGTTGAAACATCATGTAACAATGAGAGGAAAACAGCTATGACAGCGCCTACTCATATTCTACCATAGCACTTACTACTACTGTTCTCATATCAACTCTAAGCAATAACATGCGTTGTTATAAAAATCTTGTAAACGAGAGTAACATATAGCAATCATGATGTTATGCTCGTAATATGTATTCTAACAATCATTAGATGCCAATTGTTCTCATATCAACTCTAACAATAACATGTGTGGTCATAAAAATCTAGGAAATGAGAGGAACATATAGCAATGATGTGTTTATAGACATGCTATGCATTCTAAATTTGTAACAAATGAACAAGCAGTCGTATTCATAAGGTAAAGATGAGATGAGATAGAACAATTACACGACAATAGATTCCACCAGTATAGGCAGCCAATCTGTGCGTCGACCGCGTAAACGATGCCATGTGCACTATAGCATCAGACAGAAATGTTGCCTCAACAGGATTGATGATGAGCCATAACCATGTATGACGACTGGATTCCAGATAGACTAATCCCATGTTGAACAAGGCAATGAGCTTGTAATCCATGTAGTCTTCTGATGGTGTGGGCACTTCGCTGATTACAACTTTCTGTAAACAGAGGTTGAGCCAAAAGCTTGACGCGTCTCGTGCGTAGTAGGCAGGAGTGTCCGGCGGGCTGCGAGTCTCGATGGCGGCGGTATCCAACGTGGAAGGGTGATCTCTCGCTGGGTGTAGATATCCACGAGACGCCACCGACAACCTCATCTTTACAGGTGGACGGGTAGTGGTAGCATGTCGAGGGGCACCACGACAACCTCCGTAGGATCGTCAAGTCGGTGTCTGGGCCACCTGCGAGGATCGGGCATCAGCAAGAAGGGTGTCTTGAGAAGAGCTGGCCGGTTGCAGATGAGTAGACGGTACAAAGACACCGAGCATGCGGCCAGACGGATGGTACTGAGTAGGTCCATACGACTACAGATCTACTCCAAGAGAACATCGGGGAGGGAATTCCAATCGCGGCTCTGCGTGTCAGTCGGTTCTGCCATTGGGGTTTTCGGTGCCTGCGAGCTAGCGAGGAAGTGGATTCGGGCGGGCGAGCGAAGAATCTTCTCCTCGTGTGGCCGAGCAGTGAGCGGGGGGATATTGTACGCGCGAACTACCAAGGAAGATGGCGCGGGCGGGTGAGCAGTGAGCGGGGGTAAATGGTGTGCGGCCGACGATGGGAAGAGAGGAGGAAGAAGAAGAGAGGAGGAAGAAGAGTGGAAGACGGGGAGGAAAGTGCTTTCAATCTCAATTCTACTAGTACTACTACCAGGATATACCGTCCTTCGGAGTGTAAATAGTTACACCGATGACATGTGTGTCTACCACAACAGGGCCCATATGTCAGTTAATGGAGGACAGAGGTGCGTAGGCATATTTGCGGAAGCGTGCTCTACTGGCAAACATGATGGCAGTACTGGGTAAGGCTGATTTAGTAACACCAACACGCTAGTTCAGCTTATTAATTATGTGTCCCATCTACTGCAGCGTCTATTGTCACTTCACCGCGAAGACTAGTTGAATAGTTCTCTCTCACCGAGATGGGGAATAATGGATCGCGAGGACTTCCTTTCTACAGTATCCCTATGCCTCTACCCTCACTTCACTCATTTTGCTCTGTACCTAGTCACTTGTTGAAATATGTAGAAAGACAAATACTCTGTATTTGGGAACAGAGGGAGGCTTTTACTCCGTACTATTTGGGAACAGAGGGAGTATCACCATATGGAGGGAACAGAGGAAGCTTGAAATATGAACATGTCAATGGGAGGGAGTAAGCCCCATGCATGCATGCAACATGCAACACTCACACGTACACATGGACGCATGCAACACTCACGCACCCATGCGGCACACAACACATGACGCAACACACACGCTCACGCTCAAGTGCTCAACCTAATCCCTACGTTCGTGAAAGACTGTACATTTAGAGATTTACACATTGACTAGGGCATAATTAACGCCCAAAAGTAGCAGACTTATGTGTGCATGCGACCATTGAGATAAGAAGATTAAATGAAGGTCGTTGCATGCTGTAATTAAGGGTAGACATGTAGCCTATACCTACAACACAAGTTGGTGCATTAGTCAATCAATATCGATTTAGATTAAAGGCTAAATGCATTGGAATTCTAGATGTACATCATGTACTATACTCTTTGTTTTATAGCCGATGTACACTCTTTGTTGCAAGACCGAGGGAGGACACGTGCATGCACTCACATACACAGCCAGGGCGGTTCACGCGCAAGGGTTGGACTCGTGTCGCGCCTGCGTAAAGTTTTGTTTAACTGATTTCTTGCTCGCCAACCCGGTGTGGGACCCAGAAACTAGGTGACAATTTAACCAGTCAACAAAGTGCCACGTCAACTATGTGGCCGATCAGTAGGGTGCAATACGGTGCTCTACGATGAGCTAGTGATCGTAGAATCGCCGCAAAACTATATATAGTGACCGTAAAGAGCGTATTGTTACATACATTGACCGCCAGTGTATTTTTCTCGTTTCAAATTAAGCCATATTAATCAGAAAGGACGCAATATGGACTACTAATACTACTACTAGTACTGCTTTGATGTGTCCCGTCAACTCGCCAAACGAGGAGAAGCTTGCTTACTACGCCTCTCCCTCGCCCACGCGCCCGGTGGTTCCTAGGAAGAGGATAGGGTTTTGACTACAGCGCCCTCTCCCTCTCCCTCTCCCTCGCCCTTGCCCTCGCGACGTGCAGCAGTTCAATCGGTGTCAGATTGCCAAAAGCATATTGTACTGTAGTATCATCATTGTTGGACCTTCCGAAGAGGCGAAGAACCAAGTGCAAGGTTCACACGAGTACGAACTGTTGAACCTCCCGAAGAGGCAAAGAGCCAAGCGCAAGGTTTTATAGGAGTTGTCGTCCTAGTAGGAGTGTACTACAACTATAGCGAACGATGCTACTGTATGATGCCGCCACGTCACGTATATCCAAAACTGTGCCACCTTTTTTTTCTCAAAGTGCGTGTTGGAGCCCATGCAACAACCACACAAGTTGCACGTACACATAACACATTTACTAGTAATAAATTCTAAAGGACAAATGCCAGTATTCCACACAAGTTCATCTCCAATTCATGTGTTAAATTTGTGCACGACTAGTCTACATATATTCATAGCGCTACCGTTCACAATTACTGTACTCCACTTACACGTTATAGATGGGCTACATGTCCTCCTCCGTGTTCCAGTCCAGGTGTTCTTCATGGATGGCACGATCCATAGCGGTGGGCAACGGGAATCATTGTCGCAGATTTCTAGTCCGGTTCCACACAATGGAGACTCATCCAAGATGAAGCGGCATAAATCAGGGATAGCGTGTCCCAGCATGTCGTTCGTCCGGCGGTGCGCACTGAAGACACAACCATGCTTCATGAACGATAGGCCTTCATGTCGTGCACAGAAGGTGGCATCCACTTCACAATGGGGTAGATGTCCCCGATGAAAAGCGAGTACTCTCCAAGAGTGTTCCTCGGCACCCACGTAGCATCACGGGGGTCGAACTCGGCGCCGTTCATCTGGTACACGCGGCATCCCTGATCTGGACACATGGTGACGTACATAGTCAAGGTCCATGCATAATAATGTTGTGCTCAAATATGACGGTCAGTAATACTGTGCAGCAAATAGTACTACTCCGGTATAGAGGAAGTAAAATAACCAGCTTATTATATATAGCCACTCTTGTCTACATGGATGAGATAGTAAGACATGGAAAAACAAAAATGGTGGCAGCTAGTGGGTTGAAGTCTTCAATGGCCTAGCTAGCTATACGCGTCCTCCAAGGTAAAAAGTACTCCTACTAGTACTACAGAGTATACTAGTAGTACAACAATGAAAGAGAAGGCGAGAGGGTTAAAAAATGGAATACCTGGGTAGATGGTGATGGTCCGATCGTGGTAGATTGTGTGACCATGTTGCACATCAGTGGTAGCATGGGTAACGACTGCTAAGATAGTTGATCCCAATATGCCAAAGTCAGCTACAAGGTTCCAGGTTAGACCGAATCACGGATGCAAATGCACATCCAAGATCGGCGATCTTATTTTGATCGGGGGATGACTGGTCCCTGCAAAATAATAGAGTGCCGTTAGGGATGCAAATGATGGTTTGTGCATTCTGTTTGTAATCTCCCGTACAGTAGGATGGCAACCAGATGAAACAAGTCCCTTGGCTTGTCACCGCGAAGATGCAGCCTGGATGGAACACGGCATCTTCGAACGTGTAGGGGTACAAATCTGCCGCCACCAACATGCGCCAGCCTCTGCAGTTACTGCCTCTTGCATTGATGGCAATCCTATGTCAAACACCGCGATGAGATAGTAATCGTCGTGGCATTAATAAGCTTTGTTGGCGGGTCCGCAATTGCTATCTTCTTCAATCTCATGTAGGCATCATCATACGTATTCAAGCCCAGCCAGTCCGAAAGGCCGATCCCAATGGTGGAGAAGGGGTCTACCGGAACGGCCGCACTGCTGTGGATGTTGTGCAAAATAATGGTGGTATCCAGCCAGAGGTATGCAAGCCAATCTTCATTGGCACCGACCCAGACCTATATATAAGATGGTGGGCAGCGGAGAAATTATGGGATGGAAATGGAATAACTAAGCACTACATGATCAAACTCCATTACTGACCTGCTCATCAGACAAAATCCGACTACCTCTCAATGTCGGCAACTCTAGCGGAGTAAACGTGCAACCATGGCCAGGGAGCGGTGGACTGTTCGATGGATTGTCCCACAGAAGAACCTTCTCCTCGAGGACGCATGGAAGACCAACAAGCATGGCCTTTTCCCAAGCCTGTTTAAGCAGCGTCTTGAAAAATTTGGTGCAGGAAGCACCGAGTCTTGCGGCGGTGAGGACGTCGGAGCGGCGTGCGATTTCTCCCAGAGAATCATCGTCCAAGGTCTCCCAGCCCCGACGAGGAGGAGAACCGCTGGCGAATCCATGGGAGCAGCGACGAACTGCCTTCTCTTCGGGGAGGAACTGGCGAGGAGGAGATAAGAGCGTAGTAACCGCAGGGCCTCGTCCTTCCAACTTTAGATCGTTCCTCGGTGAAGGGGTGAGGCTATTATTTACTACTAGTACTAGCATTATGGAGCGTTATGGGATTGCATTATACTGTAAATAATAGCACCTGTAAGAAATTTTTGGCACTAGGTAGTAGTTTTTGGCGTGGATTAAGAAATTTTGGGTATGTTTTTGGCATTTTTTGTACACGCCAACTAGTGTCAAAAAACGTCTTACATTATGTGACGGAGGAGTACGATTGCATCAGAAAGCGATACTAGTACTACTTTTCTCAACTAGTAGTGCGATGTCTTGTACTTCTAGTCTAGTCTAGTATAGTGCACCGATTTTGAACTCTTGAATCTCGGGCCAAGGAGATATAGTTGGAAGTGGAGGGTACTACTGTTCTCTAGAACCATCGATGTACTATCAATGCAGGGGAAGTACACCTGCGTAGTGTCCTAGTGGGTACTCTCGGTGCTCTATTCAGCCGCTCCTCTCACATATCTGGCCTACTCAGCCGCTCCTCTCACGCAGACACTAGCAGCCTGTTTATCGGCTGACGGTTCTGCAAGCGAGAACATTTGAGTTATTTGATACAGCGAGACTAGGCTTTTCGCTTCCATTTGTGGAGGTGTAATGGATCTCGTCGAACTTTGTTAGTAGTTCCTTCTTTATGAATGAGATAAGCAAAGCTTTTGCCTCCGTTTAAAAAAAACACGTCAAGAGGAATTTCTTTTATAGTAGAGCCAATAATGGAGTGAAGTCCATGTGTGCAATGCCACAAGCTACAGAGTAGTAGTAGAGCAATTTACGTACAAAGCCATATTGCACAGTTCCCAATGCCCCGCTAGGCTTTTCCGGCTCCTCGGGCTTAATTGGGAGGCGCTAGTTTAAATATGCTACTAGTTGATGAGGAAGCTGCAAGCGAGGTGCGGCTAGGGCGAGCACGCGAGCCAAGGGATGCTGGGAAGGAAAACCCGTTCATGTGGCTAGGCTGTCCAATGCACCCAGATTGTGGGGCTGCACGTCCGTTTGACTTCAAAACTCAAACTACCCGTGTAAAATATTGGCTCGCAGCAAAGTGTAGTAGTACTATTTAAAAAAAAAGGCCACCGTGCGTTCGGCCGGGACCGAACCCACAAAACGAGGTATACACTCCTGCGACCATTAGTAGTACTCGTTGGAGTACAACGCAACCTAGAATCGCCTTTTGTCGCTAGTAGTACGTACATTGTTCCTTACAAGAAACCCCTAAGAGCATGGTTAATAGTATAGCCAGGCTGGCTATAAGCCGATGCCATGTCATCTACAGCCCATCTTATAGCCAACATGTACAATAATAGATCAAAAGAGTGTACTACTTTTTTATTATGTGGCCCACTTATCATTCTCACAAAGTGCCTAGGAGCACGTGCTAGAGCTGGCTCTTCATGAAGAGCCCGCTTACCTTCTCTCTCCTCTTCGCTTTCCTCCAACTAAGCAGAAATATACTAGTTTATTTCTTATAGCCCGCTGACTTAGCTCTATTGTACTTGCTCTAATAATGCAAGAAACCACTAAAATGCCAAGAAACTACTACCACTTGCATACGTGGCAGACTTAAGATAAGACTACCTTATCAACCATTGTACATGCTCTTACCAACAAAAATCCTCGAGTGACCTCCTACCTCCGGCCCGTCCACCTAGTCATCCTTGGCCATGGGATGCAGCTACCGCCGCCGGCAGAAGGCGAGGTCAAAACCGCCGGCGGTGCAGAGCCCATGTTGCGGCAGCCCAGATGCCAGCTCCGTCCGGCGCTCGCGGCCGCTAGCTAGCCAAGATAGCTTCGTCCAGCTACTTGTCTGCAAGGTTTGCTAGCTAGATTGGCATGACAGCGCGGCGGTTTGCTCGCGTGCGCCGTGCTAAGGCCAGCCATCTGGCTCGAGCGAAGGCCAGAGCGGCGGCTTGCTCGCTCGTGAGTCACGCTCGGGCCAGTCTGCCAACCCGTGCGGAGGCCAGCGCAGCGTCCGGCCCGTCCGGCGGAGCGGCGGCTAACTCGCTCATCACCGGCGCCACCGACGAACACGCATCAGTACTATTTGAAGTAATGTTCAGGAAAAATAATGATTTGAGGGGGAATAACAAGATAGAAGGTCAGATGTGGGTCCCTCGTGTCAACGGTCAAACAAAATGTATTGGTTTAAGCTGCCTCGTCAGCATTGACGTGTGGGCCAACCCTGTCATAAATGGGTTTAAACGAACCTAATCGGTAGGAGTACTAGGTAGTTTTTGGCGCCGATTAAGAAATTTTGGGTATGTTTTTGCTATTTTTTGTACAATAGATTCTTCCTAGGGCTGGTTGAAAGTGGTAGTTTTTTGTTAAATACTCTACATATTGTAAGTAGGAGTGAAAATTAAGCTTTGGAAGCCAATAAGCAAGGCTAGTTACATAGTGCATATGTGTACATGATTGAAAGTAAATATCAACCATGAATGACTAATATCTTGATGGAAAACTCGAAACTATGGAATACTAGGAAAAAAATGCATGGTTGGAAATACTAGCAATGTTCATGTCCGTTGTAACGAATCATAATTAGAATAATACTTATCCACAAACTTGGTACAAAACACTCTAATTTTGATATACATATGTCACTAGAGATATATTATGTTTCAATTAGAATATATTCCTTGGGCTGTTTTGGTGAGGTCAGGGAGGGATGTGGTTGGTTTTAAGATACTAATTATGGGTTTTTCTGCAAATTGGTAGACAAGTGGGATGTTGGTGAGAAAAGGCAACAACTGGCCTCACAATCGTTAGATGTAGATCTAATGGTCAGAAATGACAGATGGCAGACACACCAGCATCACCAACTTAGTCTTGTGTAGGAGTACTAGCAAGATCCGTGCATTACACGGAACATCAAGATGCATTTATTTATAAAACACTTGTGTGATTGACCCTTGCGGGAGTAATCCCATGTGTAACAACTAATGATATCTCGAGAAATATGAGATAAGGTGAAGAGGAGTGGGGTGTGGTGGTGGTTGGTGGTCGGACCGAGCGGAGGCATGGGGATTGACGACGTCGGCAGCCACCCGGCCGAGTATGTTCCAGAGGCTTCCTTTCTTAATTGCTCAACAATGAGGTTTGTTGGAGATAAGGATGAGCGAGGGAAGGCCTTGTCTGCAAATGTGGAGAGGTGCGGGTATCTTTTAGTTTAATTTCCATCCCTCGAGATATAGATCGGACGGTCTATATTGCAAGATGGCACACGTACCATCATCACCAACTCGGTTTTTATAAGAGAAGAAATATAAGTATGGAGATACAAACGTATTATCGATACTTGCTCCCATAAACTAGCATCTACATTCTATTCAACGCCTCGGCATGTGGGGCCTTAGCACAATGACTTCTCGACTGTGTAAAACAAAGATTTTCCCGTCGCCGACAAGGAGGGGGTGACGACGGCGCGCTTTTTTGCTTGCTCTAGTCCTAGTAGTCATACTAGGTGGTCTAAGCATGTGTAGATTTATTCTTTTTCACGTCTCATGTTCGCCGTACTGCCACGACTGTTAATGAATAGATGGTAAGTTATTCACGGGGAAACCCTTGTTGAGCGTGTTTGCGAGAGAGAGAGAGTGTGTGTGTGTGTGTGATATGTTTGAGACTAAGGCAATGATAACAGATTCTTTGTGTCTATGTGTGTGGAGGATAGAGAAAGACATGTACATGGGGCTTTGTGTTGTGTAACGTGGAGACACATATACATAATTAGAGAGTGAGTGTGTGAGATACACATGCGGACATGAGGAGAGATGAGGATCCAGATAAATGGGAGTTTGTGCGTGTGCATGTGTGTTTGTGCAGCGTTTGTGTGTGAGAGGGAGAGAGTGTATGTGGAGTAGAGAGACCACTGATGATGTAAACCTAGTATAAGGGAAGGGGGAATGGTGTGACATGTGTAGTAGCGAGATAGCACGGGTGCGGGTGGGGGGAGCATACAATTTGGAAGAGACATTGAGTGTGTGTGTGGGAGAGGGGTGTGAGAGCCATTGTCGTGTATAGAGGGAAGCATAAAAATATTTGTTCCTTTGGGGCTGGCACCTCGAACAAGCATAAAAATAGAGGGAAGCAGATATATTGTCGTGTATGCACACACCCTTCTTTCATTAGTTTAGATGAACCATTGATGATAAATTCGGACCAGTGCATGCGATTTTACCTAAATAGATGGTGCAGAATAAACTACAACAACTAGATTTGCAACCACGGGATCTTGTGATATCTTCAAAGAACATTGCAACAGCAGCTAGGCTTCACGACAACATATGGTAAGCCGGTGTGTTTTAGTACATGTGAAATGTAATGCGAGTGAGCTGCTTTCTTGGCTTGTGCCCTCAACGTGTAATCCTACCGAATTACAAATAGTTCAGTTATGCGCTTTCTTTGTATTGCTTGATTCAAATGCTTATTTGTTGTTACGCTTATACCTGAGTTGGCCAATATGTCGAAGTTCCTCTGATGTACTATCGTAAAGAAATGCATGCCTATTTCATTTGAGTCCTTAACTTTTCCTCTCAACTTCATCACAAGACTGTCTTCGTAGTTTATATGAGGCCACATTGTTAAGTGCTTTCTCAGATTATTTCAACTGCTTAGATGCCTTGGCAACTTAAATATAGCGGTTGTACACCCCTTTCAACTAGGGATGTCAACTGGGTCCCGTTTAATCCCGATTAAATTCCACTAGTGGTATGATAGTTCAAAAGAGTTCTCTTTTTTGAGGAAAATGAACTAGGGAGGTAGCAAAAACTAACTAGATGGGACTGACGGACGCCACTTATTTGCCACTTACATCCCTAGTTTCATCTTACCATTTTAATTTCTTTGCGGCTGATGCTGCTTCGAACCATTTAAATATAGTTTGCCATGCTCGGCAATAATTCGTCCGTCGTTTACCATGTAAGCTTACTGCTGGATCATACGATAACTATCTCTTCTTGATGTCCAGTGAAACCTTTCAGATGCCGTTCACACTAGGTCACAATGTACAACCCCGTAACTATTTGTGGAAGCGATGTGTCATACATGTTACCGGATGGTAGCGATTCGGAGGCAACACACCGCCGGAGAGCAGTCTGAGCACATATATTATAGTGCTTGAGGCTCTACTAGAGGCAGAAAGAGATGGTGTGGCTGCCATGAATGAGGTAATATTTATCTTGAGGCTGGAAATTACGGAATTAGCGGCACACATTATGCAAGCAACTCAAGAATTGGAGGAAGTAAGAATGTTGCATTTGAAGACGGAGGAGGTCCTGCTGTTTCTGCTATCTGAAGCCCAAGGTAATCTCGGTTCTTCTTTAGATACCAGTTGAAATTGTCATTAGATTATTGTACTTGCATGTTGTGTCATGTCTCTGAATGGATTATGTTGCAAGACCCCTATGTTGTCCATGTGTTGTAATGATCCGAATTTTTTAGGCGAGGTAATCCTCAGTACTTGTATGATTGACATAAGGTGAACTGTTTTTCGTGTGAGCATATTGTATTGGATGAAATAACTGTTTGACTCAGAGTGTATCCAACCTACTAAATTCGAAGATCACGACATTTCTAAATCATAATCATATATAAAGGTGGAATAAATCTTTGTTGTGGTTTTGAAGAAATAAATAACAAAACGTATAATTATCTGTGGATATTCGTAATCGAATACAAATTGGATTTGAATTTAGTTTGCCAGGTCCCAGGGCAAATGTCAATGCTAATTCTCCCAAGTTTTGAACGAAGCGGCTAAACACCCACTATAATTTGTGGGCTACCCAAAGAAAGTGTTTGCGAGATGGAAATTACCGTCTACCCCTGACACTTGACATCCTTATCGACCGGATTTACACTGCTGTCGATAGGGGTAGACTAGTAACTTCAGTCAGACGTGACACGACGGCCTCTAAGCCCATTCAGACATGGTGGGCGCCAAACGTATGACAAAATACATTTGATTCAAGCTCGTCCGAAAGACAGCCCATTCATACATTTGGGCGGCAAAACATATTCGTAATCTCTTCCTCCATTTCCCCATTCATACACGATGGGCGGAAAAACAAACTCTCCCTCGTCCGAAACCGATGTAGGCTAATATTTTAAATAGGGGCAGATGTGTAACTTCCATCAGACGTGACAGAACCGCCCTACCTATCAGCCCCGTTCATACACCGTGGGTGCCAACCGTGGGCGGCAAAACACCCTCTCCTCGCCCGAAATAATTACCGGCAAATATTTGGGAGATGCGAGATTACCGTCATATCCCCAACCGACGCGATGTCCGAAATTTTAAACGGGGGATAAGTTCGTAACTTTCCCCCATTTCAGAGAAGCGCGTCCCAAAGTTTGAGATTCCCCCTCCCCTCCATTCCCCATTCATACACCGTCGGCGGCACGACAACCTCCGCACTGCGGCCAGCCTCCTCCGTCCGCCACCCCATCCTCCACCTTGCCGGAGCCGCTACCCCTACCCCGTCGTCCACTGCAAGAGATGGATGTCTCTCATCCACGGCGTTGGACCAGGATCCTTTCATCGCCTCCTCTCGCTTCATCAGCGCCGTCGTCCACCTTGTCGTTGCCGCTCCTACGACCGCCTCGTCCACGGCAAAATGATATATCCCCCAACCCGGCCGTCTGCCGTCTAAAGTCTTCTTCCCCACTGCCGACAGCCATCGCACCCGCATCACCCTCAATGTATCAGCATAGGCCTACACGGCGTTGCAAGAGAGGTGGTACTCTTCCATATGTGCTTAAGTTATTGATCTCACACGGAAAATAGATCGTAATTTGTTTACTGTACTTTTCTTGTCCGTACCAAATCGTAGTGGCTAGTTGAAAGCAAACATTGGTTGTGAATTAGCTTTGTCCGGTTTGCACCTTCAGATCCGCCATGGCACGGGCACTATACTCGTAAAACTTATGGTTTCCCCCCTTTATATTCACTACCATCATCATAGGTCCTTCATGTCGTGCTAGCACTGCTCCTCAAGACCTCAACTCAAAGCTTACGTGTTGAAATACGAATCTGATATGATGCTCATATCACTAAAACAGAGAACGTTTAATTGGTCACCTAATGTTCCTATATTCGTTTCGAAAAGCATGTGCGCCACCCACTGGTCCAGCTAGTTCCACTTTCTTGATTTTTCTCTTGATCCTTAGGGTTTTCCCCTTTTATCTACTCTACTATGATCTGCGTAGGTGCTTTCTGTCGTACTAGCATTACTCCACCCTTCAAGCTAAACAACACAACACTCGAATTGAAAGCTTAGTTGTTCAAATATGATTGTGATATGATACTAATATTAGTTAACCGACACCTTTAATTGCTTAGCTAAAGGTCCCACTTGAGTTTCCAAATGCATGTCGCGACATATAGAGAGACAGCATAATTGCATTTCTTTGTCACTTGTTGACCGTACTTTCTTGTCCATACCAAATCTTAGTTGTTATTTCAAAGCAAACATCGGTTGCTAACTACCCTTGGCGCGGTTTGCAGCTTCAGATCTGCCATCCCACTGCCACGGTCAACACTGCACTCATCATGCTTATGTTTTCCACATTTTATGATGACCACAACCAGCCTACGTGGTTCGAGTCGTAATAGCAATGCTCCACCCATCGAGCTAAACAAGCTTAGTTGTACAAATTCATATTTGATATTATTGCTGATATTAGTAAAACTGAGAGATGTTTAATTGGTTAGCTAAATGTTCCTACTTTAGTTTCAAAATGCATGTGAGCCACATATGGAGAGAACGGGAAAAATAGTATTTCTCTGTGCGCTCTGGTTCATCATGGGTGGCCAACCGACATTGTATTGGAAGACTTGTAATATCTTCAATATGTTTGCTCTTCTGCTCTTCTTTAAGATGATACTCTTCTCTTGCGGTCGACTGGTCAGGTCGAGTTGTTCTCCCTTAGTATATTTTGAATCATCGAATTCGGTCACTTGTTCTTCTTTACTATATGCAAAAGATATCATGTGCGAAGTGTCATCACTTCTGGAGCTCTCATATTTTGAGTAGTAGGCCACATTATATTAATGCACACAACAAATTACAGCATGCATGGCATCTTTTAAAAGAATTGCAGAGATAGCACAACGGGGTTTACATGGAGGAAGTATTGGATTAGAATCACTTCTGCATTACAAAGAAAATCTCACTTGTTTTTATGTTTTCATGCATGTCAGATATTGAACATTATCAAAATGAATATGAGAATAGGCGCACGAGAGGAATATTGCGGAACGATCCACTGGCTAGCAAACTTGGCATGGTGGAGGATGGCCTATCTTATTCACCCATCAAGGTGCTTGCTCTAACTTTGCAAAGTTGTATTGGTCGCACATATTTTGCATCGACCTCTTGCATTACTTCTACTTTGTTACACCATACTCGCTTAGTTTAAGCATCATATATGAGTATATGCCATACCTATCCATTTTCTGTACCTATTCCATGTGTTGTCACACTATGTTTTTCCAGTCAAATGTTGTTCTTTCGTAATAGATGTCCAAAAGGAAGAGGGTGAGTGCAGATCCTCAAGGAGAAAAACTAGGTATTTGGAAAAGGTAGTGATACCTGTTAAATCAGATAGATCAGCAGCCACAGAAAACACAGGCCCAACTGTACCACACTTTACCCCTACTCCAGTGGCCAAACCCCTATTAGAACTGCTGGGAGCCCAGCGTCAGGTACTGTCTATGATGTCAATTCAAAATTTGAACTCCTAAATTTCTGCTTTTGCCTTACCTTATCTCTTGTATGAAAACTAATTTCAGATGAATCTCCTTGCTCAAAGGATCATACGATCTCAAAACAATAATGGGCTCTGCATTGCTCTTGTCGTTACCTCTCTCCCTTTTGCCTTGTAACGTTGTACTTAATTAATTGCTATTTGATTATGTATCATCGATGCACTTTTGAGCTTCATTATCCTCTGTTTCTTCCAATATTATTTGATCTATATTTACTCTTTGCAAAATGTAGAATAATTGCAACGCTTATAAAGAATTTTCTTTGGGGAATTTATTGAATTATCCTTCCATCAACATGGAGAAGGGCTTTGTCCAGCCCGTGTTAACATGTAATGTAAGTTCATCCTTCTCAAGCCTTCAAACTTTGTTCTAGTATAGATTTGGATAGGCATCATTTCCTCCACTTTGTTGTTTGCTTTGCTATTTACATCTGATTGGATGTTTGCAACAACTACCGATTTCAAGTTGTAGTTGTAAAACATGTTCCTTATCTTGAAACAGATCCATTTATTTGCTTATATAATTGTGAAACACATTACGTGTCTCCTCGTTTCTCTTTCGGACTCGTATCTCTTACGCCAGCGAGAACTTTAGGGAAGATAGTGAGCCAAACCATCTTGAGGACAGCGAGATGACCCCAAGGTCCTATCTTGATGAAGGCGGTGAGTTGAAGCTACTCACGGCGGGTGTGAGACAACCTACTGTGCGATCAATGCCTCAATCAGTTCGACTTCTTGAGTCTCAACTTAAAGCGGAAAGGCTTGCTTGACTTAGCTCCGACTTGAAGTCAAAGATGCAATGAAGATGTCAGAGGACTGCCGTGCGCACCATCATGCCTTAAATCTAGTGTTGATGCATCTATCGTTGACACAACTGAGGTCTACTCAGCTTCTTCAGCTGTTTGGGGGGCCCAACCTGGCCAGGCCTAGTGCCTTCTGAAGTGCTCTCAGTTTTGTATATAATTTTGTCGACGCGTTTATTTGCACTGGTAGCGAACTTTGATGCCCGGTGGATGTAATATGTGTGATAGCCGTGATAGCCTAGCGTAAGTTGCTTGCTTATTATTTCCTTGTTGTCTTGTTTATTTGTTTGCTTGTAGTCTTTGCAGTTCTTTTTCCGCGGTTTGCTAGTGGCTGCAATAACCTATTTTTTAAAACTAGGCCACAATAACCATGGGCTAATATTCTTTGTAGTGACACTTTGGGCCTCCATGAGCCGTAGAAGCAGTGGGCCTTCTACGGGTAGTGAAAATAGTGGGCCTTCTACGGGCCATAGAAACAATGGGCCTTCTACGGGCCGTAGAAACAATGGGCCTTCTACGGGCCGTATCATCAATGGGCCTTATACGGGCAGTATGATAAATTGGCCAAACATGGGCCAATAACAGGCTGCATTATGGCCGTAAACGGGCTAGAGTTGGAATCGTCCGTTCATGGGCCGACCATAACGGGCCATCGTTAATAGGCCGTATTTGATGACGCATTGAAAACGCACAACGTATTAACGGACCACCAACGGGCCGACTGTAACCACGGGCTGAATTTGGCCCTAAGCGAAAATAGCGATAACAGGCCGTAAGTAAAAGAATGCTGGAAATGAGCTCAAGAATAAATGGGCTCTGAGAAGGCCGAAAGATAACATGTGCTGGGAACGGCCCAACGGAATAACGGGACGTTAATGGGTATAAAGTGATACACTGTTCATTACGGGCGGTTTCACCACGGGCCGTTAATGGGTGTAAAGTGATACACTTTGTTCATTACGGGCGATTTCACCACGGGCATTAATAGGCCAAGAGTTACATAGGGCCTCATATGGGCGAAAGACGTCATGGGCCATACATGGGCGAAGTGAAAAGCAATTTGGAATCATATTGGGTGGCCCAGATGACGCTATTGGGCCTAATTCGGATAGGGCGTAATGGGCCTTGGGTTAGCGGGCTGTAAATGGGCTATATGTGAACAGGCCGTTAACAGGCTTTACATGGGCCGGCCCCCCACCTTTTGACCAAGTCAAACGGGCCGGCCTTTTCACAGGAATGGGCCTCTGTTGGGTTGTGCCATGTGTCGACGTATCATACACTACAAGAAATGTGTTAATAGATGACGGATTTGCGGTGACAGATTCGGAAACCGTCATGGACAGACTGGTACAGCCCGCAAGCCCACCTAAGCCCACTTGAAGCCCTAAACCATTCCCCGTATATAAAACCTAACCCTAGAGACACTCCCACTCTTTCTCCTCCTCCGCCGCCGCCCCCATCTTGGCCCTCTCTAGTTAGCGACTTCCTGCCCTGCCCGCGCCGTGTCACCGTATCCTCCTCCTTTGCACCACCGCCGTCCTGCTCCTGCCCGTCGTCCAGCTCCTGCTCCTCCACCGGAACCAACCGGAGCACGCCTAGAAGTGGAGGAAATTCCCGTCCCTCTCCGTACTGGATCTGGATCGGCTCCCATGATTCTTCCTCCCTCTGTTGGTAAGGACGCACTAGCACTTCTACTATATTTTGCAGCGAAGAGTCGAACTAAATCCAATTCAATTCAGGCGGACGTGTTATCTTTGTGAACTTTTGTGCTGATCTGGCATGGAGGTCAAACCCGGCCGCCCGGCTTGTCGGGCGTGGTGGGCGTCGGTGACCTACGGCACGGCTCACTGGAGACAGTAGCGCAGCGGCATCGCCGTTTCCTTCCCTGTCCATGAGGTCAGATCTCCTGCCCGCCCCATACACCGAAACTCAAGATCCACTTGTTCTTGTTTTTTTCATTTTTCTTTGGACTAATCTCATAGCTTCTTGGCCAGTTTGTCTTTTACCCCAAGATAATTTCCACGAATCAATATCTTCATTGTTTTTGGTATGTGGCTACCTAATTCTACAGCTAGAATAAAATAGAACATGTTGAGGGGATCGATCTGAAACTGAGTAGGCAAACATTTCAGTCTAGGTTAGTCGGTGTATTTGGAGCAAAATTGAACGCCCCCAAAAGAAATATATGCACGGGACAAAAAAGAAAATGGTATTTTGAAACATCTGAATAAAATTTCATTGCAACGAGAGCTCCATATCGGTAGACTGCTAGAGCTGTACTTGTTTTCATTTCCTGCTATTCGATTTGCTATCAATCTTACTTTCTTAATGTACAGACGTGCTTCACAAATGTTAAAAAATCTTGATGGTTAATGCTTTAACTTAAGGAGATATTTCCATAAGCAAGTTTAGTTTCTTGCTGTGCTGGGTTCTATTAGCTTATTCCGAATCTGAACATGACATGACAATGTTGGGGAACGCAGTAATTTCAAAAATTTTCCTACGATCACGCAAGACCATGGTGATGGCATAGCAACGAGAGGGGAGAGTGTCTGTCCACGTACCCTCGTAGACCGAAAGCGGAAGCGTTATAACAACGCGGTTGATGTAGTAAATGCGTCTTCACGATCCGACCGATCCAAGCACCGAGCGTCTGGCACCTCCGAGTTACGCACACGTTCAGCTCGATGGCGATCCCGGACTCCGATCCAGCAAAGTGTCGGGATGAGTTCCGTCGGCCTGACGGCGTGGTGGCGATGTTGATGCTCCACCGGCGCAGGGCTTCGCCTAAGCTCCATGACGATATGACTTCTCCGGCGAGGGCTTCGCCTAAGCTCTCTGACGATATGACCGAAGTGGAATATGGTGGAGGGGGCACCGCACCTGCGGCTAAGGAGCGATCCGTAGATCAACTTGTGTGTTGCAGGGTGCCCCCTGCCCCGTATATAAAGGAGCCAAGGGGAGGTGGCGGCCCAGGGGAGGCGCACCAAGGAGTCCTACTCCCTCAGGAGTAGGACTCCCCCTCAATCCTAGTTGGATTAGGATTCCCGGAGGAAAGAGAGAGAGGGGCGGCCCACCTTTCCTAGTCCTAATAGGACTAGGGGAAGGGGGCGACCACCTAGGGCTGGCCCTCTCTCCTTTCCACTAAGGCCCACTATGGCCCATGTAGTTCCGGGGGTTCGGTAACCTCCGGTACTCCGATAAATTCGATTTCACTCGGAACCCTTCCGAAGTCCAAACATAGGCTTCCAATATATCAATCTTTATGTCTCGACCATTTCGAGACTCCTCGTCATGTCCGTGATCACATCCGGGACTCGAACAAACTTGGTGCATCAATACTTATAAACTCATTATGAACTGTCATCGAAACGTTAAGCGTGCGGACCCTACGGGTTCGAGAACTATGTAGACATGACCTAGAACCATTCTCGGTCAATAACCAATAGCGGAACCTGGATGCCCATATTGCTTCCTACATATTCTGCGAAGATCTTTTATCGGTCAAACCGCATAACGACATACGTTGTTCCCTTTGTCATCGGTATGTTACTTACCCGAGATTCGATCGTCGGTATCCAATACCTAGTTCAATCTCGTTACCGGTAAGTCTCTTTACTCGTTCCATAATACATCATCTCACAACTAACTTATTAGTTGTAATGCTTGCAAGGCTTAAGTGATGTGCATTACCGAGAAGGCACAGAGATACCTCTCCGACAATCGGAGTGACAAAACCTAATCTCGAAATACGCCAACCCAACAAGTACCTTTGGAGACACACTGTAGTACTCCTTTATAATCACCCGATTCGTTGTGGCGTTTGGTAGTACCAAAGTGTTCCTCCGATGGCAGGAGTTGCATAATCTCATAGTTATAGGAACATGTATAGGTCATGAAGAAAGCATTAACATACTAAGCGATCAAGTGTTAAGCTAACGGAATGGGTCATGTCAATCAGATCATTCTACTAATGATGTGACCTTGTTAATCAAATAACAACTCCTTGTTTATGGTTAGGAAACATAACCATCTTTGATTAACAAGCTAGTCAAGTAGAGGCATACTAGTGACATCTTTGTTTGTCTATATATTCACACATGTATTATGCTTCCGGTTAATACAATTCTAGCATGAATAATAAACATTCATCATGATATAAGGAAATAAATAATAACTTTATTATTGCCTCTCGGGCATATTTCCTTGATCTCCCACTTGCACTAGAGTCAATAATCTAGATTACGTAGTAATGATCCTAACACCCATGGAGTCTTGGTGCTGATCATGTTTTGCTCGTGGAAGAGGCTTAGTCAGCAGTGCGCAACATTCAGATCCGTATGTATTTTGCAAATCTCTATGTCTCCCACTTGGACTTGGTCCCGAATGGAATTGAAGCGTCTCTTGATGTGCTTGGTCCTCTTGTGAAATCTGGATTCCTTTGCCAAGGCAATTGCACGATATTGTCACGAAGATCTTCATCGGTCCCGATGCACTAGGTATGACACCTAGATCGGAAATGAACTCTTTCATCCGGACTCCTTCATTCGGCTGCTTCGAAGCAGCTATGTACTCCGCTTCACATGTAGATCCCGCCATACGGCGCTTTGTTTAGAACTGCACCAACCAGCGGCTCCACCGTTTAATAAAAACACGTATCCGGTTTGCGATTTAGAATCGTCCGGATCGATGTCAAAACTTCGTCGGCGTAACCATTTACGACTAGCTCTTTGTCACCTCCATATCTGAAACATATCCTTAGTCCTTTTCGTGTATTTCGGGATGTTCTTGACCGTTGTCCGATGATCCATTCTGGATTACTTTGGTACCTCCACCTGCCAAGCTTATAGCTAAGCATACGTCAGTCTGGTACACAGCATTGCATACATGATAGAGCCTATGGCTGAAGCATAGGGAACATCTTTCATTTTCTCTCTATCTTCTGCTTTGTGGTCGGGCATTGAGTCTTACTCAATCTTACACCTTGCAACACAGGCAAAAACCTTTCTTTGCTTGATCCATTTTGAACTTTTCAAAATTTTATCAAGGTATGTGCTTTGTGAAAGTCCAATTAAGCGTCTTGATCTATCTCTATAGATCTTGATGCCCAATATATAAGCAGCTTCACCGAGGTCTTTCATTGAAAAACTTTTATTCAAGTATCCTTTTATGCCATCCAGAAATTCTATATCATTTCCAATTAATAATATGTCGTCCACATATAATATCGGAAATGCTCTGAGCTCCCACTCACTTTCTTGTAAATCTGAGGCTTCTCCAAAAGTCTGTAAAAACCCATATGCTTTGATCACACTATCAAAGCGTTTATTCCAACTCCGAGAGGCTTGCACTGACCATAAATTGATCGTTGGAGCTTGCACACTTTGTTAGCACCTTTTGGATCGACAAAACCTTCTGGTTGCATCATATACAACTCTTCTTCTAGAAATCCATTCAAGAATGCAGTTTTTACATCCATTTGCCAAATTTCATAATCATAAAATGCGGCAATTGCTAACATGATTCGAGACAGACTTAAGCATCGCTTCGGGTGAGAAAGTCTCATCGTAGTCAACCCCTTGAACTTGTCGAAAACCTTTCGCAACAAGTCGAGCTTTATAGACGGTTATATTACCATCGGCGTCAGTCTTCTTCTTAAAGATCCATTTATTTTCAATGGCTTGCCGATCATCGGGCAAGTCAACCAAAGTCCATACTTTGTTCTCATACATGGATCCCATCTCAGATTTCATGGCTTCCAGCCATTTTGCGGAATCTGGGCTCACCATCGCTTCTTCATAGTTTGTAGGTTCGCCATGGTCAAGTAACATGACTTCCGAATAGGATTACCGTACCACTCACAGTGCGTATTTTACTCTGGTTGACCTCTGAGGTTCAAGAGTAACTTGATCTGAAACTTCATGATCATCATCATTAGTTTCCTCACTAATTGGTGTAGTTGTCACAGGAACCATTTCTTGTGATGAACTACTTTCCAATAAGGGAGTAGATACAGATTATCTCATCAAGTTCCACTTTCCTCCCACTCACTTCTTTCGAGAGAAACTCCTTCTCTAGAAAGGATCCAAATTAGCAACAAAAATCTTGCCTTGGATCTGTGATAGAAGGTGTACCAATGATCTCCTTTGGGTATCCTATGAAGACACATTTTTCCGATTTGGGTTCGAGCTTATCTGGTTGAAGTTTCTTTACATAAGCATCGCAGCCCCAAACTTTAAGAAAGCGACAACTTTGGTTTCTTGCCAAACCACAGTTCATAAGGCGTCGTCTCAGCAGTTTTGGCGGTGTCCTATTTAACGTGAATGCGGCCGTCTCTAAAGCATAACCCCAAAGCGATAGCGGTAAATCGAAATCGACATCATAGATCGTACCATATCTAGTAAAATACGATTACGACGTTCGGACACACCATTTCTCTGTGGTGTTCCGGGTGGCGTGAGTTGTGAAACTATTCCACATTGTTTCAAATGTAAACCAAACTTCGTAACTCAAATATTCTCCTCCACGATCAGATCGTAGAAACTTTATTTTCTTGTTACGATGATTTTCCACTTCACTCTGAAATTCTTTGAACTTTTCAAATGTTTCAGATTTGTGTTTCATTAAGTAGATATACCCATATCTGCTCAAATCATCTGTGAAGGTGAGAAAATAACTTGATACCCGCCAAGGCGTGCCTCAACATTCATTGGACCACAAACATCAGTATGTATGATTTCCAACAAATCAGTTGCACGCTCCATAGTTCGGAGAAGCGGCGTTTTGGTCATCTTGCCCATGAGGCACGGTTACTTAAGTACCAAGTGATTCATAATCAAGTGATTCCAGAAGCCCATCAGTATGGAGTTTCTTCATGCGTTTTACACCGAAATGACCTAAACGGCAATGCCACAAATAAGTTGCACTATCATTATCAACTCTGCATCTTTTGGCTTCAACATTATGAATATGTGTATCACTACTGTCGAGATTCAACAAGAATAGACCATTCTTCAAGGGTGCATGACCATAAAAGATATTACTCATATAAATAGAACAACCATTATTCTCTGATTTAAATGAATAACCGTCTACTTAATAAACAAGATCCAGATATAATGTTCATGCTCAGCGGCGGCACCAAATAACAATTATTTAGGTCTAAAACTAATCCCGAAGGTAGATGTAGAGGTAGTGTGCCGATTGCGATCACATCGACTTTGGAACCATTTCCAACGCGCGCATCGTCACCTCGTCCTTAGCCAATCTTCGCAATCCGTAGTTCTGTTTCGAGTTGCAAATATTAGCAATGTAACCAGTATCAAATACCAGTACTACTGCGGTATTAGTAAGGTACACATCAATAACATGTATATCACATATACCTTTGTTCACCTTGCCATCCTTTTTATCCGCCAAATACTTGGGGCAGTTCCGCTTCCGGTGTCGATGCGCTTGCGGTAAAACACTCGATTTCGTGCTTAGGTCCAGACTTGGGTTTCTTCTCTTGATCGACAACTTTCTTCTTGTTCTTTTTGAAGTTTCCTTCTTCTTCCCTTTGCCCTTTTCTTGAAACTAGTGGTCTTGCGACCATCAACACTTGATGCTCTTTCTTGATTTCTACCTCCGCAGCTTTCGACATCGCGAAGAGCTCGAGAATTGTTTTAGTCATCCCTTGCATATTATAGTTCATCACGAAGCTCTTGTAGCTTGGTGGCGATGATTGGAGAATTACATCAATGACACTATCATCCGGAAGATTAACTCCCAGCTGAATTAAGTGATTGTTATACCCGGACATTTTGAGTATGTGCTCCTTGTGAACTATTCTCTTCCATCTTGCAGCTATAGAACTTATTGGAGACTTCATATCTCTCAATCCGGGCATTTGCTTGAAATATTAACTTCAACTCCTGGAACATCTCATATGCTCCATGACGTTCAAAACGTCGTTGAAGACCGGTTCTAAGCCGTAAAGCATGGCACACTAAACTATAGAGTAGTCATCGGCTCTGCTTTGCGGACGTTCATAACTTCCGGCTCAAGATCTGCGGCAGCTGTCACCCGGTGCTTCCAGGGCGTAATTTTTACGTGCAGCAATGAGGATAATCCTCAGATTACGGACCCGATCCGTGTAATTGCTACCATCATCTTTCAACTTTGCTTTCTCAAGGAACGCATTAAAATTCAGCGGAACAACAACACGAGCCATCTATCTACATCAAACATAGACAAGCAAAATACTATCGGTACTAAGTTCATGATAAAT
Organism: Aegilops bicornis; assembly: GCA_021605145.1. Classification (NCBI taxonomy): domain Eukaryota; kingdom Viridiplantae; phylum Streptophyta; class Magnoliopsida; order Poales; family Poaceae; genus Aegilops; species Aegilops bicornis. The sequence goes on from CM038674.1 coordinate 102,470,708, forward strand.
TTAAGTTTGATTAATCATATTAAAACCTCCCACTTAGGCAGACATCTCTCTAGTCATCTAAGTGATCACGTGATCCAAATCAACTAAACCATGTCCGATCATCACGTGAGATGGAGTAGTTTCAATGGTGAACATCACTATGTTGATCATATCTACTATATGATTCACGCTCGACCTTTCGGTCTACGTGTTCCGAGGCCATATCTGTTATATGCTAGGCTCGTCAAGTTTAACTTCGAGTATTCTGCGTGTGCAACTGTTTTGCACCCGTTGTATTTGAGCGTAGAGCCTATCACACCCGATCATCACGTGGTGTCTCGGCCACGAAGAACTTTCGCAGCGGTGCATACTCGGGAGAACACTTCTTGATAATTTTAGTGAGAGATCATCTTATAATGCTACCGTCAATCAAAGCAAGATAAGATGCATAAAGGATAAACATCACATGCAATCAATATAAGTGATATGATATGGCCATCATCATCTTGTGCTTGTGATCTCCATCGCTGCTTACCGTCATGATCACCATCGTCACCGGTAGCGACACCTTGATCTCCATCGTAGCATCGTTGTCGTCTCGCCAATCTTATGCTTCCACGACTATCACTACCGCTTAGTAATAAAGTAAAGCATTACATCGCGATTGCATTGCATACAATAAGCGACAACCATATGGCTCTGCCGATTGCCGATAACTTCGGTTACAAAACATGATCATCTCATACAATAAAATATAGCATCACGTCTTGACCATATCACATCACAACATGCCCTGCAAAAACAAGTTAGGCGTCCTCTACTTTGTTGTTGCAAGTTTTACGTGGCTGCTACGGGCTGAGCAAGAACCGTTCTTACCTACGCATCAAAACCACAGCGATAGTTTGTCAAATAGACTCCGTTTAACCTTCTCAAGGACGGGCGTATACACTCAGTTCAACTAAAGTTGGAGAGACAGTCTTCCGCAAGCCATCTATGTGCAAAGCACGTCGAGGGAACCGGTCTCGGCGTAAGCGTCTGGCGTAAGGTTGGTCCGGATCGTCTCGTCCAACAATACCGCTGAACCAAAGTATGACATCTTTGGTAGGCGGTATGACTTGTATCGTCCACAACTCACTTGTGTTCTACTCGTGCATATGACATCAACGCATAAAACCGGACTCGGATGCCCTTTGTTGGGGAGCGCAGTAATTTCAAAAATTTTCCTACGATCACGCCAAGACCATGGTGATGGCATAGCAACGAGAGGGAGAGTGTACGTCCCACGCACTCGTGAGACCCGAAAGCGGAAGCGTTATAACAACGCGGTTGATGTGTAGTAAATGCGTCTTCACGATCCGACCGATCCAAGCACCGAACGTCACGGCACCTCCGAGTTACGCACGTTCAGCTCGATGGCGATCCCGGACTCCGATCCAGCAAAGTGTCGAGGATGAGTTCCGTCGACTGACGGCGTGGTAGCGATGTTGATGCTCCACCGGCGCGGGGCTTCGCCTAAGCTCATGACGATATGACTTCTCGGCGCGGGGCTTCGCCTAAGCTCTCTGACGATATGACGAAGTGGAATATGGTGGAGGGGCACCGCTGCACGGCTAAGGAACGATCCGTAGATCAACTTGTGTGTTGCAGGGTGCCCCCCTGCCCCGTATATAAAGGAGCCAAGGGGAGGTGGCCGGCCCAAGGAGGCGCGCAAGGAGTCCTACTCCTCGGGAGTAGGACTCCCCCTCAATCCTAGTTGGATTAGGATTCCGGAGGGAAAGAGAGAGAGGGGCGGCCCACCTTTCCTAGTCCTAATAGGACTAGGGAAGGGAAGAAGCCGACCACCTAGGGCTGGCCTCTCTCCCTTTCCACTAAGGCCCACTATGGCCCATGTAGTTCCGGGGGTTCCGGTAACCTCCCGGTACTCGATAAATTCGATTTCACTCGGAACCCTTCCAAGTCCAAACATAGGCTTCCAATATATCAATCTTTATGTCTCGACCATTTCGAGACTCCTCGTCATGTCCGTGATCACATCCGGGACTCGAACAAACTTCGGTGCATCAATACTTATAAACTCATTATGAACTGTCATCGAAGCGTTAGCGTGCGGACCCTACGGGTTCGAGAACTATGTAGACATGACCTAGAACCATTCTCGGTCAATAACCAATAGCGGAACCTGGATGCCCATATTGCTTCCTACATATTCTGCGAAGATCTTTTATCGGTCAAACCGCATAACGACATACGTTGTTCCCTTTGTCATCGGTATGTTACTTACGAGATTCGATCGTCGGTATCCAATACCTAGTTCAATCTCGTTACGGTAAGTCTCTTTACTCGTTCCGTAATACATCATCTCACAACTAACTTATTAGTTGTAATGCTTGCAAGGCTTAAGTGATGTGCATTACCGAGAAGGCCTGGAGATACCTCTCCGACAATCGGAGTGACAAAACCTAATCTCGAAATCGCCAACCCAACAAGTACCTTTGGAGACACCTGTAGTACTCCTTTATAATCACCCGATTACGTTGTGACGTTTGGTAGTACCAAAGTGTTCCTCCGGTAAGCAGGAGTTGCATAATCTCATAGTTATAGGAACATGTATAGGTCATGAAGAAAGCATTAACATACTAAGCGATCAAGTGTTAAGCTAACGGAATGGGTCATGTCAATCAGATCATTCTACTAATGATGTGACCTTGTTAATCAAATAACAACTCCTTGTTTATGGTTAGGAAACATAACCATCTTTGATTAACAAGCTAGTCAAATAGAGGCATACTAGTGACATCTTTGTTTGTCTATATATTCACACATGTATTATGCTTCCGGTTAATACAATTCTAGCATGAATAATAAACATTCATCATGATATAAGGAAATAAATAATAACTTTATTATTGCCTCTAGGGCATATTTCCTTCAGACAAATCACTTAAACATGATCATATTAATTTTTTTCTGTGTGTATTTAACAAGTTCCTTTGATTGATTGGCATACATCTCACGCTTTTACACTTGGATCGCAGAGGTGCAGCCAACCTCTGGCCTCTGCTTCTTCCTCCCTGACGGCAGCGTGGAACCAACAGTGGGTTCCGCTAACCCCAACCGCGGCCTAACATGCATGGACTGAAGCGTTGGACAGGCGCCCACTACTTGGCTCTGCATGTCTGGGTCATCTGAGATAAGTTATTCTATCTCTTCCTTAAGTGAGATCGTGTGCTTCTCTGATCTAGTTGTAGTAAGTTGTACAAGGCCTTAGCTGGTTTTCAGGGAGGAACTTCATCTCATGGCTGAAACTTGGGTAAAACTATGGGCATACAAAATACATCTTTGTTTTTTTGCCTTACAAACATGGCTGTGAACGAACTGAATGTTGTTAAACAACTGTATATCCGTCCTCAATTATTCTGATATTTTTGGAAGTGAGAAGGAGTAAGGATAGCACAGAGAACAGAGAACACACCGGTTATGTTGGAAAAATTGCTCGAAGTTACAGTCCAGTAGCTGGCATAAATATAGGACAACTAGAATGCCTAAATGCACACAATGTTGATGGTAAGACATGCTTGACAACTACCTAACACGATCAAATTATTCATTTCTGAAATTTAGATAAAAATAGTACCTATATCCGTGATTGCTTTTACATGTGTTCTGATTCAGCTTGTACCTTCATTAACGTGAAGTAATTTTTAAGATATATATATAGACTAAATTTGTAGTCTGATTCGTGCAAGCCTTGTTCCTACTGCTGCCACTTTGTATAAATATATAATGGTTCATGCAAGCCTTGCTCCTACTTCAAATTTGTAGTCTGAACGTACCTATATATCCGTGCATCAGACTAAATTTGTAGTCTGATTTGTGAAGTAGGAGCAAGGCTTGTTCCTACTGCTACCACCTTGTGTAAATATATACTAGTTCATTTTGTTTCATTATTGTTTTTTGTTATAAATAATAGTACTATGTTGGTCAAGTGGGCAGCATATAAAATTGTTATGCATGTATAACGCAGATAATAAAATCAATGTGTTTATGATAGAAAAGCTTTTACAGATATTACGAATGAATATAAAGCGATGCATGATCATTTCAAGCTGCACTTCCCTATCTATTATTTCATTGTTTATCAAGTATTTTCAAGTTTCATAGTCCATTACATTACAAATTTTGATTTTTCATCTAATAACAAATACATAGCTTAATGTTCCATGAATAAAACCAAGTGTGGGAGATCTCTCAAGGAAACTGTATCATATTATTTGGTGAAATTTTCCATGCCATTTGAAGTTCACTTGGTAGGAAAGTATTGTTTACTATTTGTTAGCCCTTTGAGATGTAGTTGCAACATAAACATTGCTGCTGCTCGTCGACCCAGATGACATAAACTTCAAATGTTCACGTGTCAACAAGTTTACACATCATGGGGGGATATTGTTTGTTAGTGATATGCCATTTCGTTGGCGGGTTTATATGGCCTCAACTACTGCTGCTATAGTACTTGGAGCTCTGTGGTGTGTATTTTTTCACTCTGTCATGTGAATTTCATTTGACACACTTTTCTTTGTATTAATTTTAAGAAACCACATGTTTACTCTTGTTTTATATTCCATCTATAGGCACTATAAGATTTAGGAATTCTGGACATCATGTAATTCATTTTTTATTTTTGTTGCAATTCTCTTATTTCTACTAACCATTCATATCTCCAAATATCTAATATTCTTGTAAATATGCTAGGTAATATTGGATAGAGTGCTACTTGGTGCTGGCCATCACAATCATCCACAGCATGATAGTTGCCATCAAGAGCATCGACGCAAGAGCCTGAATAACAACAGACTCAATAGTTTATGTGTTCTATTGATGTAAAATGGATTGTATTGGTTCATATATAACTCTGTTGTGTGATATATTTTCTCAACCTATGTTGTATGTTATCAGTCTATAGAGGATTTTTTAAATTGCTATGTTGTAGATACGTACAGATGGATGTGATAAACTTTGTAATGTTTCACACCATGCAAATATTTTTTGTTGGGCCAAAATTGGCATTAGAATTTGTGTATCGCATTATGTTAAAAACATCTTTGGGTCAAACTTTGGCCAAAAGAAATTGGCTAATGGGTTCAAGCAAATTTAAACTGCCCTTTAAATTTTTCCTAAATCCATGACGGATTTCGTGATGAAAAATAGTATCCACGTAGGCATCCACATCATCCGAATTAGTCAGTTGAAAATCCTACGTGGTGTTAGTCCATGACGGATTATTCCGTCACAAAGGCTTGGGCCTAGGCAGGCCTGGGGCAGATCCATGACGGCCAAGAACCGTCATGACTGGTACGATATCAAATTATGACGCGATATACATGACGGATTTCAAATCCGTCAAGGATGGACACCCATGACAGTTTTTCACTAATCTGTGACGGACTAGATCCGTCACGTATTAACAGATTTCTTGTAGTGATAGGCGCCTTCTGTCCAATGAGTGGATGACATCTGTCCCAACGATGAGCCGACACGTGTTTCCTCCAGCCAATGATGATTTTACACGTGGAAAATCCCCATTGGTCGGGCTGTTAACGGGTTATCGGATCCAAAACCCGACTGATAAGCTTAATGGTGTTCCGTTACGGTGGATGCCGCGTGTCGGTCACCCTTGACGAAAGCACTTCAGGATGCGGGATTTATCGTCATGGAAGTGGACACTTCCGTGATGATAATTTTGGTAATGTCATGGAACACTTCTACGACAACACAGGTATGACTATCTTGATTCTGTCATGAAATCGTCATGGATGTACATGCATGACAGAAAATGTGACCTACTGTGACAAACACGTATCATCATGGAAGTGTATTTTTTTGGTAGTGAATTCGACGCGGCATTTTCAGTAAGTGCTTGAACGAACTTTTAAAGAGTTCGGCAAAGAAACCGGCTAACAGGCTTATATCTGCAGGTATGCTGACTGGTCATCCTGAGGAGGAGATGCCCGGGTCCGCGGGTGATCTTCTGCCAGAGCTCTCACAACTGCACGAATAAGTTTGGCAGGTGATGCAAGGCATTGCCCAAGCCTTGTGGTCATCCGTCTCTCTGCCAGGAGGCATGGGGGAGCTTGTAGAGAAGCTCAAGGGAGCGCGGCGGCGCTTCCGATTATGGAAGATATCAACCTGCCGACAAGGTGCGTGGGAAGCCTGGGCCATGGTGAAGACGCGGTATACCAAGGCTGACCCTAACCACATGGCCGAGGTTGGACCTGTGGGGCCTGACGGGAAGGAGATCCCCGTCAGTTTAGTGTATGACCAAGTAGAATTAGCCGCAAAGTATTCCCAATAGGATTGTAGGCTAGACAACCTGTTGGATGGTATAGCAGAAGAATTTAGTCAGTCTAAGTGACTGTGTACTTCAAGTGACATATATTGTCCCTAGCCGGATTGTAAATCATTTGTCATGGCGGACCTTTTAAGCCGACCTCTGGACCCGATAGTCCGGAGTGTATCCGAATACCCGCCGCTATGTAAAAACCGGGTGCAGCGTGGAAAGCGAGCATAGGGGTCATAAGTGCTTGAACAGACAAGTACCCAATCGCTATGTTATATTACATGGATTGTAAGAAACATCTTCCATGGAGAATAGTTCCGTTAAGGGTTCCTTTCCACAGTACGCATGCCCTAATGTGCATGTCTGAACTGCGAAAAGAGACACAGGCTATAAACATCTGGGGGCATGTATTAAAATAAATAAAAGTCATCTTGTGTTCACCGACCGAGTATTCCCTTAAGAACGCTAGCTTTCGGCTTCACCCAGTCTAAAGTACACATCCGGCTGACCCGGCAGTAACAATCGCAGAGGTTCTCCCCTTATGCCCTAGCCGAATTAACAGGAACGTAGGTCATAAACACAAGAGCCAGGCAACCCAGCTTGGCCAAAACTTAAGTCATATCGATGCATATAATGGCGAAAAAAGGTACGTGTGGAAGAATAACACATGTGTGGGCATAGAGCCCGGAAAATAGTTATATTAAGCTTCTGTATAAGAAGCCCCAGGTATAATGAGCGCGGTTAGCGCGTCAAGATTGTGTAGTAAAGACACAATTTAGCCTTTTAAGGCCTTCAAGAAAAGGAAAAAAAAGAGATAGAAGACAGATAACGGATATTTAAAAAATTGACAGAGGTAAGGAGACGAACATAGAGTCCGGCACTAGGCGTAGAACCTTCGGAGTCTGGCTGCGTTCCATGGGTTTGGCTCGAGTCGATTGTCCGATGTATCTGGCAGATATTACGCTCCACCGGTCAGAACTTGGTCAATAATGAAGGGACCTTCCCATTTGGGCTTGAGCTTGTTATTTTTCTTCTCCGGTAGGCGTAGAACGAGTTCGCCAACGTTATAGGTTTTGGCCCGTACTTCTTTGCTTTGATACCTTCGAGCCTGTTGCTGATAGAATGCGGAACGGGCTTTTGCCACGTCACGCTCCTCCTCCAGGGCGTCCAAACTGTCCTGCAGATCAAACTCGGCTTCTTTCTCTTCATGCATGCACACTCGAGGTGAGTCATGGATTATGTCACAGGGCAGTACCGCCTCTGCGCCGTACACCATAAAAATGGTGTGTATCCGGTAGTGCGATTCGGCGTGGTCCGCAGCCCCCATAGTACGGAGTCGAGCTCCTCTACCCAGTGCGTGTTTGATTCCTTTAAGGACCGCACTAATCTGGGTTTAATGCCGCTCATGATAAGACCATTTGCTCGCTCGACTTGACCGTTAGTTTGCGGGTGATAGACAGAAGCATAATCGAGCTTGATGCCCATGTTGCTGCACCAATGTTTTACGTCATCGGCTGTAAAGTTCGAGCCGTTATCGGTGATGGTGCTGTGGGGGACGCCATAACAGTGTACAACCCCCAGATATGAAGTCTATCACAGGTCCGGATTCGGCCGTTTTAACTGGTTTGGCTTCTATCCATTTGGTGAATTTATCCACCATGACGAATAAGTATTTTTTCTTATGGCTTCCCCCTTTGAGGGGTCCGACCATATCAAGCCCCCAGACCGCAAAGGGCCAAGTAATGGGGATTGTTTGGAGGGCGGTAGGCGGCATATGGCTTCGGTTTGCAAAACGGTGGCAACGACGCAACGTTGGACAAGGTCCTGTGCGTATGCTCGGGCCGTCGGCCAGTAGAAACCTGTACGGAAGGCCTTGCTTACAAGGGCCCGAGCTGCGGCGTGGTGGCCACCAAGTCCAGCATGAATTTCTGCCAAAAGTTTCCGCCCTTCCTCTTCGGAGATGCACCTTTGAAGGACTCCGGTGGCGCTTTTGTTATAAAGCTCTCCCTCGTGGACCTTGTAGGCTTTAGACCGCCGCACAATGCAACGTGCCTCGTTTGGGTCCTCCGATAGTTCCTGCCTAGTTAGGTAGGCCAGGAAGGGTTCTGTCCACGGGGCGATGACTGATACGTCTCCAACGTATCTATAATTTTTGATTGCTCCATGCTATATTATCTACTGTTTTGGACCATATTGGGCTTTATTTTTCACTTTTATATAACTTTTGGGACTAACTTATTAACCGGAGGCCCAACCCAGAATTGCTGTTTTTTTGCCTATTTCAGTGTTTTGAAGAAACGAAATATCAAACGGAGTCCAAACGGAATGAAACCTTCGGGAACGTGATTTTCTCGCCGAATATGATCCAACAGACTTGGACCCCACGTCAAGAAAGAAGGGAGGCGGCCACGAAGGTGGAGGGCGCCCCCCTAGGGCGCGCCCCCTGCCTCGTGGGCCCCCCTTTGCTCCACCGATGTACTCCTTCCTCCTATATATACCTACGTACCCCCAAACGATCGAATCTGAGCCAAAACCTAATTCCACCGCCGCAACCTTCTCAGACCCACGAGATCCCATCTTGGGGCCTGTTAGGAGCTCCGCCGGAAGGGGAATCCACGATGGAGGGCTTCTACATCATCACCATAGCCCTTCCGATGAAGTGTGAGTAGTTTACCTCAGACCTTCGGGTCCATAGTTAGTAGCTAGATGGCTTCTTATCTCTTTTTGGATCTCAATACAATGTTCTCCCCTCTCTCGTGGAGATCTATTTGATGTAATCTTCTTTTTGCCGTGTGTTTGTTGAGACCGATGAATTGTGGGTTTATGATCAAGATTATCTATGAACAATATTTGAATCTTCTCCGAATTCTTTTATGTATGATTGGTTATCTTTGCAAGTCTCTTCGAATTATCAGTTTGGTTTGGCCTACTAGATTGGTTTTTCTTCCAATGGGAGAAGTGCTTAGCTTTGGTTTCAATCTTGCGGTGTCATTTCCCAGTGATAGTAGGGGCAGCAAGGCACGTATTGTATTGTTGCCATCGAGGATAACAAGATGGGGTTTTTTTTATCATATTGCATGAATTTATCCCTCTACATCATGTCATCTTGCTTAAGTGATACGTATCCAACGTATCTATAATTTTTGATTGCTCCATGCTATATTATCTACTGTTTCAGGAAATATTGGGCTTTATTTTCCACTTTTATATTATTTTTGGGACTAACCTATTAACCGGAGGCCCAGCCCAGAATTGCTGTTTTTAGCCTATTTCAGTGTTTCGAAGAAAAGGAATATCAAACGGAGTCCAAAAGACCTGAAACTCCACGGAACCTGTTTTTTGACTAGAAGAAGCCCATTGAGTACAGGAAGGTCAACAGGGGAGTCCCGGGCTGCCCACGAGGGTGGGGGGCGTGCCCCCCCTACCTCGTGGCCAGCCCGGAAGTCCACCGACGTACCTCCTGCACCCATACATACTCTCGTACCCTAAAACTTCTAGAACGGAGATTAGATCGGAAGTTCCGCCGCCGCAAGCCTCTGTAGCCACGAGAAATCAATATAGGCCCTCTCCGGCACCCTTCCGGAGGGGGCCATCATCACCGGTGGCCATGGAGGAGTATCTCAGAGGGGTCTTCATCATCATGAAGGCCAAGGACCAGAGGGTGGAGGCCATGGAGGAGGAAGCACAAGGGGGAGAACCTCTCCTCCTCTCTTCCGGTGGCGCCGGAGTGCCATCGGGAGGGGAATCATCGCCACGGTGATCGTCTTAATCAACATCACCATCATCATCACCATCCTCATCTCTTTTATGTGGTCCACTCTCCCGCACACCGCTGTAATCCCCTACATGAACATGGTGCTTTATGCCACATATTATGATCCAATGATGTGTTGCCATCCTATGATGTTTTGAGTAGATATCTTTTGTCCGTGGGTTGATTGATGATCTAGATTGGTATGAGTTGTATGTTTTACTTTGGTGCTGTCCTATGGTGCCCTCCGTGTCGCACAAGCGTGAGGGATTCCCGCTGTAGGGTGTTGCAATACGTTCATGATTCGCTTATAGTGGGTTGCTAGAGTGAGAGAAGCTTAAACCCGAGTAAGAGGGATTGTTGTGTATGGGAATAAAGAGGACTTGATGCTTTAGTGCTATGGTTGGGTTTTACCTTAATGATCTTTAGTAGTTGCGGATGATAGCTAGAGTTCCAATCATAAGTGCATATGATCCAAGTAGAGAAAGTATGTTAGCTTATGCCTCTCCCTCATATGAAACTGCAATAGTGATTACCGGTTTTGTTAACAATTGCCTAGGACAATTCCGCACACCGATCCATCATTATTCCACACTCGCTATTTATAATACTAAGTAATATATTCTAACTTTATGATAACATCACCTACCTTTATGTTTTAGCTCTCCGATACCATGCAAAGTTATCCTCTTCATACCCACAACGTAGTTTATTTCTCGTTGCTAGTTGGAAGAAAAGCGTTAGATTGCGTGAGAGTCGTGTCGGTGGCAGATAGGGCTTGAGAGAATATTGATCTTACCTTTAGCTCCTTGTGGGTTCGACACTCCATACTTATCACTTCCACATTTGGAAAGTGCTACGATGATTCCTTGCACTTGGGGATTATCAAGCTCTTTTCTGGCGCCGTTGCCGAGGAGCAATAGCGTGGGGTTGATATTCTCGTGTGTGCTTGTTTCCTTCCTTCACTAAGTAGATTTTATTTTTCCTTTTTATTTCTGTTTAGTTATGGGTGAAACATACAAAAAAATTAAAAATGAAAATACAAAAAATTTATTACTTGCCTCTCATGCCTAAAAAGTTTTTCAAAAAGAGAAATGATTGGAAGGTTTTGCATTGAAGGAGTGAGGGTCGACCTTGAGCACTTGTGCTCATGCTCACGGAAACAATGTGGAATTTTTCATGGAAGTTTCTCTGTAAATAATTATCCCCTTGTATATTCCTTGTATTATAAAAATAAATGTGCCAAGCTTGGTTTTAGGATGATTAGATTGCTTGTTTGCTTTGTGCAGAATAAAAACAGAAACTTTGGCTGCAGTGCATGAATTTACATTTTTAACTGGAAAGTCAAATGGTTCTGATTCTTTTTGAACATTACTTCTGTACAAATTTTTCGAATTTTAAAATTTATTTTGTAATTTTAGGAGTTACAGAAGTTTGGCAAACTTCCAGATTACTACAGACGTTTCTGTTTTTAACAGATTCTGTTTTGCATGTGTTGTTTGCTTATTTCGATGAATCTATGGCTAGTATTGTTGGGTATGAACCATAGAGAACTTGGAATACAGTAGGTTTAACACCCATAAAAATAAATAATGAGTTCATTACATTACCTAAAGTTAGTAATTTTCTTTATTACACTAACGGATCTCACAAGTTTTTGTTAAAGTTTTGTTTGGAGGAAGTGTCTGAAGGTCGAGGAGCTATCAATATGAGAAGAATAAAGAGAGGCAAGAGTTTAAGCTTGGGGATGCCCAAGGCACCCCAAGTAAATATTTTAAAGGATGCTCAAGCATCTAAGCTTGGGGATGCCCCGGTTGGCATCCCATCTTTCTTCTCCAACAATTATTGGTATACCTCGGTTTTTATTTTGTTCACATGATTTGTGTCCTTTGTGTTTTTCCTTTTCTTCAAGAACCATGCTAGCATGAGATAGCCCTTCATTGATTTATATAATACTTCATGTGCTTCACTTAAATCTTTTAAGTATTATCTTATAGAATTACTCTTTGTGCTTCACTTAAATCTTTTGAGTATGGTTTTATAGAATGCTTCATGTGCTTCACTTATACACTTTGAGCTTGGATATTGGTTAGTTGTAGAATGCTCCATGAACTTCACTTATATATTTTGGAGTATGAATGATGTTATAATTTAAAGTGGGTTTGGAAGAGTGTCAACTTTAGGAATTAGTGATCCCACTATTTTGGAAGTGTTGAATCTTAGTGTGATATTTATGAAAGTGGATTTGGAAGAGTGTCAACTTTAGCTAGTAATGATTCCACTATTTCGGAAGAGGTTCCAATTGAGTATGAGAACAAAGTTGCTATCCATGATACTACTGAAAATTATTATTAGGGAGGAATACATGCTTGTAGGAGTTGCAATAATATTAAGTTTCCTCTCTATGTGCTTAAAGTTTTGAAGATATACTTGTTTTGCCTTCCTATGCTAGTTGATTCTTGTTCCCATAAGTTGTGTGCTCACAAAATCCCTAGGCATAGGAAGTGTGTTAGATTTAAATATGCTAGTCATATTCTTCAAGATGCTCTCCTTGTGTTTCAGTTCTTATCTTTAAAGTGAACATCATTGAAATCATCATGCCTAGCTAAAAGGCATTAAAGAAAAGCGCTTGTTGGGAGGCAACCCAAATTTATTTTAGTTTCTTGCTTTTTGGTTCTGTTTAGGAATAAATAATCCATCTAGCTTCTGGTTAGATGTGTTCTCATGCTTTTTTTTTCAATAAAGTTCCAAGTAAGACCTTTGGGAAGACTTGGGTGAAAGCTAATGTGATCTTGCTGTAAAAACAGAAACTTTGCGCTCACGAGAATAGATGTCATGTTTTACAGAAGAGTTCTATTGAGTTGATTCTTTTTGCAGAAGATTAATAGACAAATTACTCACGTCCACCAATTTATTTCATAATTTTTGGAGTAGCAGAAGTATGGTTATTGTTCATATCATTACAGACTGTTCTGTTTCTGACAGATTCTGTTTTCATTGCATAGTTTGCTTGTTTGCTAGTTTCTATGACTTATATTCCTCAATATAAATTGTAGAAATGATATGGTACAGTAGGCATCTTGTGAGAACAATTATTAACCTTCTCTTTGACAGTACCAAAGTGAATGGTTTGCTCTTTATCATACTAACCTATCTCACGAAGTTTGGTTAAGTTCTGTGTGATTGAAGTTTTCAAGTTTTGGGTGAGATATCTATATGAGGAGAAGAAGGAGTGGAAAGACACTAAGCTTGGGGATGCCCCGGAAGGCATCCCCTCTTTCGTCTTCAAAACTATCGGTGCACCTTACTCGGAGCTATATTTTTATTCGTCACATGATATGTGTTTTACTTGGAGCGTCATTTTCTTTTGTTAGTATTAGCTAGCTGCTATTTAGAATAATGTTTTGCATCTTTATTTTCAATAAAAATGTCAAGGATAGCCTTTTACCTTGCTTATTTTGCAAGTATACATGTTTCTGTTTGAAAACAGAAAGTTTACCGCTGTTGCAAAAATTCCTTAGAAAAGTAAGAATGTGCTAAAATGTTGAAACCTTTTGAATAATAAGCTCTGATAAATTTACTACAGTGGGAGTTTTCTTTCATAATTTTTGGAGTTAGGGAAGTATGATGAATCTTGCATTCTTTACAGACTATACTGTTTTGGCAGATTGTTGTTATGGTTGCATTGTTTGCATATGTTTTCTTGTTTAATGATTCTATTTGAGGATAGGAGTGTTAAATATGCAGAGGAATTTAGTATGCAATGTTGAATAATAATTTTAGTAATTTGTTACAGTAGAAAATGATAAGGTTTTGCATTGGTTTATACTAACCTATCTCACGAGTTCTTGTTGAGTTTGGTGTGTATGAAGCTTTTGAGATTTAGGAAATCGACATATAAAAGGAATTAAGGAGACACAAAAGCTCAAGCTTGGGGATGCCCAAGGCACCCCAAGACATTATTTCAAGAAGTCTCAAGCATCTAAGCTTGGGGATGCCCCGGCAGGCATCCCACCTTTTCTCTTCAACAACTATCGGTTAGTATTGGTTGAACCTAAGTTTTTGCTTCTTCACATGAGTTGTGCTATCCTTGCAATGTTATTTTATTTTGTTTTGCTTGCTGTTTGAATAAAATCATTGGATCTGAAATATTGAATGAAGAAGAATCCTCCCATGGCTAGTTAATAATTTTACTACTCAGTGTTCTTCACTCATTGTCGGTGTACTAGAGTAGGGGTACCCAAGTATCCCGTACTCGTGCACGGATAGTTGCAGCACCCCGCGGCAGGGTTTGCCTGGTCGCCGCCAAGATCCTACGTGGCTCCTTTGGATCCATTCAAGAACAAAGTATTTGACTAAGAAGACAAGGCCCCGGCAAGAGGAGCTTGCCGGGAAGGCCACTCAAAGCATGCGGAAGACGAGGCCCCGGCAAGAGGAGCTTGCCGGGAAGGCTCGGAGTGCGACAAGCCTCCAGACGCGACAAGGATTCGGCCACGGCAAGGCGCTTGCCGCGGCAAGCAACCTCTCCGAACCACAAAGGGGCCTGGTCAGGCTGATCGGACCAGGCCCCTTTGTGGTTCGGAGGGGGGCGGAGATCGCACGAAGAGCGGATCGAGGCGAGGCACACGAGCAGTTTACCCAGCTTCGGAGCTCTCCGGAGAGATAAAACTCCTACTGCTGCTTGTTTGATGTATTGTGTTCTTGCTAGGGAGCGATGAGAGCTACAAAACCTAACGTGGCGTATCTGGTCTCGAGTGAGTCGAATGAACCGAACCCCTTCTACGCTTAGCACGGGCCTCCTTTTATATGCTCAAGGGGTCTCCGACGGTGGCAACATAGGCGAGGGTACAAATGTAAAACAGGAGTTCGTACACCTACTCGAGCGATTATGCGATTGCAAAATACCTAACTCGACGGCAAGGGACAAAAGCAATAAATGTCATGCGTCGCCCAAAGCGATTAACAGAGACCGTCAGGTGCGCCACCGCTCGCCACGATGGCAAGCTTGTCAGCGCCGCTTATCGCTGCTCTTCGCTGGCTGCACAGCCTCTTGACACGCGCGCATGGAATGGTCCCATGGCGACACGTTGCTGGATGAGCTGGAGCGGAGATGGAGAGAGGTTGCTTGCATGACAAGCGCCTTTGCCGCGCCGAATCCTTTGTCGCGTCACGGAGGCTTGTCGCACTCGAGCCTTCCGGCAAGCTCCTCTTGCGGGGCCTCGTCTTCCGCATGCTTTGAGTGGCCTTCCGGCAAGCTCCTCTTGCCGGGCCTTGTCTTCTTAGTCAAATACTTTGTTCTTGAATGGCTCCAAAGGAGCCACGGAGGATCTTGGCGGCGACCAGGCAAACCTCCTGCCGCTGGTGTTGCAATCGTCCGTGCACGGCACGGGATACTAGGGTACCCCTACTCTAGTACACCGGCAGGAGCCCCGGCCTGGGCATTACACGGTGCCGGCGCTGTCGGGCCAGGCCCAAAACAAAGGCACGGTCACACGTGGCCTCGATCACGCCGCAACTCGCCCCGGACCCACCACGACCCCCACTAACGGCACGCACCGAACGTGGCGTCGTGCGAGAGATCGTGGGTGTGGTCGTGGGGGTTTCTTTATTAGGAAAAGCGGAACGTCCGCCCCCTCCCCCTCTTTATAAGCGGAGGAAACAGGGGCAGGCTGTCCACTCCGCCATTTCTGTCTTGTAAAGAAAACCACCGCCGCTCCCCCTTCTTCTCCGGTCTGAAGAGAGCAGCGCCCGCCCCTTTCGCTACATAAGCGCACTCACCGCCATCGGCCTCCTCCGCCCTCCGCGCCATGGCTCCGAAAGCCGACAAGGAGAAGGGCGTCAAGTCGGCCGAGGCGCAGCGGCTCGCGGCGCTGCGCAAGGAGCGGGCCATCTTCCCCCCGCAGCTCGGCGCAAGGGAGCTGCGGGATGTCTTCTATCTCTTTTGGTCGACGGAGACGCGTGCGCATCCGCGCACGAAGGTACTCCCCGCCTCCGCTTCTGATTTGGCCCCAAATGGGTACCCCTTCTTTGCCCTTTTCTTCTATTGCGGGCTTTGCCCGCCCTTTTCCGAGTTCTTCTGCGATATCATGAACACATATGGCCTCCGCGTCCTTGATTTCACCCCCAACGCCGTCTTGACCATGGCAGTTTTCGCACACCTTTGCGAAAACTTTGTCGGGTCCACCAAATGTGGCACTCTTCCGCCACTTCTTCGTGCCCAGCGTCGAGAGAGGAGAGCCACTTGCCGGAGGGATAGCTTGGGTCTCGGGATCGGCAAGAAAGAAGCCTATCTGGAAGGAGAGTTCCGCAACAAGTGGGAGGTGGAGAGCCAATTGGTGTTGGGTCGTGAGGAGAACCATAACCCTTCACTGCCGTCGCCAAACCCCAATAGTGCGCGGCAGAGATTGGAGTAACTTACGCCGGAGGATGCTAGGTTGAAGATAGCTGTGACCCGGATTTTGCGCCTCAGGCTTGCCGGACTAACCGAAGGCGCAATTGGCGCAGACTTCCTTCACCGCCGCATCGCTCCCTTGCGGGAGAGGAGGAGGCCTGCTTGGGAGTTCCAAAATGCGGCAGACATCATGAGGTTGCGCCCGGGCCTGAATTGGAATTTCACCGTCTTGGAGCTGGATGCGATGCTGCTAGAGCTGTTCAAGAACGACCCCAATCACCCTGAGTGGTTTAGGTTGCCGAGGGGGGTCGTCCCATTGTGCAACAACTCGGCGCTCGACCGCATCCGCGCCATGATGCCGTTGTCGCGATTCCCATGGGATCATTCCAACTGGCGAGAGCCCCGACGAGGTCGTGCGGCAGTTCTTCGACGACTTGGAAGAAGTGCCGATCCGCTCCGACGAGCGAAAAAGGCTCACTCGCGACACCACCGACGAGGACATGGCGCGTATTGCCACCAGGGTGGAGGAGGCGGCAGCAGCCGCTGCCGCTGGAGCCTTCGGGTACACCGTGGAGGAGGCGGACGCTGCGAAGGCGGCAAGCCTTGCCGAGCGAAGGGAGATCACCGGCGAGGACGAGCTTGTCGAGCCCGAGGCCGGGTCGAGTGGACCCGCCGAGGGCGCTTCTTCTCCACCACCCAGCGACTTGCCGCCAGCGGAGCCCTCGGCTCCGCCGAAGAGGCGTCTCCGCAAGGCCGGAGACGAGTCGGGGCGGCAGATCGCCCACAAAGCGCGCCAGCGACGCGGCGCTCTACAACAAGCGATGTTGTCGCGAGAGTGCCTCACACTGCTGCGACAAGCCGGGCGAGATCTTCCTGTGCCACCGCCAGCGCCTCCGCTTAAGCGGCCAAGAGAGCCCACTCCCGCCTCGTCGCACGGAGGCGAGCTGAGTTTGACTTCTCCGCTCAGCTCGAGGAGGAAAATGAAGAGTAAGCCCTTGAGATTGTGTTTGTATTTCTTCAATTTTGTTGCTTCATCTTGAATCTGATTTGCTTGCTTCTCGACTCTTTCCTTTTCGTGACGCTGGCCCGTAAGCGTCGAAGAGGGCCAAGATCCCGGCAGTCGTCGTTGAGGACGATCCACCCGTGGCAACAGAGGAGGCGTCTGAGACCCCCTTGCCGGACCCGGCAACCCTTCCTCAGAGCAGCCCCAGCACAGCCCCCAGGGTAAGTGAGCGGCTTTCTCCTTATTGTTAGGTGTGCAGGGGCGCTCCTTCTTCGTTGATACCCGATTGTTTGCTTGTGTAGGAGCAGAGCAGCCTCATCAGGAGGGCTCGGAAGCCGCCCGAAATCTGTCTGCTGTCACTACGCCGCCAAGGGAGGATTCTCCCGGCAAGGGAGCGCCCTCCGACAAGGGAGGCCACTCCGGCAAGGGAGGCTACCCGGCAAGGGACAGCGCCGATGACCCTCCAGTGGTCGAGGCCATGGCTGCGGATCTGTGCGGTGTAATTTCCTTACACGAAAATCTCCCTTGGGCTTGTTTTCTTTTGTTTCTCTTTTTGAACATTTGCTTGACTGCTCTTTCTTCGTCTGACGCAGAGCCGATGGAGGTCGAGGCTGCCGGCGAGGAGGAAGCGCGCGGCAACACCGACGAGGCCGCCGTCGTGGAAGAAGAGGTCGTTCTTTGTGGAAGAAGAGGCCGTCGCCGACGGCAGGCTGTCGGCTGACCACCGAGGCTGCTGACGCAGGAGCTGGCGAGGGGTCGGGCGATCACACTGACGGCCCTGAGGCCGCAGGAGCGCCAGGCGCTACACCGACCGCCGACTCACCCGCCGATGCTGCAGCGCCAGGCTCCGAGGAGCCCCAGCCCGGCACCTACCTGAAGGCCGGCGAGGGTGTCTTCATCAAACTCCCCCGGGACTCGAGCTCCAGGGCGCCGGTCGAAGGGGAGGCCTTCGACGGCGAGCTACTCGCCTCCGCTGGGCTGATGTTGGTAGATGCGCCAAGCAGCAGCAGCGGCGAGTCTGAGGAGGAGCAGCTGCTGAAGAAGCTGCTGTCGCTCTACCGCGCCCGGCAAGCCAAGTTGGAGTCCCGGGAAGCACTTGTCGCGAGGGCAGGAGCGGGCCTGGAGAAGCGCGCAAGAGCTCCGAGCGCCAACCAAGAAACTCTCCGCGATGTAGCGTAAGCGCTGGGCAACTTTGCAGAAGAGCGCACGGCCTTCATCCTTGAGAAGGCCGCATCCGAGGAGGAGCAGCGGCTGGCTGCCGAGAAGCTCTCCGCGCAGAAAGCGAAAGGCGCAGCGGAAGGTCAACCTGGACAGCCACGAAGAAGACCTTTCAGCGAGAGTCACTTGGCGGGCGCTTAAGGAAGCGAAGGATGCCACCGCAGCCGCCGAGGCCGCCAAGGAAGAGTTGAAGGCGAAGGTGGCACAGCTGGAGGCCAGCCTCAAGAAGAGTGGCGAGAGCTTGCCGCGCTCAAGCACGAAGCGCGAGAAGGACGCTACACCCTTGGCGAGCTGCAGGGCCGTTTCTGATAGGGGCAAGGAGCTCGACGCCGCCAAAGATTCCAAGGCGGATCTTGAGCTGAAGGCGACCACTCTCAGCCTTGGGAGCGTTGGATGGCGCCCAGAGAGCGGGAAGTGGGCCTGTTGGAGACGATCAAGGCCAAGGAGGAGCTGCTAGCGAATGTTGTCTCCACCTCAGAGCGCCTTGAGGGAGAGTGTGGAGCATCGGATCAAGGTCTTGTGGACACCGCCGCCGACATCCACAACGAGATGATGGAGCTGGGGATGGCGGACCTTGCATACTCCTCCGACGAGCATCTCCAACCCAGCGCCAAACTCAGTTTATTCTTCAAAGGCGTGGTGACGGGTCTCCAGCGACTCCGGGAAGAGGTCCCAAAGCAGCTGGCCGAGGAATCACGCCAGATCTATGCAGGAGCCCTCGAGAAGGTGTTGATAAAGGTGGCCTTCCGCAATCCGGGCCTCAACCTTAACGGCGTCCTCAGATCCTTGCCGCCAGATGCCAACGTGGAGGAGCTCAAAGCCCTTGTCGCACCCATTGTGGACAAGGTGAACAAGATCAAGCGGATTGATGGCGACCGCGTGGACTAGGCCGCCAACTTTATCTTTCCCTTGTCGCTGGTGCTCATGTTTAGAACACTTTGTTAGATCAGCGACAAGTTATTTTGTAATATACTCTATCTTAGGCGATCAATGCAACGTTACTTCCTCTACTTGATTCCTTCCTTTGTAATGCGTTTCGCCCCTCGCATTTGGGGATTTCTCGGTGCGGGCACCTTTGCATGAAGCTGAGTGCGGAATGTCGGACCTCTTTGGCAAAGGTCGCCTCCGACAAAGCAACCTTGTCGCGACTAGCCGCAGCTCACTTAAGTTGCTGAGCGGACTCGAAACAAAGTAAGGGTGCGACTAGCCTGCGAGTTGGTTCCTCTGCGCACAGGTTTTCCATACAAAGTACTCTCGTTCGAGGAAGATAACCTAAAAATTTAAAAATTGATTGCCCAAACTTTGGCAACTTAGCTTTTCTGTCTCTTGCTTCCCGATAAGGCGAAACTTCCTCGAGCGGCGCCTGGTCCATAGTATTTTCTTCTCCTTCCCCCCTGGTTAACTTGTGCGCGTGGAGCCTTCCTTTCTTTGAGAAAAGAGAAAGAAGATAAAATAAAGTTATGGGGCCCAGCGGCTCGATTTTGCTTACCGGGTGTGGTTGCTGCACAAAGTGTTAGCCAAAGTATGCAATAAAATGACGAAAGCATGAATTTGGCAAGTTGTGCGCAACACATGAGCTTTACTGATGCACGGGGTCTGCGCCCGGCTTTGTACAAAGGATTACATGCAACAGCGGCAGGACTTGTACAAAAGGTGGTTGCCGGAACGGGTACCGGCAACCGTGCCCTATGGGTAAAACTTACGAAGATGCTCAATGTTCCAGGAATTGCTCACCGGGATGCCATCTTCGGTCTCAAGGCGGACAGCGCCATGCCTAGTGACTCGTTTCACCCGATAAGGGCCTTCCCACTTCGGCGTCAACTTGTTTGAATTCTTGGCGGACTGAACGCGCCGAAGAACAAGGTCGCCTTCCTCGAGACTTCGCACTAACTTTGCGGCTATGGTAGCGACGCAAAGCTTGCTGAAGCGAGCAGCTCGCATACAATGACTGAAGACGATCCTCCTCAAGGAGCAGCGCGTCATCTTGTCGCAGCTGCTCTTGCTCAAGCTCATCATAAGCAAGCACTCGAGGCGATCCGTATACGAGTTCCGTGGGGAGAACTGCCTCTGCTCCATAGACTAGAGCAAAAGGTGTCTGGCCGGTGGCTCGATTTGGCGTCGTCCTGATCGACCAAAGAACCACCGGCAGCTCCTCGATCCAGTTTCTTCCGCACTTGTGCAGCCTGTCGAAAGTTCTGGTCTTGAGCCCGCGCAGCACTTCAGCATTTGCCCTCTCTGCTTGACCGTTGCTTCTCGGGTGAGCAATGGAAGCAAAGCAGACCTTGGCGCCAAGATCTTGGACGTACTGCATGAAGGTGCGACTCGTAAATT
The DNA here is from genome assembly GCA_021605145.1 of Aegilops bicornis. Classification (NCBI taxonomy): domain Eukaryota; kingdom Viridiplantae; phylum Streptophyta; class Magnoliopsida; order Poales; family Poaceae; genus Aegilops; species Aegilops bicornis. The sequence continues at coordinate 102,491,715 of CM038674.1, forward strand.
GTGTGCCGTTGTCGGTGATGATCCCGTTAGGGATTCCGAAACGGCAAACAATCGACCTGAAGAACTTGATCACTGACCGTCTTTGTCACCTTCCTCATCGCTTCCACTTCCGGCCACTTTGTGAACTTGTCGATGGCGACGCATAAGTACTCAAAGCCCCGACAGCTCGGGGAAGGGGCCGAGGATGTCGAGCCCCAATCAAAAAGGGCCAGGATAAAGGGATCGTGCGAGAGCTTGAGCTGGCTGGTGTATCTGCTTGGAATGGAACTGCACGCTTCACACTTGGTTACTTGTGCAGTTGCATCCTCGAGGGCTGTCGGCCGGAAGAAACCTTGCCGAACGCTTTGCGGCAAGTGCTCTTGCGCCAATGTGGTGACCACATATGCCTCCGTGTATCTCGCCAACAGCTTCATCCATCTTCCTGTGGAATACACTTCAATTTCACACCGTTGAGTCTTCTTACATACGATATCCGTCGACAAACTGGTACATACTTGACTGCCGGGCTACTCTTTCTGCTTCTTCTTGCTCTTCGGGAAGTTCTCCTGTCTGAAGGAAAAGGACAATCGGCTGCGCCCATGCTGGAGCTTGTGGCTCGACAACAAGGACTAAAGGCACATCTGCTGCTGCGGGAACGTCAGCTTCTACGGCAAGAACCTGCGGCTCTGCCGGAGCTTGATGCTCCCCGGCAAGCTTGCCGGAGAAAGACTTGTCGGGAGCGTCTGCTTCAACGAAACAAACCCTGGGGCTTGTCGGAGCAGACTGCCCCTCAGCACTGTTGTCGATCTTGGGGACCTTCGCAACGACGGCTTCGGGAAGCTCTGCCGGAAAGTAGTCACCAGAGATCAACTTCCTCTTCTTGCTCTGTCCAGTTGACGGTGTTACGGTTGGTTGAGTCAGCTTGAGCACGAAAATCCCTGGTTCCACAGGCAACTTAAGTGCAGCGCACTTTGACAGGCCGTCAGCAATATCATTCTGAGCTCTTGGAACATGTTCCATTTGCAGGCCGTCAAAGTGCTCTTCTAGCTTCCTCACTTCATCGACGTAGGCTTCCATCAACGTACTCTGATAATCTTTGTTCACTTGGCGGACGACAAGCTGCGAGTCACCCCTGACAATAAGCTTCCTGATCCCAAGGTCCACTGCGATCCTGAGACCGGCAAGCAAACCTTCATACTCTGCAGTATTGTTTGTGGCTTGCTCCTTGGGAAAGTGCATCTGGACTACGTACTTGAGGTGCTCTCCGGTGGGTGCGATAAGCAGCACGCTGGCACCGGCGCCTTGCAGCGAAAAGGCACCATCAAAGTACATTAGCCACTCTTTGCTTGCTTCCTTGACGGGAATGCTCGTCTCCAATCTCTTCATCCGCGTTGGCGTCCATTCTGCTATAAATTCTGCCAATGCTCGCTTTGGATAGTTGAAGTGCTTTCAAACTTGAGACCAAAGCTTGACAGTTCCAGTGCCCACTCGACAATCCTGCCTGTTGCCTCCGGATTCTGTAGTATCCTCTTCAGCGGAAAGCGAAAGTGACAACCGTGATCTCATGTGCTTGGAAGTAATGGCGCAGCTTTCGAGGCCATGAGGAGGCCGAAAAGCAATTTCTGCACACCGTAGTACCTTGACCTAGCCTCGAGGGAGGGAACCGACAAAGTAAACTGGGCGCTGCACCATCCTTTTCGCATCTGTTCATGCGTGCATGCGGATTCGTCCTTGTCGGGACCAGAGCTTGTCGGCGAAGCCCCCTGCTTGTCGCTGGATGTGCTTGCCGTGGTTGCTGGCTCGTCATCCGCCTCCCTCTCCGCTACTAACGCAGCACTAACCACTTGATTGGTTGCCGCTATATATAACAGCAACTTCTCTTGTGGTTTAGGTGCGACAAGTGTTGGAGTGGAGGACAGGTATCTCTTTAAGTCCTGCAGCGCAGCCTCCGCTTCGGGAGTCCATTTCATTGGACCTGCCTTTTTCAAAATCTTGAAAAATGGCAGGGCGCGCTCAGCAGACCTAGAAATAAACCTGCTGAGAGCAGCTATGCAACCGGCAAGTCTTTGTACATCCTTGACGCACTTTGGTGCTTCAATCTGCTCAATGGCCTTAATCTTGTCGGGATTGGCTTCAATCCCTCGCTGAGACACGAAGAACCCGAGAAGCTTGCCGGAAGGGACTCCAAACACGCACTTCTCGGGGTTGAGCTTGAGGTTGATCTTGCGCAGATTTGCAAAGGTCTCGCCCAAATCTTGAACCAGAGTTGCTTTGTCCTTGCTTTTGACCACTATGTCATCCATGTAGGCTTCTACATTTACGTGCATTTGCGGCTCAAAAGCGTCATGGACTACCCTTGCAAATGTTGATCCAAAGATTCTTCAAACCGAAAGGCATCCGTATGAAACAAGATGTGCCACATGGTGTAATGAATGCGTTCTTCTCCTCATCTTCTTCAGCCATGAAGATCTAATGGTATCTGAGTATGCATCAAGAAACGAAAGCAAATCACATCCAGCCGTGGAGTCAACAATCTGGTCGATGCGGTAAGGGAAATGGATCTTTGGGACAAGCTTTATTAACATCCGTGAAGTCAATACAAAGTCTCCATTTCCCATTTGCTTCTTATACGACTACGAGGATTGGCCAACCACGTAGGATGGAGCACTCCTCGACAAGGCCTGCTGCTTCCGGTTCTTGATCTCTTCTACTATGAATTCTTGGCGCCCACCGCTTGCTTCCTGACTTTTTGCTTGACGGGCGCGCATGAGGACAAACGGCCGGCGATGCTCAATCACTTTCACAGGAACACCGGTGATGTCGACGGTTGCCATGCAAACACGTCGACATTCGCCTGAGAAAGCAACGAGCGCCGCCTTCCTATTTAGGGTCGAGAGAGGCACCGATGGTGAAGGTACCACCGGTGCCGTCCTCCTTGGCGGCATCTTCTTGGTCTTTGGCGGAGCTACCATCTTCTTCTTGCACTTGCCGGTGGAGCTCGATGGTGCGTCCTCGACGGTAGCGCAGCACTCCGAAGAGGTGCGCTTGCCGGAGTGGGCATCAGAGCTCTTGCCGAACTTGGACTTTATCTTCTTCCCCCCGGGAGCTTCAGCGGCAAGTGTTTGGCAATCTATCGCGGCTGCTGCATCCCGGTAGATCTTGTCGGCACAGATAAGGGCATCCTTCTTGTCGCCATGGGGAGATGACGCTTATCGTGCCTGGCATCTTGAGTAAGTTGTAGGCGTAGTGAGGTTGCCATGAACTTGGCGAGTGCTGGACGGCCAAGTATCCCATTGTAAGGCAATGGGAAATCGGCAACGTCGAATGTGACCCTCTCAGTCCTAAAGTTCAGCTCGCTGCCAAACGTTACCGGCAACGTAATCTTCCCTTTCGGCTTGCTCCTTCCCGGATTGATTCCTTGGAAAGTGCCAGTCTCTTCGAGCTCGCTGTCAGGGATTTGAAGCTTCGGAGCACCGCGGAGGAGATCAGATTCAAGCCGCCCCACCGTCAACTAGCATCTTGGTGACCTTGAGGTTGCGGATGGTTGGTGAGACCAACATCGGCAAGCACCCGACCGCAGCTTATGCGATCGTGGTGGTCCTCAATATCAAAGACGATAAGCGTCTGGACCACTTCGAGGCTTGCGCGACTCTACGGATGGTTCCGCTGCATTGACCTCCCGCATCCATTGCTTGAGTTGGCGGTGGGAGGTATGCAGGGAAGCACCGCTGTCAACGCAGAGGACCTCTGTGGCTTTCTGAAACTCCTGCTCATCGGCGTCGCTGCCTTCCATATCTTCGTCGTCGTCATCATCTTCATCCTTGTCGCGCCGCTGGAGGTCTGTCTCCTTGCCGCTTGGCCTTGCCGCAGCGCCTCCCCGGCCGGGGCGTTTCTTGCTTGCTCCCCGGCACCTTCTGGGCCTTCTCCTTGTCGCGCCGCTCGTACTCAGCCTTCGCTTCTCAACAAGCTGCTCGACCTTCTTGCAGCTCGAGGTCGTGGCCCTTGGTGCGGTGGATCTTGCGATCGCTTGCCGGAGCCGTCCCGCTTGTCGGGCGGCCGCCACAGATCGGGTGATTACGTCGTGACAACCTCCTTACCGGAGCCACCAGCCTTGGCGTTCTTGTCGCCACCTCCGCTGCGGACTGCTCAACAGCTAACACTTCTCTGCCTTTCTTCTTTACATTGCCTCGCCGCCGGCTCTTCTTTGCCGGGCGGTCTCCTCACCGCCGATCCTGCTTCAGATTCTCTCCCTGAGTCTCCTCCCTTCCTCAGCACGTGCACACTTGTCGGCCAAGGCGTATAGCTCACTGACGTCCTTGACTTTGCACATCGCCTTCTCCTCCCTCATCCTGCGGTTCCGCACGTTCTGGTGGAACACGCTGATCACCACGGCAGGGTGGACATCTGGGATGTTGTAGTGCACACGGCTGAATATCTGAATGAACTTGCGCAGGACTCTCCTTCCTTCCGGGCGGCGGATGAAGGTCACTCTGTTGGCCATGAGGTTTGTGGCCACCTGTGAAGGCACCAACAAACTGATGGCATAGATCTGCCCAAGAGGATATGGAGCTGTCCGGCAAGTGCATGAGCCAAGATCTGACGTTGGGCTTGAGCACGAGCGGGAAGTAATTGGCGAGGATCTTGTCGTCCCGTCCCCCCGCAGCCTGCACCGCGATGGTGTAGATGCTGAGGAACTCTGATGGATGCGTCCTGCCATCATACTTCTCCGGCACATCTGGTTTGAAGTTTTTCTGGCTGGGCCACTGGACTTGCCGCAGCTCACGAGTGAACGCAGGGCAACCTACCGCGTACGGCAAGTCGCCTGGCTCCTCCGGCGTGCGCACGTCAACAGAAGGCCCAGCGCGCTTGTCAGACTGACGTCGCGCTTCTCTCCGGCGCTCGATGCGAGTTCGAGCGTCCTCTTGTTGTCGCTCATGAAGAACTTGGCGCTGATCGCGGCGAGCTCGCGGATCCGACGACGCTCATATCTTTTGGAGTAGTTTGTCATTTGCTCACATGCTTCATGTCTATCCTATGAGTAAATGGTTGAATGAATTGAATGCCATAAACCTGAATTTTTATATGTTTCATATGCTTATAACATGGTTAGTGACGACTTCACACATAGAAAGTATGAGGCATAAAAGTTGTTGAGAATTGACAAACGTAGTTTTGGTCATCATTGCAATTAATAGGAAGTAATAAGGAAAGAGAGGTTCACATACAAATATATTATCTTGAACATCTTTTATGATTGTGAAGCACTCATTAAGTATGACATGCTAAAAGAGTTGACGTTGGACAAGGAAGACAACGTAATGGTTTATGTTTTCCGACATCTCAGTTAAAATATATTTTCATTGACCTTCCAAACATGTTGAGCTTGCCTTTCTCCCTCATGCTAGCCAAATTCCTTGCACCAAGTAGAGATACTACTTGTGCTTCCAAATACCCGTAAACCCAGTTTTGCCATGAGAGTCCACCATACCTACCTATGGATTGGGTAAGATCCTTCAAGTAAGTTTTCATCGGTGCAAGCAATAAAAATTGCTCTCTAAATATGCATGACTTATTAGTGCAGAGAAAATAAGCTTTGTACGAACTTGTTGTGGAAGTAATAAAAGCGACGGACTTCATAATAAAGGTCCACATACAAGGCAATATAAAGTGATGTTCTTTTGCATTAAGATTTTGTGCATCAACCCTAAATGCACATGACAACCTCTGCTTCCCTCTGCGAAGGGCCTATCTTTTACTTTATGTTTTTACTTTATGCTTGAGTCAAGGTGATCCTCACCATTCCCTTTTTCATTTTATCCTTCGACAAGCTCCTTGTGTTTGAAAGATCACGATATATATATCCATTTGGATGTAAGTTAGCATGGGCTATTATTGTTGACATCACCTAAAGATGAATACGTTGGGAGGCAACACAATAAGCCCCTATCTTTCTCAGTGTCCGGCTGAAACTCCATAACCACAAGTATTGCGTGAGTGTTAGCAATTGTAGAAGACTATATGATAGTTGAGTATGTGGACTTGCTGAAAAGCTCTATTCTTGACTCTTTCTGATGTTATGATAAATTGCAATAGCTTCAATGACTGGGATTATAGTTTGTTAGTTCTCAATGAAGTTTCTGAACCATGCTTGACATTGTGAATAGATTGTCACTTGATCATGAAAACTTTTATGAGATAAGCTGCTATTATGACACATATTGTTGCTAGAAAAAGTGATTGGAATTATCATTGATCAAACTTAAGCACTTACTAGCATTCCGCATCAAAAATTATCTTTTTATCATTTACCTACTCGAGGACGAGCAGGAATTAAGCTTGGGGATGCCTGATACGTCTCCAACATATCTATAATTTTTGATTGCTCCATGCTATATCATCTACTGTTTCGGGCAATATTGGGCTTTATTTTCCACTTTTATATTATTTTTGGGACTAACCTATTAACCGGAGGCCCAGCCCAGAATTGTTGTTTTTAGCCTATTTCAGTGTTTCGAAGAAAAGGAATATCAAACGGAGTCCAAAAGACCTGAAACTCCACGGAACCTGTTTTGGACCGAAGAAGCCCATTGAGTACAAGAAGCTCACTGAGGAGTCGGGCTGCCCACGAGGGCGGCGCGCCACCCCGGGCGCGCCTCTACCTCGTGGCCAGCCCGGAAGTCCACCGACGTACCTCCTGCACCCATATATACTCTCGTACCCTAAAACTTTCAAAACGGAGATTAGATCAGGCGTTCCGCCGCCGCAAGCCTCTGTAGCCACGAGAAATCAATCTAGGCCCTCTCTGGCACCCTGCCGGAGGGGGCCATCATCACCGGTGTCCATGGAGGAGTATCCTGGAGGGGTCTTCATCATCATGAAGGCCAAGGACCAGAGGGTGGAGGCCATGGAGGAGGAAGCACAAGGGGAAGAACCTCTCCTCCTCTCTTCCGGTGGCGCCGGAGTGCCATCGGGAGGGGAATCATCGCCACGGTGATCGTCTTCATCAACATCACCATCATCATCACCATCCTCATCTCTTTTACGCGGTCCACTCTCCCGCACACCACTGTAATCCCCTACTTGAACATGGTGCTTTATGCCACATATTATGATCCAATGATGTGTTGCCATCCTATGATGTTTTGAGTAGATATCTTTTGTCTGTGGGTTGATTGATGATCTAGATTGGTATGCCTATGGTGCCCTCCGTGTCGCGCAAGCATGAGGGATTCCTGCTGTAGGGTTTTACCTTAATGATCTTTAGTAGTTGCGGATGCTTGCTAGAGTTCCAATCATAGGTGCATATGATCCAAGTAGAGAAAGTATGTTAGCTTATGCCTCTCCCTCATATGAAACTGCAATAGTGATTACCGGTTTTGTTAACAATTGCCTAGGACAATTCCTTTTACCGATCCACCATTATTCCACACTCGCTATTTATAATACTAAGTAATATATTCTAACTTTATGATAACAGCACCTACCTTTATGTTTTAGCTCTCTGATACCATGCAAAGTTATCCTCTTCATACCCACAACGTAGTTTCTTTCTCGTTGCTAGTTGGAAGCAAACATTCGGTGCACGTAGAGTCGTATCAGTGGCAGATAGGGCTTGAGAGAATATTGATCTTACCTTTAGCTCCTTGTGGGTTCGACACTCCATACTTATCACTTCCACCTTTGGAAAGTGCTATGATGATTCCTTGCACTTGGGGATTATCATTAAGGCATTACTCTGTTTTCTTGAACTTAATACTCTAGATGCATGCTGGATAGCGGTCGATGAGTGGAGTAATAGTAGTAGATGCAGGCAGGAGTCGGTCTACTTGTCTCGGACGTGATGCCTATATACATGATCATACCTAGATATTCTCATAACTATGCTCAATTCTGTCAATTGCTCAACAGTAATTTGTTCACCCACCGTATAATACTTATGCTCTTGAGAGAAGCCACTAGTGAAATCTATGGCCCCGGGTCTATTCTCATCATATCAATCTTCCATCACTTTATTATTGGTTTTCTTTTTTACTTTACCTTTTATTTTACTCTGCATCTTTATACCAAAAATACCAAAAATATTATCTATCATCTCTATCAGATCTCACTCTCATAAGTGACCGTGAAGGGATTGACAACCCCTAATCGCATTGGTTGCATTGATCTATTTATTTTGTGTAGGTACGAGGGACTTGCGTGTAGCCTCCTACTGGATTGATACCTTGGTTCTCAAAAACTGAGGGAAATACTTACTCTACTCTGCTGCATCACCCTTTGCTCTACAAGGAAATCCAACGCAGTGGTCAAGAGGTAGCAGGAAGATTTCTGGCGCTGTTGCCGGGGAGTCTACGCAAAAGTCAACATACCAAGTACCCATCTCAATCCCTTATCTCCTGCATTACATTATTTGCCATTTGCCTCTCGTTTTCCTCTCCCCCACTTCACCCTTGCCGTTTTATTCTCCCCCTCTTTTCCGTTTGCCTTTTTCTTCGCTTGCCTTTTTTTGCTTGTGTGTTGGATTGCTTGCTTGTCATGATGGCTCAAGCTAATACCAAATTGTGTGACTTTACCAATACCAACAATAATGATTTCCTTAGCACTCTGATTGCTCCTTTTACCGATACTGAATCTTGTGAACTCAATACTGCTTTGTTGAATCTTGTTATGAAAGATCAATTCGCCGGCCTTCCTAGTGAAGATGCCGCTACTCATCTAAATAGCTTCGTTGATTTATGTGATATGCAAAAGAAGAAAGACGTCCATAATGATATTGCTAAATTGAAGCTATTTCCTTTTTCGCTTAGAGATCGTGCTAAAGCTTGGTTTTCGTCTTTTCCTAAAAATAGTATTGATTCTTGGAACAAGTGCAAAGATGCTTTTATCTCTAAGTATTTTCCTCCCGCTAAGATCATCTCTCTTAGAAATGATATTATGAATTTTAAGAAACTTGATCATGAACATGTTGCAGAAGCTTGGGAGAGAATGAAATTAATGATACGTAATTGCCCCACTCATGGTGTGAATTTGTGGATGATTATACAAAAAATTTATGCCGGGTTGAATTTTGCTTCTAGAAATCTTTTAGATTCGGCCGCGGGATGCAATTTTATGGAAATCACTTTAGGAGATGCTACTAAACTCCTAGATAATATTATGGTTAACTATTCTCAATGGCACACCGAAAGATCTACTAATAAAAAAGTGCATGCGATAGAAGAAATCAAATGCCTAGCTAGGGGCGTTAAACGATAGCGCTTGTTGGGAGGCAACCCGATTTTATTTCTAGTTTTTTTTGCTTTTGCTTCTGTTTAGGAATAAATAATCCATATACCTTCTGTTTAGATGTGGTTTTATGTTTTAATTAGTGTTTGTGCCAAGTTAAACCTATAGGATCTTCTTGGATGATAGTTATTTGATCTTGCTGTAATTTCCAGAAACTTTATGTTCACGAAAACAAGTGTTAAAAATCACCAGAACGTGATAAAATACTGATTCCAATTGCTTCTGATCAATAAAAAAATTTCCTAGGTATTCCTATTTGGCTGATTTTTTGGAGTTCCAGAAGTTTACGTTAGTTACAGATTACTACAGACTGTTCTGGTTTTGACAGATTCTGTTTTTCGTGTGTTGTTTGCTTATTTTGATGAGTCTATGGCTAGTAAAATAGTTTATAAACCATAGAGAAGTTGGAATACAGTAGGTTTAACACCAATATAAATAAATAATGAGTTCATTACAGTACCTTGAAGTGGTCTTTTGTTTTCCTTCGCTAACGGAGCTCACGAGATTTCTGTAGAGTTTTGTGTTGTGAAGTTTTCAAGTTTTGGGTGAAATCTTTTGATGGATTATGGAACATGGAGTGGCAAGAGCCTAAGCTTGGGGATGCCCATGGCACCCCCAAGATAATCCAAGGACACAAAAAATTCAAAGCTTGGGGATGCCCCAGAAGGCATCCCCTGTTTCGTCTACTTCCATCGGTAACTTTACTTGGAGCTATATTTTTATTCACCACATGATATGTGTTTTATTTGGAGCGTCTTGTATGATTTGAGTCTTTGTTTTTTAGTTTACCACAATCATCATTGCTGTACACACCTTTTGAGAGAGCCATACATGAATTGGAATTTGATAGAATACTCTATGTGGTTCACTTATATCTTTCGAGCTATATAGTTTTGCTCTAATGCTTCACTTATATCTTTTAGAGCATGATGGTGGATTTGTTTTATAGAAACTAGTGATCTCTCATGCTTCACTTAGATTATTTTGAGAGTCTTAAATGGCATGGTAATTTGCTTAATAATAATAATAAGCTTGGTATTCAAGATTTGTAAAACTTTCTTTTGAGTGCGTTGAATACTAAGAAAAGTTTGATGCTTGATAGTTGTTTTGAGATATGAAGATGGTGATATTAGAGTCATGCTAGTTGAGTTGTTGTGAATTTGAGAAATACTTGTGTTAAAGTTTGTGATTCCGGTAGCATGCACGTATGGTGAACCGTTATGTGATGAAGTCGGAGCATGATTTATTTATTGATTGTCTTCCTTATGAGTGGTGGTCGGGGACGAGCAATGGTCTTTTTCCTACCAATCTATCCCCTAGGAGCATGTGCGTAATACTTTGCTTTGATAACTTCTAGATTTTTCAATAAGTATATGAGTTCTTTATGACTAATGTTGAGTCCATGGATTATACGCACTTTTCCCATCCTTCCACCATTGCTAGCCTCTCTAATACCGCGCACTTTTCGCCGGTATCATACACCCACCATATACCTTCCTCAAAACAGCCACCATATCTACCTATCATGGCATTTCCATAGCCATTCCGAGATATATTGCCATGCAACTTTCCACCATTCCGTTTATTATGACACGTTCCATCATTGTCATATTGCTAGCATGATCATGTAGTTGACATAGTATTTGTGGCAAAGCCACCATTCATAATTCTTTCATACATGTCACTCTTGATTCATTGCATATCCCGGTACACCACCGGAGGCATTCACATAGAGTCATATTTTGTTCTAAGTATCGAGTTGTAATTGTTGAGTTGTAAAAAATAAAAGTGTGAGGATCATCATTTTTAGAGCATTGTCCCAAGTGAGGAAAGGATGATGGAGACTATGATTCCCCCACAAGTTGGGATGAGACTCCGGACAAAAAAAAAGAGGCAATAAAAAAAAGAGAAAAGGCCCAAATAAAAAAATGAGAGAAAAAGAGAGAAGGGACAATGTTACTATCCTTTTACCACACTTGTGCTTCAAAGTAGCACCATGATCTTCATGATAGAGAGTCTCTCATTTTGTCACTTTCATATACTAGTGGGAATTTTTCATTATAGAACTTCGCTTGTATATTCCAATGATGGGCTTCCTCAAAATGCCCTAGGTCTTCGTGAGCAAGCGAGTTGGATGCCCACCCACTTAGTTTCTTTTGTTGAGCTTTCATATACTTATAGCTCTAGTTCATTCGTTGCATGGCAATCCCTACTCACTCACATTGATATCTATTGATGGGCATCTCCATAGCCCGTTGATAAGCCTAGTTGATGTGAGACTATCTTCCCCTCTTTTTGTCTTCTCCACAACCACCATTCTATTCCACATATAGTGCTATATCCATGGCTCACGCTCATGTATTGCGTGAAGATTGAAAAAGTTTTGAGAATGTCAAAAGTATGAAACAATTGCTTGGCTTGTCATCGGGCTTGTGCATGATTTAAATACTTCGTGTGATGAAGATAGAGCATAGCCAGACTATATGATTTTGTAGGGATAACTTTCTTTGGCCATGTTATTTTGAGAAGACATAATTGCTTTGTTAGTATGCTTGAAGTATTATTATTTTTATGTCAATATGAACTTTTGTCTTGAATCTTTCGGATCTGAATATTCATACCACAATTAGGAAGAATTACATTGAAATTATGCCAAGTAGCACTCCGCATCAAAAATTCTTTTTATCATTTACCTACTCGAGGATGAGCAGGAATTAAGCTTGGGGATGCCTGATACATCTCCAACGTATCTATAATTTTTGATTGCTCCATGCTATATTATCTACTGTTTTGGACCATATTGGGCTTTATTTTCTGCTTTTATATTACTTTTGGGACTAACCTATTAACCGGAGGCCCAGCCCAGAATTGCTGTTTTTTTTTTCCTATTTTAGTGTTTCGAAGAAACAGAATATCAACCGGAGTCCAAACGGAATGAAACCTTCGGGAACGTGATTTTCTCACCGAATATGATCCAGGAGACTTGGACCCCACGTCAACAAAGAAGGGAGGCGGTCACGAGGGTAGAGGGCGCGCCCCCTGCCTCGTGGGCCCCCCTTTGTTCCACCGAGGTACTCTTTCCTCCTATATATACCTACGTACCCCCAAACGATCAGATACGGAGCCAAAAACCTAATTCCACCGCCGCAACCTTCTGTACCCATGAGATCCCATCTTGGGGCCTGTTAGGAGCTCTGGGAAGGAATCCACCAAGGAGGGCTTCTACATCATCACCATAGCCCTTCCGATGAATTGTGAGTAGTATACTTCGGACCTTCGGGTCCATAGTTAGTAGCTAGATGGCTTCTTCTCTCTTTTTGGATCTCAATACAATGTTCTCCCCTCTCTCGTGGAGATCTATTTGATGTAATCTTCTTTTTGCGGTGTGTTTGTTGAGACCGATGAAGTGTGGGTTTATGATCAAGATTATCTATGAACAATATTTGAATCTTCTCTGAATTCTTTTATGTATGATTGGTTATCTTTGCAAGTCTCTTCGAATTATCAGTTTGGTTTTTCTTGCAATGGGAGAAGTGCTTAGCTTTGGGTTCAATCTTGAGTTGTCCTATCCCGATGTGATGAGGGGCAGCAAGACACGTATTGTATTGTTGCCATCGAGGATAACAAGATGGGGTTTTTATCATATTGCATGAATTTATCCCTCTACATCATGTCATCTTGCGTAAGGATTTACTCTGTTTTCTTGAACTTAATACTCTAGATGCATGCTGGATAGCGGTCAATGAGTGGAGTAATAGTAGTAGATGCATGCAAGAGTCGGTCTACTTGTCTCGGACGTGATGCCTATATAGATGATCATACCTAGATATTCTCATAACTATGCTCAATTCTGTCAATTGCTCAACAGTAATTTGTTCACCCACCGTAGAATACTTATGCTCTTGAGAGAAGCCACTAGTGAAATCTATGGCCCCCGGGTCTATTCTCATCATATCAATCTTCCATCACTTTATTATCGCTTTGCTTTTTTACTTTACCTTTTATTTTACTTTGCATCTTTATACCAAAAATACCAAAAATATTATCTATCATCTCTATCAGATCTCACTCTCGTAAGTGACCATGAAGGGATTGACAACCCCTAATCGCGTTGGTTGCGTTGAGCTATTTTTTTATGTAGGTACGAGGGACTTGCGTGTAGCCTCCTACTGGATTGATACCATGGTTCTCAAAAACTGAGGGAAATACTTACTCTACTCTACTGCATCACCCTTTCGTCTTCAAGGAAATCCAACGCAGTGCTCAAGAGGTAGCAATGATAGCCATAATCATGTGGGCGGAAGGTGTTATTCCGGTGGCGGAGCCTCCGATTATGTCAGAGTGTTCGGTATCTGGTGTGGTGGCCAAGTCCGGACTGTTGTTGCCGGTCTGTCCTTCTCATACCACGGATGGCTTAAACAGCCTTTCCAAGGAGATATTGGGTGGGACAGGGTCGCGCTTAGCGCCGATGTAGGCGAGGATGTCCGCCGCTTGATTGTTTTCTTGGACTACATGGTGGAATTCGAGCCCCTCGGACCGAGCTGACATCTTGAGGATGGCATTGCGGTAAGCCGCCATTTTTGGATCCTTGGCGTCAAAGTCTCCATTTATCTGAGATATTGCGAGGTTCGAGTCCCCCCGCACCTCCAGGCGTTGAATGCCCATGGAGACTGCCATCCGGAGACCGTGTAACAGGGCCTCATATTCTGCCGCATTGTTGGAGTCTGTGTATAGAATTTGGAGTACGTACTGGACTGTATCTCCGGTGTGGGATGTCAGGACGACACCAGCCCCCAGACCCGCCAGCATTTTGGAGGCGTCGAAGTGCATGATCCAATTGGAGTACGCGCCGTATTCTTTAGGAGTTCGACTTCTGTCCACTCGGTGACAAAATTGGCCAGTACTTGCGACTTAATGGCTCACCGTGGTTTATATGTTATGTCGAATATGAGGAGCTCGATAGCCCATTTAGCAATCCGGCCCGTGGCATCGCGGTTGTTTATTATGTCGTTGAGTGGTACTTCCGAGGCCACAGTAACTGAACACTCTTGAAAGTAGTGTCATAGTTTCCGGGATGCCATGAATACCGCATATGCTATCTTTTGATAATGTGGGTACCGTGATTTTCATGGAGTGAGGACCGTGGATACATAGTATACTGACTTTTGAAGTAGGAATTTATGTCCGTCCATCTCTCGTTCGACGACGAGCACTCCGCTTACAACTTGGTGAGTTGTCGCTATATATAACAGCATTGGTTCGCCAACAGTTGGCGCGGCCAAGATTGGGTTGGTGGCCAGGATGGATTTTATTTCTTCCAATCCAGCTGTGGCCGCATCCGTCCACTCAAAGTGTTCGGTGCACTGAAGAAGGCGATAAAGGGGTAGTGCATTTTCTCCTGATCGGGAGATAAAGCAGCTTAAGGCCGCCACGCATCCAGTTAGTTTCTGAATTTGCTTGAGGTCTGTTGGGATAGCCAACTGTGGCAGAGCTTAGATTTTAGCCGGATTTGCTTCGATTCCTCTACTGGAGACGATGAAGCCTAGGAGCTTTCCAGCGGGCACGCCGAAAATGCATTTTTCCGGATTGAGCTTGAAGTCGTATGTTCACAGATTGTCGAACGTGAGCCTCAAGTCGTCTATTAAGGATTCGACGTGTCTGGTTTTAACGACCACATCGTCTACGTATGCCTCCACTATTTTGCCGATCTGTTTTTCCAGGCATGTCTGAATCATGCGTTGATACGTTGCACCGGCGTTCTTAAGCCCGAAAGGCATGGTGTTAAAACAGAAGGGGCCGTATGGGGTGATAAATGCCGTTGCGGCTTGGTCGGACTCCGCCATCTTGATTTGATGGTATCTGGAGTATGCGTCGAGGAAACACAATGAGTCATGTCCTGCAGTAGCGTCGCTAATTTGATCGATGTGGGGGAGGGAGAAGGGATCCTTGGGGCAAGCCTTGTTAAGGTCCTTGAAATCGACACATAGGCGCCCGGATTTATCCTTCTTTGGTACCATCACAAGGTTTGCTAGCCAGTCCAGATGTTTTATTTCTCTAATGAATCCGGCCTCCAGTAACTTGGTTAGCTCCTCTCCCATCACTAGTAGAAAAAGGGTCAAACGTGAAGCACATTAGTGCCGGTTTGAATTTGAGCCGGCACTAATGTATACATTAGTGCCGGTTCCAACGGCTAGTCGGGCCGCTTTCATTAGTACCGGTTCATGGCGAACCTTTAGCACCGGTTCATGCCACGAACCGGTACTAATGAGAGTGGTGGCAGGATGTTGTCGACTGGGCCCCTCCAGGCCCTTTAGTACCGGTTCTTGGCATGAACCGGTACTAAAGGTCGTCCTACATAAACCCTTCGTCCACCCGAGCTCGCTCTGTTCTTCCCCTTTCCCCTCTCCTCTCTATTCTTCCCCTCTTCCTCTCGAGCTCATCACACATTTTGCCCAAAATTTGTCAAGATTTGAAGGCCCCCATCCATTCAAATGATCACAAAGGTTAGCAACTTTGTCCTTTCATCTCTCATTGCTAAATTAGCTCTTGCAATGCTTTATATAGTGATAATTTGTGAGTTTAGTAATTTGGGAGGAAATATATATATGTGCTAGCATTTGATTTATATGCAATTTGAGGTCAAAAATAACACTTAGTTTGCATATGTAGGTGTGGTTTACTTAGTGCCTTCTAAATCTCCGTCGTAACCACCGTCGATCGCCCTTTGCGTCTCGTCACGGCACCACCTTGTGGTGAGCCTCTTGTTCATGAAATTTTATATAAAAATTGATGTTTGTGTGATTTGGATATATAGTTACTCGTATAATTATCTTACCCGTCGTTGTTTGTTATACATATAGTGCCATGGTTTTGATATCCGTCCCGTCGGCCCTCGTCCTTGTTATGATTCGGATGTGGTATATATATTCTCTTTTAAAACTAGTTGCATTTCCTGTTTATGACAAATTATGCCCATAAAGTTGACATAGAAATTTTTTCTAGGAGGTATGTGAACCGGAAATTCCAACCGACCCTATTGTCGAGAGGTTAAATTTAGTTGAAAGAGAAAAATGAGTACTTGAAAGAAAAATTGAAAAGAATTGAGGGGGAGAAGATGGAATTGGAGTTGCATGTTGCCGATGTAAATGCGATGATCACAAGATCAAGATGGAGAAAATGCGCTTGAAGATTAGAAAGATTAGAAAATATGCCATCGATAGTGAGGCTTGGTATCATTATGCTTTGTTGGATCAATTGTTACCTTAGTTGCGATCTTGATCGCATTTGTTGTTGCATTTAAATGCTTTAGCTAGAGAGTTATTTGTTTGTTGCATTTAAGTGTTGTATGAACTTTATGTATGAACTTGTATTAATTTGGTCTATTCGGTGTTGTGTAATGAAGATGAGCCGCAATGGATGTATCGATGACCGATGCTCTCCCCTGTTCGTTGAGGGCGTGCATACTTTTCGCTTATGCTAAGGCAAACAAGCGGGCGGATGGTTTTATGCCTTGTCCATGTCTTTGGCTGTAAGAATGGTCACAATTACTCTACGTCAAGAACCATTCACGTCCACATGTTTGAGTCTGGTTTCATGCCCCACTATAATGTTTGGACCAAGCATGGAGAAAGAGGGGTTATGATGGAAGACAATGAAGAAGAAGAGGATGACGATAGCTATCCTGGCCATGGGTTCCCTGAATACGATGATACAACAATGGGGGAAGAAGCTGAGCCGGTAATGCGGGAAGAACCTGAGCCGGCAATGCGGGAAGAAGCTGAAGAAGAGGCATCAGATGAGCCCGTTGATGATCGAGGTCGGGCCATTGCCGATGCAAAGAGAAACTGTGCAAGTGATTTGGAGAAGAAGAAGTTGCAGCGCATGTTAGAGGATCACAATAAATTGTTGTACCCGAATTGCGTGGGTGACAAGAAAAAGCTGGGCACCATCTTTGGAATTGCTGCAATGGAAGGCAGAGAATGGTGTATCTGACAAGGGATTTGGAAAGTTGCTGGTAATGATAAAGGATATGCTTCCAAAGGACAACGAATTGCCCAAGAGTACGCACAAAGCAAAGAAGGCTGTCTGCCCTCTAGGGTTAGAGGTGCAGAAGATACATGCATGCCCTAATGATTGCATCCTATACCGCGGTGAGTACGAGGATTTGAACGCTTGCCCAATATGTGGTGCATTGCGCTATAAGATCAGCCGCGATGACCCTGGTGATGTCGAGGGCGAGCGCCCCAGGAAGAAGATTCCTGCCAAGGTGATGTGGTATTCTCCTATAATACCACGGTTGAAACGTTGTTCCAAAACAAAGAGCATGACAAAGGCGATGCGATGGCATAGAGAAGACCGTAAGAAAGACGGAAAGTTGAGAGTACCACGACGGGTCGCGGTGGAGAAAAATCGAAAGAAAGTACGGGAAGGAGTTTGCGAGATGACGCAAGGAGCGTATGGTTTGGTCTAAGCGCAGATGGCATTAATCCTTTTGGGGAGCAGAGCAGCAACCATAGCACCTGGCCCGTGACTCTATGTTTTTATAACCTTCCTCCTTGGTTGTGAATGAAGCGGAAGTTCATTATGATGCCAGTGCTCATCCAAGGCCCTAAGCAACCCGGCAACGACATTGATGTGTACCTAAGGCCATTAGTTGAAGAACTCTTACAACTGTGGAATGGAACAGGTGTACGCGTCGTGGGATGAGCACACGGGGAAAATTTTGACCTAAAAGGCGTTGCTGTTCGTGACCATCAATGATTGGCCTGCTCTCGGTAACCTTTCGTGACGGACAAACAAGGGATACCGCGGATGCACGCACCGCTTGGATGATACCGACAAGTATATATTTGAATAGTTGTAAGAAGAATGTGTACACAGGACATCGTCCATTTCTTCCGAGCAGGCATCCCGTGAAGAAAGAAAGGCAAGCATTTCAAAGGTGAGGCGGATCACGGACGAAGCCTCGCCACCGTCTTGGTGCGGATGTACATGATATGGTCAAGGTTTTGAAGGTGATATTTGGAAAGGGTCTGGCGGACAACCTGTTCGAAGGACGCCGACGGACGCGCACCCATGTGGAAGAAGAAATCTATATTTTGGGACCTGCCATATTGGAAAGACCTAGAGGTCCGCTCCGCAATCGACGTGATGCACGTGACGAAGAATCTTTGCGTGACCCTGCTTGGCTTCTTGGGCGTGTATGGGAAGACAAAAGATACACCTGAGGCACGGGAGGACCAGCAATGTATGCACGGAGAAGACGGCATACATCAGGGTCATGCAAGCTACGCTCTTACCAAAGAAGAGAAGGAAATATTATTTGAATGCATGCTCAGTATTAAGGTACCGTCTGGCTTCTCGTCGAATATAAAGGGAATAATAAACATGGCAGAGAAAAAGTTCTAGAACCTAAAGTCTCATGACTGCCACGTGATTATGACGCAACTGCTTCCGGTTGCATTGAGGGGGCTTCTACAGAAAAATGTTCGATTAGCCATTGTGAAGCTATGTGCATTTCTCAATGCAATCTCTCAGAAGGTAATCGATCCAGAAATCATACCAAGGTTACAGAATGATTTGGTGCAATGTCTTGTCAGTTTCGAGTTGGTATTCCCACCATCCTTCTTCAACATCATGACGCACGTCCTAGTTTACCTATGCAAAGAGATTAACGTTTTGGGTCCTGTATTTCTACACAATACGTTCCCCTTTTCGAGGTTCATGGGAGTCTTAAAGAAATATGTTCATAACCGTGCTAGGCCAGAAGGAAGCATCTCCAAGGGCCATCAAAATGAGGAGGTCATTGAGTTTTGTATTGACTTTATTCCTGACCTTAAGCCGATTGGTGTTCCTGAATCGCGGCATAAGGGCAGACTGGATGGAAAAGGCATGCTAGGAGGGGAACAAATAATATGTATGGACGGACATTCTCTCACCTTTAAGCACCACTACAGTTCTACGTAATTCCGCCTTGGTGGCTCCGTATATGGATGAACACAAGAATTTGCTACGCTCCAAACACCCGGAGCGGTCCGATGATTGGATTACACGTGAACAAACCAGGAGTTTTGCCACTGGTTGCGGAACACGCACCATGCATGACACCTCTATTGAAGATGACCTGTACTTGCTGTCCCAGTTACCATCTTCGAATATAATGACTTTCAAAGGGTACGAGATAAATGGTAATACATTTTACACGATCGCCCAAGATAAGAAGAGCACCAACCAAAATAGTGGTGTCCGCTTTGATGCAGAAACCAAGATGGGAAAGGAAACATATTATGGTTATATACAGGACATATGGGAACTTGACTATCGACGTGGTTTAAAGGTCCCTTTGTTTCGGTGCAAATGGGTCAATATGACACGAGGCGGGATAATGTAAGACCAGCATGCGGAATGACAACAGTGGATCTCAACAATCTTGCGCATGCAGACGAACCATTCGTCCTAGCCAATGATGTGGCACAGGTTTTCTATGTGAAGGACATGTCTACCAAGCCAAGAAAAAGAAAAGATAAGGAAGCAAATGCATCGTACTATGAGCCAAAGCGGCACATAGTTCTTTCGGGAAGAGAAACATCGTGGGAGTGGATGACAAAGACAGACAAGTCGGAAGATTCTGAAAAGTTTGATGAAATTGCTCCATTCACAGTGAATATTGACCCGAGCATCCCGTTAAATGATGAAGATTTTCCATGGTTAGGGCGCAAAGGGACACACGCGAAGAAAAAGTTTCACACCCAAAGATCTGGGATGTGATCGGCTTCACTATCATCACGTTCTTCTGTGTTTCACACCCAGGGGAATCTCTGTAATAGTTAGGGTAGTTATGTGTTTTGGCATTTGAAACGCATAAAAGAAATTTTATGTGCAAACAAATTCTTTCATGCCTTTACTGATTTTTAAAGTTAAGTTATTCACAAACTAGTGATTCACACTAATTTCAAATAATTCAAAATTTAAACTATTCAAATTGGAAAACTACGGGCACTAACAGAAAGTTTGTAATTTTTTGTACCTAAAGCAAAAATATTCACAAAGAAACTCTAAATACACAAAAAAACACAAAAATAAATAAAGCAAAAAAAATAAAAAAAGCCCGCCTACTAGGCCAGAGCGGCCTGCATACGACTAGAAACCCAACCTGTTGTTGGGCCAGGATGCAGGCCCGCAAAGGCCCAGTGGGCCCACAGGGCAGCACAGAACACGTAGGCCCAGTAGGCCTGCTTTGGAGAGGAGCTCGAGAGAGCTACCGCACGGGGGTTTATAAACCAGTGCGGTCGCCCCTCGGCTAGCGAGGTGGGACTAAACTTGCCGCACCGCACCTGCGCCAGCGCACCCCCTTTAGTACCGGGTCGTGGCACCGCACCTGGTTGATGAGGTGGTGGACCCATATTCAGAGCTACAGCTTGACATTCCTGGAGGTGACGACGAGCACTTTCTCGGAGAGGCCAAACATCGTATCATCCTATGGAGAAAGGATTGCATCATCTTTCGAAGGCCACCGACACCGCGTCAGCCGACTCCTCGTCGAAGTCCGCCACCGAGTCAGCAGACTCCCGCTCCTGCAAGTCCACCAACGCGTCAGGCCACTCCTCCTCCTCCAAGTCCGGCACAGCGTCAGGCCACTCCTCCTCCAAGTCCGGCAAAGTGTCAGGCCACTCCTCCTCCTCCAAGTCCGCCACAGTGTCAGACGTCCACTCCTCCTCCAAGTCCGGCACAACCTCCGCCACTCCTCCTCCAAGTCCGGCACAGCTTGAGCCACTCCTCCTCGTCCAACTCAGCCCGTCGGCCGTCTCCGCCGCCTCGGCAATCGCAGAAGAGACACCCTGCAGCTATGGTGCGTGGCGGCACGAGTCGAGGTAGTACAGAAGTACAAAGCGGAGGCAAGCGATATAAATATGGTCCAAGCCTCACGCCTCTTCCGCAGAGGCCTTATGACAAGTCCGAGGAGGAAAACGCAGCCATATCGAAGGCCGAGGTGGAAGCCCATTTTGCACCGAAACCGCCACCGCCGCCAAGGGAGAAAGTGCCTGAGGAAACGATTGACCACTTCATTCGTATGGCTCAACCACCGGCTCCCAAGCCTGTTGACACAGACTATATATGAGCGCCACATCAGGAAGTTAAATCGAGCACGTCTACGTAAGGAGGCGAGCTCGGGATCGAGCAAACAACAAGCAGCTGTCAAAAATGCGGAAAACCATTCCCCACCGGGAGAACAGCGGCGCAATCGATCCCTCGCTTGTTGTGCCAACAACACGTGATGCGATCGCTGCCGCCAATATTATTGTGGGCAAACAGTTTACGTTCGAGGTGGGCAATGTGTTAATAACCAAGGACCATATAATGCAGGCTGAAGTTCTCAACATCACTGTTGGACAACTCCTCGAGATCGAGCCCATGCCTGTGCTTACAGAGGATGAAATAAAACGGAAATATGTCCGGCAAACCTTTGGTCAAGCAGACGAGGTCAAGAAGCTCCCAACGAGAATGTATGAATTGCATCAATGGTACATGGACATTACCAAGAGATCCAATCGAGAGTCCCTCATGGTGCAAGTCAAGAAGGATCATTACTACCATCAGAAAGCTGTGACCGTTGAGTATTCTCGAACTGTTTCAGTTATACAATCAAGACGCACTCGACAAATCTATAAATCGCTGCTATTATGCGTAAGGGATTTCTTTACGTAATTTAAGTCTCAAGCTAGCTGTAGTGATCCTTTTGATCAATCATTACCTGTAATTATCCTCACTATATTCTTTTCCGTGGTATTATGCAGGATGAAGATGTATGAAATGAGAAAAGGTGGACGCTATGGCATTGGGTTCATTGACCCAAACTCCGTTAATGAATACACATGGAAAATAAATCCACATCATGAAAAGCATGCTAGAGTTCTTGAAGCGCCTCAAATACAATGAAGATATACTACTTCCTTACAACTTCCAGTGAGTCACACTGTCTTGTACTACAAATTCTCTGTTTTTTCCTACTAGCTAGCTACATGTTTTTGCTTACATATGCCCGCTTAATTAAGACATGCAAAGCGTGTGTGCATGCAGATTTCTTGGATCTTGTGTATCATTAAAGTTGGCCTTGAACAGTTGAAATACTGGACTCACTACTCAAAGCAAATACTGAGTATAACATCTTGTTTGGGATAGTCAACAGGTAATTTCAATCATTATTAACTATATATCTCGGCCTATTTAGTTCGTCATTTCATGATATGAACTATTTAATAACCCCTTTATTCATTTTCTTTGTCGGCGGGAAGGGCTTGGGCAAGGTTCATCAGCGTCACGGAAGGCGAATGAAAAAAAAAGCTTAAATGGTTTCGACCCATTAATTAAGTAGTACTAGCTAGCTAGCTAGCTGCCATCTCTTTAATTATCATGCTTGATTAATTATTATCTGATCAAATTCCATTCTCGTAAAGGCCCTGAAGCAGGCGCATGGGACTGATCTGTGTGCATTCTGCGTTTGCGAGAACATTCGCATGATGATGGCGTCAAAGGAGCAGATCTCAAAGACAGGAATGGGTACGCTTGTCGTAACACTATTCACAATTTTACACCATTATCGATATCTAGTCACACAACTAATACACATGCATATTGATCTCCTTCTTAACAGTTCACAGAGGTGCTGGAGAAGCTCCTAGATACGGAGCGCGTAGAAGCACTTCTAGAGGAAATAGCGGGATTTTTGCTCGACCTGGTCATTATTCCGAAGGGAGAATACTATTAGCCGCTACCCCATGAACCACTTCTGATTGTCATCGTGCTCCAAAGGCACCAATTAGGCTAATGCCACTGGCTCGAAGGCAACATGCATATGTAGGAGAAATTGTATATAGCTATACATGTGTGTATGTGTGAATTAATTAATATGGTGGTTTGTGAGACATTGATGATATATATATGCATGATTGGTTCTAATAGAAATTCTATATATATATATATATATATATATATATATATATATATATATATATATATATATATATGCATAACGTGTACAATGTGTAGTATCGTAAAATACCAGCAAAGCGAAAAAGAATTAAAATGGAAACACAAAATTAAATGAAAAAGAAATCATAAAACTAAAAACCCCCCAAACCTTATAGTACCGGTTGGTGTTACCAACCGGTACTAAAGGGCTCCAGGCCCCTGGAGCTGGCTCATGCCACGTGGTTGCCCTTTAGAACCGGTTCATGCTGAACCGGTACTAAAGGGGGGGGGGGGCTTTAGTGCCCACACTTTAGTGCCGGTTATGGAACCGTCACTAAAGGTCCTTACGAACCGGTGCTATTGCCAGGTTCTGCACTAGTGCATGACTTGTCGCTTAGGTTCAAAGAAACGCCGAAGAGTCTGCTTGACCGGCTTGAATCCCTTTAGAATGTTAAGGCTATGCTCGGCCAGCCTGCGTGGTATTCCTGGCATGTCTGAAGGATGCCAGGCAAATATGTCCCAATTCTCGCGCAGGAACTCCCGTAGTGCGGCGTCTACAGCGGGGTTTAGTTGTGCCCCGATGGATGCTGTTTTTTTAGGGTCCGTTGGGTGGACTTGGAATTTGACTATTTCATCCGCTGGTTTAAAAGAGGTGGACTTGAATCTTTTGTCGAGTATCACATCGTCCGTGTCCACTGTGGAGCGCAGCGCAGTTAATTCCTCGGCCGCGAGGGCTTCGGATAATGCCTCGAGGGCCAGTGCAGCTGTTTTGTTTTCGGCGCGGAGTGCTATGTCCGGATCACTAGCTAGAGTGATGATTCCATTGGGCCCGGGCATTTTGAGCTTCATGTACCCGTAATGGGGTATGGCCTGAAAGATCGTGAATGCCTCCCGCCCTAGAAGGGCATGGTATCCGCTACTGAACGGGGCCACTTGGAATGTGATTTCTTCGGACCAATAATTCTCCGGCCTGCCGAATACCACATCTAGTGTGATTTTCCCAGCGCATCGTGCCTCCCGACTAGGGATGATTCCTCTGAAGGTCATGCTGCTTTTCTCAATGCGGTTTCTGTCTATTTCCATTTTTTGAAGAGTCTCCTCATAGATGAGGTTTAATCTGCTGCCGCCGTCCATGAGCACTTTAGTAAGCCTAAAGCCGTTCACAATTGGACAAAGGACCAAGGCTGCTGGTGCTCGGGCTGTTCGGAATTTAGGTTCGTCACTGGCATTGAAGGTGATAGCCGTGTCGCTCCATGGATTTATTGCTGCCACGTGGCAGACTTCGGCAAGGCTGCGGAGTGCTCGCTTACGCCTATTATTTGAGGCGAAGGTCTCAAAGACTGTCAATATTGTATTGTTGTTATCCACGGGATGGTGCTCTGCAGTATTTTTAATGACGAGATCCTCACCGCTCTTGGCCACCTGCCGGAGTACCCAACATGCTCTAAGGCTGTGTGTTGGTATGGTATCCGTTGTACTGTGAATTTTGCATGGCCCATTAAGCCATCCCTCCCATACGGTTCCACGCCCTGTAGTGGGCTTTTTCTTCTTTGTAATTGAGTCGGGCGACTTATGAGAGTGCACCCTTTTAGTTCGGATCGGGGTTTTGTCGAGCCGGATTATCCCAAAATTTTGTTTGGGTTTTCCAGGCGCTTTCCATCGCATAGTACTTCCGTACTATGGCCGCCAAGTCAGTGAAGTATGCTATGTCACGGCGACTTATGGCATTGAGGATTCCCTTGTCCGTGCAATTATTGCAAAAGAATGAAATTGCGTCTTCCTCGCGACAGTCCTTGACCTTGTTCATTACAAGGAGGAATCTGGCTCAATTTGTTGTACTGTCTCCTGGGACTCTTGTATAATGTGGGAAAGATCATTTATATGTGGGTGGGTGGGTGGATTTAAGTCCGGACCTTGACCCGATCTGAGACCCATGGGGGGAGGAGTTTCTGATCTTGGAAGTTCGGGCTCTGGGATGTTGCCCAGTAGGTCTGGCCCGCTCCCTGATTCTAGGTTCAGGGTTTGGGTGATGTCCTCCCGTAGACGAGTATCCGGCTCAGAGAGCTCGGGAATCCGGACATAGTTTGTCCTCAAGATAGAGGAAGAATCGCTGCATTGCTCCTCCCCCACCGCTATCTGATGGGTGACCGGCAGGGAGTTAATCTCCCTTTTGTCGGGTTTAAGCCCGATCTGATCATAGTCTGTAGCGACTCTCAAAGTGGCGATGCGGTCCAAGAGCTCGTTCAAAGAAGAGAGCTCTATTGGATCCAACTGCTCGGCGAGTCCCGAGCTGACGTGGAGGCCGTTTTCGATGACCAGGGAAGTCATCGTCGGCGCAGCGGCCGAACAGGCGGTCATGACGAAACCGCCTAGTCGGAGAGTTTGGCCTACAGCCAGGGCTCGCCCAGAGGTGATGTTGTCCTTGACAACAAGGCGAGCCATCCAGCCTTATGATGACGGCACAGTGGAACTCCCAATGAAAGCACCAATGTCGGTGTCAAAACCGGCGGATCTCGGGTAGGGGGTCCCGAATCGTATGCGTCTAAGGCGGATGGTAATAGGAGGCGGGGACACAATGTTTACCCGTGTTCGGGCCCTCTCGATGGAGGTAATACCCTACTTCCTGCTTGATTGATCTTGATGATATGAGTATTACAAGAGTTGATCTACCACGAGATCGTAGAGGCTAAAACCCTAGAAGCTAGGCTGTGGTATGATTGTTGTTGTCTTACGGACTAAACCCTCCGGTTTATATAGACACGGGAGGGGGCTAGGGTTACACAGAGTCGGTTACAAGGGAGGAGATCTACATATCCGTATTGCCAAGCTTGCCTTCCACGCCAAGGAGAGTCCCATCCGGACACGGGTAGAAGTCTTCAATCTTGTATCTTCATAGTCCAACAGTCCGGCCAAAGGATATAGTCCGGCTGTCCGAGGACCCCCTAACCCAGGACTCCCTCAAGGGCGAGTAAAACGGCAAGGGTAAAGTGGGGTAGAGGAAAATGAGAGGCAAATGGCAAATAATGTAATGCGGGAGATAAGAGTTTGTGATGGGTACTTGGTATGTTGACTTTTGCGTAGACTCCCTGGCAACGGTGCCAGAAATCCTTCTTGCTACCTCTTGAGCACTGCGTTGGTTTTCCCTTGAATATGAAAGGGTGATGCAGTAAAGTAGCGTAAATATTTCCCTCAGTTTTTTGAGAACCAAGGTATCAATAGGAGGCCATGCCCAAGTCCCTCGCACCTACACAAACAAATATAAACCTTGCAACCAACACAATAAAGGGGCTATCAATCCCTTCACGGTCACTTACGAAAGTGAGATCTGATATATATGATAAGATAATATTTACGGTATTTTTATGATAAAGACTAAAAGTAAAGAAAGCAAAATAAACGGTAATAGAAATAGCTTGTTGACGGAAGATTAATATGATGGAAGATAGACCCGGGGGCCATAGGTTTCACTAGTGGCTTCTCTCGAGAGCATAAGTATTACGGTGGGTGAACAAATTACTGTTGAGCAATTGACAGAATTGAGCATAGTTATGAGAATATCTAAGTATGATCATGTATATAGGAATCACGTCCGCGACAAGTAGATCGACTCTTGCCTGCATCTACTACTATTACTCCACACATCGACCGCTGTCTAGCATGCATCTAGAGTATTAAGTTCAAAAGAACAGAGTAACGCTTTAAGTAAGATGACATGATGTAGAGGGATAAACTCATGCAATATGATATAAACCCCATCTTGTTATCCTCGATGGAAACAATACAATACGTGCCTTGCTGCCCCTCATCCTTTGGGAAAGGACACCACAAGATTGAACCCAAAGCTAAGCACTTCTCCCGTTGCAAGAAAGATCAATCTAGTAGGCGAAACCAAACTGATAATTCGAAGAGACTTGCAAAGATAACCAATCATACATAAAAGAATTCAGAAAAGATTCGAATATTGTTCATAGATAAATTTGATCATAAACCCACAATTCATCGGTCTCAACAAACACACCGCAAAAGAAGATTACATCGAATAGATCTCCACGAGAATCTTGGAGAACTTGGTATTGAGATCCAAAAAGAGAGAAGAAGCCATCTAGCTAACAACTATGGACCCGAAGGTCTGAGGTAAACTACTCACACATCATCGGAGAGGCTATGGTGTTGATGTAGAAGCCCTCCGTGATCAATGCCACCTCCGGCAAGACGCCGGAAAAGGCCCCAAGATGGGATCTCACGGGTACAGAAGGTTGCTGCGGTGGAATTAGGTTTTCGTGGATACTTCTGTTGGTTTGGGGGTACGTAGGTATATATAGGAGGAAGAAGTACGCCGGTTGTCGGTGCGGGGACGACACCTATGGGATCACAAGAATCCCTACTACGGTTGCGGGGCGAGGGGTCGTGAGAAGAGCAGATCAAACAAATAGCACACGGGTTCTTTTATCCAGGTTCGGGCCGCGAGATGCGTAAAACCCTACTCCTGCTTTGGTGGTTAGCTTATTTGTGTTCTTCAGCTAGCTATGGGGTGTGAAGAGCTCCAAAAAGCCGAATCCCCCTCCTGGTCGCCTTGGGCCTCCTTTTATAGGGAAAGGGGTTGCCACAGTGGCGTACAGGAGGTGGACAGGGTACAACTATACGAGTTTATCCCTCGGATTGCATGACAAGGCGCCATAAATGCGTCTCGCTTAGGTGTCCTTGCTTTACCGGGGACGGGGGAGAGCCTAGTCTCGTCCGCCGCTTCCCTTCGTGTTGACACGCGCCCTGGCCAGCGGTGCCTGTGGTGCCATGTAGGCGAGGCAGGTGAGGTGGCGCCGTGGTGGGCCTCCACGAAGGTTCGCTTGTCGCCACGCAGGTGCCTGCCCAACTGGTTGGGTCGGCAGCTGCATGATGGAGGCTTGATTGGTGCGGGCCCGATGGTGTCCCTACGGGTGTCTCGGGCAGGGGTCTTGCCGGGGCCCCGGCAAGGGTCTTGCCGCGGCGCCTGCTGTCATCCCCGGCAAGGCTCTTGCCGGGGGCCTCGTGGTCCTCCTTGGCTGGGATCCCGCCAAGGGCCGCTGCCTTCAGAGTGTGTATGTGATCTTGAATGTCTTCACAAAGATCTGCATGCCACCACGGGGATGTCTCCCGAATCCTTTGCCCCATGGGGGCAGTGGACTCAAGGGTGATCCGCTCCGTATGCGTGGGGCGAGTCGCCCCGGCAAGGGCCTTGCCGGGTTTGCTAAAACCGCACCCCGCAAGGATCTTGCCGGGGGAGTTCGCTTCGTCCCCTTTTGCTCTTTGTGGTCTTGGTCTTGGCGTCGTCCTGTTCCTCTTGAGCTTCGGCCTTACTTTGGCTCACCTCCCTCGCCTTGCTTAGTGTGGTGGTGCCCGCGGCTCAGACTGCCCGTGCACAGTTAAAAGGTGTACCCTTCTTTCTGTACACCGACAGGAGCCCCCGGGCCTGGGCCATACGTAAGCGCAATCGCGTCGTTGGGCTAGGCCCAAAAACGGTCTTGTGAGCGGGCAGGGTGGTTTTTACCGTGGTAAGTCTTTTCGCGCGCTGCGCTTCCCACGCCTCCCACGCGTGGCTTGGCGTGGGGAGGTGTGCGTGACGTGGGTGGCATGCGTGGGGCTGAGCTCTGCATGCATGCGTCCCGTCGTAGCAAAAGGGGGCGGCTCGCGCCTTCCCCATAAACGGGGGGAGGCGTGGAGGCGCGGCCCATTTACTGAACGGGGCCGTTGCGTGGTCTTCAAGGCGTCCACTCCCCACGATCATGGGGTGGGGAGAGGTCGCCTCACCCGTCGCCTTGGTCCCGCATGCCTTCCACGTGGCTCTCATGCGCTTGGGGTGGCGAACGGTGGAGGCGGGAAACCGGGCCGTCGCGGGCCGGGGCAACGGGTTGGCCCCAGTTCCCTGCGCCTTCCATGTCTTGATTGGCTGAGCGGGGCGGCCGTGTCTCCACCTCGTTCCTTTATAAAGGGAGGGGGTGGAACGTCGTCCCGCATTCTTCCATCTTCTCCTTTCTTCAGCTTCTGCTCCCCCTCCCTCCATCCGCCATGGAGAGAGGCAATCCTGGCTCTTCAATGGTGGCGGCAAGGGTCGCCGCTCGACAACGCGTCCTTCCTTCTCCTTCACCTGTGGTGGCAGAGCCAGCTGCGAGGGGAATGGGGAGGGGGCGAGGCCGTGGGCGAGGCCGAGGTGCTCAGGGAAGAGGAGAACGGGGCGGCGCGCCGGCTCCGCCTCTGCCAGTGGTTCCTCCCCTCATGGAGGGCCATGTTGGGGATGACCCTTGCGAGTTCTTCGTCAGGCTGCGCCGGCCGCCTCGCCGTCACCTTCGCCTCCCGACTCCATTCGCGAGCGAGATGGAGCGGGATCCACCGGAGTCGCTGCGGCTACACATGTGGGGCTATTGGATCAGTGGTACGCGAGTTCGCGTCGACTTTCCAGCCCCTCAGGTGATGTACCACATCCACCGCTTGACGGCGGGGCTCACTCTCCATTTCAAGCTGATGGAGGGCGGCCTCCTCTACGTCAAGGCCTTCGGGTGCTTCGGGACTCGGGAAAGGTGCTGCATGGAGAGCTCTTCTGATAGCGAAGGCTCCTCCTCGAGTGGGAGTGGCGAGGAGGACAGCGGCAGCGACGACGAGGGTAGCAGGCAGCAGGATGACGGGTCCGACTAGGTGTCGGGCGTTGCTCTGTGCGGCACCGGCGATCCCATCATCCGTGTCGCCGGCTTCCCGAACTTCTCGGGGTCGTCTCCTTGGGCGGCTGGCGTCGGGAGGCTGCGGAAGAGGAAGAGGGCGGGCGGCAAGGCCTTCGACGCGTGCTGACGTCCTGCCGCCTCGTCTTCGAGCTCTACTTCCGGCGCTGCCATCACCATCCAGCCTCGGGACGGCCACCGAGATGTTCTCTTGGTGTCTTCCGCCACCCGTAGCTCGCCTAGGCGCCCCTTTTGCCCTTTTCGCCTCCTTGACCTGCCTCCTGAGGAGAGGCACAAGGAAGGGGTTACGGGCACCTTATCTCTTTTTAGTTTGTAAGGCTTTGGGCCTTGGCTGAATTTAAAACTTGTAATCCCATCATTCATGTTTTTAATTTCCTATGGACTGTACCTGAGTGGAATGTTTTTAATGAAAAAGGGATGCTTGCCGGGCCATTTGTTTGCGGGTAGAACCCACAATAGGAAGTAAACCCTTGATATCTTTAAGACAAACATTTCCTTGCCCGGCAACAGGCCCTGTCGTCTCCCTACTTCACTCGACCTTTCTCACGCTTTTGGCGGGGGCAGGGATGAGGTGGGTTCAGGCTCCTCGTTTCATCCCTTTGCTGCCGCGACTTCGACCAAACCTGGCCCCAGGAACGGGCCCTAGGGCCTAAAGTTTCAGGGGAGCACGGTAGCTTTGGGAAAAAACGAGGTTTCACACACCTCAGTCCATAAGGAAATGCATGACAAGGGATGAAAGACTTATCTGACGTTGTAGCCCCCGGCAACTCTGGTTCGCCGTGGGTGAATCTCTGGACTTGTAGTCCCCGGTAACACTAGCCTGCCGGGGTCTAGATACTAGTCCGTCCCTTCGTTTCTTTCTCGTCCTCAAGTGATCCGGCAAGGACATCTGTGAGTCCTGCGATCCAAAGAAGATAAAAGGATGGCAAAGAGACGCACACTCGACCTCTAAGCTAGGGGTTAGTCGCCGCCAAGCACTATCAACCCTAACCAAGGATGAGACTTGACCTAGAATGCATGCTATAACTTAGGGCGCCAACGCTTCATTATGCTCAGGGTCTGCGCCTGGCTTTGTACAAAGGGTTACATGCATCATCGGCAATGCTTGTACAAAAGGTGGCTTGTCGGGGGGCCCGGCAAGCCGCGCCTCACGGGTAAAACTTGCGAAGATGCTCAATGTTCCGGGAGTTACTCACTGGAACGGTGTCTTCGGTCTCCAGGCGGACTGCGCCAGGCCTGGTGACTCGTGTTACCCAGTAAGGGCCTTACCACTTTGGCGTCAACTTGTTGGAATTCTTGGCCGATTGAACGCGCCGAAGGACAAGGTCGCCTTCCTCAAGGCTTCGGGCATGAACCTTGCGGCTATGGTAGCGGCGCAAGGCTTGTTGGTAGCGTGCTGCTCTCACAGCCGCCTGAAGACGATCTTCCTCGAGGAGAACTGCGTCGTCTTGCCGCAGTTGCTCTTGCTCGAGCTCGTCATAAGCGAGCACTCGAGGTGACCCGTATATGAGTTCAGTGGGGAGAACTGCTTCTGCCTAGTATACCAGGGCAAAAGGTGTCTGGTCGGTGGCTCGATTTGGCGTCGTCCTGATCGACCAAAGAACCGCCGACAACTCATCAATCCAGCGCCTTCCACTCTTGTGCATCCTGTCAAAGGTCTTGGTCTTTAAGCCTCGCATGATTTGCATTTGCCCTCTCGGCTTGACCATTGCTCGTGGGTGAGCAACGGAGCGAAAGCAGACTTTCTTTGCCGAGGTCTTGGGTATATTGCATGAAGGTGTGGCTTGTGAACTGTGTGCCGTTGTCGGTGATAACCCTATTGGGCACGCCAAAACGGCACACCAGTCCCTTGAAGAACTTGACGGCTGACTGAGCTGTGACCTTCCTCACTGCCTCCACTTCCGGCCACTTTGTGAACTTGTCGATTGCAACGTATAAGTACTCAAAGCCCCGACAGCGTGGGGAAAGGGCCCGATATGTCGAGCCCTGCACCGAGAAGGGCCAGGAGAGAGGAATGGTTTGAAGGGCTTGAGCTGGTGATGAAGCTTCTTTGAATGGAACCGACACGCTTCACACCTGGTGACTAGTGTAAATCGCATCCTGGAGGGCGGTGGGCGAAGAAGCCTTGCCGGAATGCCTTGCGGCAAGGGCCCTTGACCCAATGTGGGATCCACATATGCCTCCGTGTATCTCTCGCCAACGGCTCCGGTCCTTCCTCTTGGGGATACATTTCAATTTCACACCGTTCGGCCTCTTTTCATGCGAGGATGTCATCGATTTAACTGGTACATGGTAGAGCGACGGGCTAATTTTTCCGCTTCTTCCTGCTCCTCAGGAAGTTCCCCTGTTTGGAGGAATCGGATGGTATGTTGTGCCCACGCCGGAGCCTGGGGCTCGACGGCGAGGACTAAAACATTTCCTCCGTTCTGAGGAAGCGGTGTCTCGGCGGCAAGAGCATGATGCTCTGCGGAGCGATCGTCCGTGGCGGGCTCGATATTCTGGCAACATCCTTGCCGTGCCCCGGGAGCTTCGGCGGGAAAGTACTTGTCGGGCCCTGATTTCCTTCTCTTATTACGCTTTCTGCTCACAGGATCAACGGATGGCTGAGTTAGCTGAAGCACAAAGGTACCTGGTTCCACAGGTAGCTTGAGGGCAGCGCGTTTTGACAGGTAATTGGCGACACCGTTCTCCTCTCGGGGAACGTGTTCAGCCTGTATACCGTCGAAACACTCTCCCAGCTTTCTCACTTCATCAACGTAGGCCTTCATCAACGGGCTCTGGTAATCCTTGTTGACTTGCTTGACGACAACCTGCGAGTCTCCCCTGACGATGAGTTTCTTGATTCCGAGGTCCGCCGTGATCCTAAGACCGCAAGCAACCCTCGTACTCTGCCGTATTGTTTGTTGACACCTCCACGGGAAGTGCATCTGGATCACGTGCTTGAGGTGCTCTCCGGTTAGGCGCGACAAGCAAGACTCCAGCCCCGGCGCCGTATGAGATAAAGCTCCATCAAAGTACATGGTCCAATCACAACTTGCCTCTTTGCCGGGGAGAGCAGTCTCTTGAATTTCTTCGTCAGGTGTTGCGGTCCATTCTGCAATGAACTCTGCTAGGACTTGGCTCTGAATCGTCGAAGTACTTTCAAACTTGAGGCCAAAGCTGGACAGCTCCAGTGCCCATTCCACAATTCTTCCCGTTGCATCCGGATTGTGCAATATCCGTTGCAGAGGGAAGCGAGTGACGACAGTGATCTCGTGTGCCTGGAAGTAGTGACGCAGCTTCCTCGAGGCCATAAGGAGGCCGAAGAGCAGTTTCTGCACACCGGAGTACCTTGATCTAGCCCCGTGCAGGAGGGAACTAACAAAGTAGATCGGGTGCTGCATCATTTTCTTCTTCGGCGGCACTTCAATTGGCCGTGTCGTCTCTGCACTGGTGGTGCAGGCTCTGTCGCTGCCATTCCCTCGTCGTCAACCTCTCTCTGCGCCACCAGTGCGGCGCTGACCACCTGGTCCGTTGCCGCCAAGTACAGCAGCAACGGCTCCTGCGGCCTAGCGCAACTAGTATTGGCGCGGAGGAGAGGTACTTCTTCAACCCTTGTAAAGCCGCTTCGGCTTCCGGCGTCCACTCCATCGGGCCCGCCTTTTTCGGGATCTTGAAAAGGGAGGGCACGCCGATGATTTTGGAAATGAACTCGCCCATGGCGGCGACGCAACCAGCAAGCCGATGCACATCCTTGATTCGCTTGGGTGCTTCAATCTGCTCTATAGCTTTGATTTTGTCCGGATTGGCCTCTATACCACGCTGTGACACTAGGAACCCGAGGAGCTTGCCGGATGGGACGCCAAAGACGCACTTCTCAGGGTTCAGCTTGAGATTGATCTTGCGCAGGTTTGCAAATGTTTCTTGTAAATCCGGTATGAGGGTTGCCTTGTCCTTGGTTTTGACCACTAGGTCATCCATATAAGCCTCCATATTTCTATGGAGCTGGGGTTCAAAACCAATCTGGACTGCCCTTGCAAACATCGAACCAGCACTCTTCAACCCGAAAGGCATCCGCATGAAACAATACGTACCACATGGGGTGATGAATGTTGTCTTCTCTTCGTCTTCCCTTGTCATGAAGATCCGGTGGTAGCCGGAGTAGGCGTCGAGGAATGACAACAGATCACACCCAGCCGTGGAGTCAACAATCTGGTCGATGCGCGGCAACGGGAAGGGGTCTTTAGGGCAAGCCTTATTAATGTCTGTGTAATCAATACACACTCTCCACTTCCCATTTGCCTTGCGCACCACGACCGGATTGGCCAACCACGTTGGATGGAGCACTCCTCTTACCAAACCCGCTGCTTCCAGTTTCCGGATCTCTTCTGTGATGAACTCTTGTCGTCCCAAAGCTTGCTTTACGACCTTACAGCTGACGGGCCGCGCATGAGGGCAGACAACAAGGTGGTGCTCAATCACCTCCCTGGGAACACCGGGGATGTCGGAAGCTTGCCATGCAAACACATCAACATTCGCCCACAGGAAGGTGACGAGCGCGTCTTCCTATTTGTCGTCAAGGGTGGAACTTATGGTAAAAGCTCCTCCCGTGTCGTCCTCATTGACAGAAACCTTCTTGGTTCCTGGCGGTATGGCCCTGGGCTTCTTGTTCCCACCGGTGGAGCTCTCTGGCACGTCCTCGACGGCAGCGCTACACTCCGAAGAGGTGCGCTTGCCGGAGTGGGTGTCCGAGGCCTCGCTGGTCTTCTTCTTCTTCTTCGCTCCCGGGGGCCCAGCGGCAGGAGCAGGCGCCCTAGCGGCGGTAGTTGCTACAACTGCTTGCTGGTATAATTGGTCAACGCAAATCAATGCATCTTTCTTGTCGGAGGGGATGGTGATGATCGTCACGGGTCCCGGCATCTTCAGGGTGTTGTAGGCGTAGTGTGACGCCGCCGTGAACTTGGCCAGCGTTGGGCGGCCAAGGATCCCGTTGTAGGGCAAGGGGATCTTGGCAACATCGACCACGATCCTCTCCGTCCTGAAGTTCAGGTTGATTCCAAAAGTTACGGGCAGCGTGACCTTTCCCTTGGGTTGGCTTCTTCCCGGGTTGACCCCCTGAAACGTGCCCGTTTCTTCGAGGTTTCCATCGGGAATCTGCAGTTTCTCGATCACGGCAGGCGAGATCAGGTTCAGACCGGCCCCGCCATCGACTAGCATCTTCGTCACCTTGAGGTTGCGTATTGTGGGTGAAACCAACAATGGCAAGCACCCGACCGCAGTGGTGCGATCAGGGTAGTCCTCAGTGTCAAAGATGATAGGTGTGCTGGACCACTTCAATGGCCTTTGGTCATCAAACGACGGCTCTGCTGCTGTGATCTCTCGCGCCCACTGTTTAAGCCGGCGGTGAGAAGTATGCAGCGAGGCACCGCCGTCGGCGCACATGGCCTCTGTAGCTTTCTGAAACTCTTGGTCGCCGAATTCGTCGTCTTCTTCGTGATCGTCGTCTTCTGGCTTTCTGTCACGGCCCCGGGCGGGCCTCTCCTGTTGCTTGTCCTTGCCGCGACGGCCCGCCTGGCCGTCACGCTTCTTGCCGGACCCCTCAGCACCGTCTGGGCCCTTCTCCTTGTCTCGCCTCTCATACTCAGCCCTCTGCTTTTCAGCGAGGAGCTCAACCTGTCGGCAGTCCTGGAGAGCATGGCCTTTGGTGCGATGGATCTTGCAGTATCGCTTGTCGGAGTTTCCTGGCTTCTCGGCAGCCGCCAAGGCCCGCCAGGCGACGCATCCGGCAACCTCCTTGCCGGGTTCGTCTGCCCTGGTTTTCTTGGTGGAGCCGGCGTCATCAGATCCCTCGACGACAAGCACGGCTTTTCCTTTGCGCTTCCTGTTGCGGTGCCGGCCTTTCTTCGCCGGGGCGGCAATATCCTCATCTGAGGAGTCGGTTTCCATGCCGGCGTCTTCACCGGGGTACTTCCTTCCCTCCTCAGCCCGGGCACATTTGTCAGCAAGAACATAGAGTTCCGCTACATCTCTCACCTTGTTCATTGCCAGCTCTTCGCGCATCTTGCGGTTACGCACGCGTTCGATGGAACGCGCTGATGATGGCGGCAGGATGAACATCAGGGATATTGTACTCTACCCGGCTGAACCTCTGAATATACTTGCGGAGACTCTCGCCTCCCTTCTGGGGAATGACGTGCAGGTCACTTGCTTGGCCATGGGCTTG
This sequence comes from Aegilops bicornis, assembly GCA_021605145.1. Lineage (NCBI taxonomy): Eukaryota > Viridiplantae > Streptophyta > Magnoliopsida > Poales > Poaceae > Aegilops > Aegilops bicornis. The sequence goes on from CM038674.1 coordinate 102,527,853, forward strand.
GTGGCCTCCAGTAAAGGCGCCCACGAACTCATGGCACAAATCCGACCAGGAGGAAATAGAGTCTACCGGCAAGTGCATCAACCACGACATGGCGTGGGTTTAAGAGCCAACGGGAAGTAATTCGCAAGCACCTTATCGTCGCGGGCTCCGGCAGCTTGCATCGTGATGGTGTAGACGCTGAGGAACTCGGACGGGTGGGTCTTGCCACTGTACTTCTCGCCCACATCGGGTTTAAAGGTGCGGTGAGTGGGCCACTGGAACTGCCGCAGCTCACGGGTAAAAGCCGGGCAGCCTACCTCGTAGGGTAAGCCTCCAGGGCTCCCCGGTGCCGGGTGGCTCACAGCAGGCCCTGCTCGCCTGTCTGATTGGTGGCGCGCTCCGCGCCGGCGCTCGATAGTGGTTGGAGCGTCTTCATGTTCTCGTTCCCGAAGAATTTGGCGCTGGTCACGGTGGGCCCACGGGTCGGACGATGCTACGGAGATCTCGTCGCCGTAATGTCGGGACGGGCGAGCGTCCGCGGTACCGGGTGAGGAGGGGGCGAGTGCACTGTGGTTGCAGCGCCGCCGGCTCTCCCACCACTGGTGCATGGAACTCCGTTGGAGCGTCGACCCGGGGGCTCCACCGGACCTGGTCCGTCTTTGTTGACCACCGCAACAAGGCTCCGGATAGTGGCCCTCCATTCGTTGAGTTTCCCCGAAGTGGGAGGGAAATCGAGGAGCAACTGCGCGTGTGCCAGGGCTTCCGCTGGCGTTGGTGGCAGCGAAACCTGCGCGGATCGCGACGCGCTTCGACTTCTGACCATGTCAGAAGGAGCTCTATCACGGCCCCGCGGTCGCACGCCACCTTCTCCAGCGCCTCGGCGAGCGGGCAGGTCTTCTGAATCCCGGGAGTAGCGTTCGGGGCTCTTTCCGCGGCGACGCCCGGGGTCCTCGGCGTGATTACGCCGTTCATCGCGCGTCGCTTGAGACGAACACGCCGTCGGCGCCGGCGTGGGAGTCTTGGAAGCCCTTGCGTCAGCCGCGAGCGGGGTGGCAGCGATCTTGAAAGGCCCCGCGCCACCTGCGGAGAGCCTGGCTCCATCTTTGGATTTGGCGGCGTGCAGCCTGTTGCCAGGCGCACGAACATCGCCGTCTCCCAGACTTCGGCTGCTGGGACGGTGTTGGTGTTCGCGAATGGCGCCCCTGGTCCTTTCTGCGACAGGTCCGCTGCTCGCCCGCGTCGGTACGGGATGCCCGGCTTCCGACGGGCCAACCGCCACCGTCGTCTTCTTCTTGGGCGCCATGATGATGAAGGAGCGACGAACTAACTACTAGAGCCGATTCTCACAACTGCACCCCCCTACCTGGCGCGCCAAAGATGTCGGTGCGGGGACGACACCTATGGGATCACAAGAATCCCTACTACGGTTGCGGGGCGCGGGGTCGTGAGAAGAGCGGATCAAACAGATAGCACACGGGTTCTTTTATCCAGGTTCGGGCCGCGAGATGCGTAAAACCCTATTCCTTCTTTGGTGGTTAGCTTATTTGTGTTCTTCAGCTAGCTATGGGGCGTGAAGAGCTCCAAAGCGAATCCCCTCCTGGTCGCCTTGGGCCTCCTTTTATAGGGAAAGGGGTTGCCACAGTGGCGTACAGGAGGTGGACAGGGTACAGCTATACGAGTTTATCCCTCGCATTACATGACAAGGCGCCATAAATGCGTCTCGCTTAGGTGTCCTTGCTTTACCGGGGACGGGGGAGAGCCTAGTCTCGTCCGCCGCCGCTTCCCTTCGTGTTGACACGCGCCCTGGCCAGCGGTGCCTGTGGTGCCATGTAGGCAGGCAGGCAGCTGAGGTGGCGCCGTGGTGGGCCTCCACGAAGGTTCGCTTGTCGCCACGCAGGTGCCTGCCCAACTGGTTGGGTCGGCAGCTGCATGATGGAGGCTCGATTGGTACTGGCCCGATGGTGGCCCTACGGGTGTCTCGGGCATGGGTCTTGCCGCAGCCTCGGCAAGGGCCTTGTCGGGGCCCCGGCAAGGGTCTTGCCGCGACGCCTGCTGTCATCCCCGGCAAGGCTCTTGCCGGGGGCCTCGTTGTCCTCCTTGGCTGGGATCCCGCCAAGGGCCGTCATCTTCTGTAGTGTGTATGTGATCTTGAATGTCTTCACAAAGATCTGCATGCCACCACGGGGATGTCTCCCGAATCCTTTGCCCCATGGGGGCGGTGGACTCAAGGGTGATCCGCTCCGTAATCGTGGGGCGAGTCGCCCCGGCAAGGGCCTTGCCGGGTTTGCTAAAACCGCACCCCGCAAGGATCTTGTCGGGGGAGTTCGCTTCGTCCCCCTTTTTCTCTTTGTGGTCTTGGTCTTGGCGTCGTCCTGTTCCTTTTGAGCTTCGGCCTTACTTTGGCTCACCTCCCTCGCCTTGCTTAGTGTGGCGGTGCCCGCGGCTCAGACTGCCCGTGCACAGTTAAAAGGTGTACCCTTCTTTCTGTACACCGACACCGGTGTAGCAACGTGGGCCCCACGAGGGTGGAGGGCGCGCCCAGGGGGGTAGGCGCACCCCCTACCCCGTGCCCTCCTGGTTGATGTCTTGACGTGGACTCCAAGTCCTTTGGATCACATTTGTTCCGAAAATCACGTTCCCGAAGGTTTCATTCCGTTTGGACTCCGTTTGATATTCTTTTTCTGCAAAAGTCTTAACTAGGCAAAAAACAACAATTCTGGGCTGGGCCTCCGGTTAATAGGTTAGTCCCAAAAATAATATAAAAGTGAATAACAAAGCCCATTAATCATCCAAAACAGAATATAATATAGCATGAAGCAATCAAAAATTATAGATACGTTGGAGACGTATCAAGCATCCCCAAGCTTAATTCCTGCTCGTCCTCGAGTAGGTAAATGATAAAAACAGAATTTTTGATGCAGAATGCTACTTGGCATAATTTTTTAATGGAACCCTCTTAATTGTGGTATGAATATTCAGATCCAAAAGATTCAAGATAAAAGTTTAATGTTCACATAAAAGCAATAATATTTCAAGCATACTAACTAAGCAATTATGTCTTCTCAAAATAACATGGCCAAAGAAAGTTCATCCCTACAAAATCATATAGTTTAGTCATGCTCCATCTTCATTACACAAGAATGCTCTCATCATGCACAACCCCGATGACAAGCCAAGCAATTGTTTCATACTTTAGTAATCTCAAACTTTTTCAACCTTCACGCAATACATGACGTGAGCCATGGATATAGCACTATGGGTGGAATAGAATATAATGATGGGGGTTATGTCGAGAAGACAAAAAAGGAGAAAGTCTCACATCAATGCGGCTAATCAACGGGCTATGGAGATGCCCATCGATTGATGTTAATGCAAGTAGTAGGGATTGCCATGCAACGGATGCACTAGAGCTATTACTGCATGAAAGCTCAACAAAAGAAACTAAGTGGGTGTGCATCCAACTTGCTTGCTCACGAAGACCTAGGGCATTTGAGGAAGCCCATTGTTGGAATATACAAGCCAAGTTCTATAATAAAAAATTCCCACTAGTATATGAAAGTGACAAAACAAGAGACTCTCTATCATGAAAATCATGGTGCTACTTTGAAGCACAAGTGTGGAAAAAAAGGATAGTAGCATTGTACCTTTTTTTTGGCCTTCTTCTTTTGGCCTTTCTCTTTTTTGGGGGACAATGCTCTATGAATGATGATCATCACACTTCTATTTATTTACAACTCAATGATTACAACTCGATACTAGAACAAAGTATGACTCTATATGAATGCCTCCGTGATATACCGATAAAATTGAATCAAGAGTGACATGTATAAAAAATTATGAACGGTGGCTTTGCCACAAATACGATGTCAACTACATGATCATGCAAAGCAATATGACAATGATGAACGTGTCATGATAAACGGAACGGTGGAAATTTGCATGGCAATATATCTCGGAATGGCTGTGGAAATGCCATAGTAGGTAGGTATGGTGGCTGTTTTGAGGAAGATATAAGGAGGTTTATGTGTGAAAGAGCATACCATATCACGGGGTTTGGATGCACCGGCGAAGTTTGCACCAACTCTCAATGTGAGAAAGGGCAATGCACGATACCGAAGAGGCTAGCAATGATGGAAGGGTAAGAGTGCGTATAATCCATGGACTCAACATTAGTCATAATAAAGAACTCACATACTTATTGCAAAAATCTATAAGTCATCAAAAACCAAGCACTACGCGCATGCTCCTAGGGGGATAGATTGGTAGGAAAAGACCATCGCTCGTCCCCGACCGCCACTCATAAGGAATACAATCAAAGAACACCTCATGTTTCAAATTTGTTACATAACGTTTACCATACATGCCTGCCACGGGACTTGCAAACTACAACACAAGTATTTCTCAATTTCACAACTACTCAACTAGCACAACTTTAATATCACTACCTCCATATCTCAAAACAATCATCAATCATCAAACTTCTCTTAGTATTCAACACACTCATAAGAAAGTTTTTACTAGTCTTGAATACTTAGCATATTAGGATTAATTTTCCTACTTAAGCAATTACCATGCTGTTTAAGACTCTCAAAATAATATAAGTGAAGCATGAGAGAATAATAGTTTCTATAAAACAAATCCACCGCCATGCTCTAAAAGATATAAGTGAAGCACTAGAGCAATAACTATATAGCTCAAAAGATATAAGTGAAGCGCATATAGTATTCTAATAAATTCGAATCATATGTGTCTCTCTTAAAAGGTGTGTACAACAAAGATGATTGTGGTAAACTAAAAAGCAAAGACTCAAATCATACAAGACGCTCCAAGCAAAACACTTATCATGTGGTGAATAAAAATATAGCATCAAGTAAAGTTACCGATGGAAGTAGATGAAAGAGGGGATGCATTCCGGGGCATCCCCAAGCTTTGGCTTTTAGGTGTCCTTAGATTATATTGGGGTTCCATGGGAATCCCCAAGCTTAGGCTCTTGCCACTCCTTGTTTCATAATCCATCAAATCTTTTACCCAAAACTTGAAAACTTCACAACACAAAACTTAACAGAAAATCTCATGAGCTCCGTTAGCGAAAGAAAACAAAACACCACTTCAAGGTACTGTAATGAACTCATTCTTTATTTATATTGGTGTTAAACCTACTTTATTCCAACTTTTCTATGGTTTATAAACTATTTTACTAGCTATAGATTCATCAAAATAAGCAAACAACACACGAAAAACAGAATCTGTCAAAAACAGAACAGTCTGTAGTAATCTGTAACTAACACAAACTTCTGGAATTCAAAAAATTCAGAAAAAATAGGAAGACCTAGAAAATTTGTTTATTGATCAGCAGCAATTGGAATCAATATTTTATCACGTTCTGGTGATTTTTAACAATTAATTTCGTGAACAGAAAGTTTCTGGAATTTTCAGCAAGATCAAATAACTATCATCCAAGAAGATCCTATAGGTTTAACTTGGCACAAACACTAATTAAAACATAAAAACAAATCTAACCAGAGGCTAGATCAAAGATTTATTCCTAAACAGAAGCAAAAGGCAAAAAAATAAAAATAAAATTGGGTTGCCTCCCAACAAGCGCTATCGTTTAACGCCCCTAGCTAGGCATAAAAGCAAGGATAGATCTAGGTATTTCCATCTTTGGTAGGGAATCCATAAGTGTCTCTCATAATAAATTCATATGGTAGTTTAATTTTCTTTCTAGAAAAGTGTTCCATGCCTTTCTTTAAGGGAAGTTGGAATCTGATATTTCCTTCCTTCATATCAATAATTGCACCAATCGTTCTAAGGAAAGGTCTACCAAGAATAATAGGACATGAAGGATTGCAATCTATGTCAAGAACAATAAAATCTACGGGCACATAGTTCCTATTTGAAACAATAAGAACATCATTAATTCTTCCCATAGGTTTCTTAATGGTGGAATCCGCAAGGTGCAAGTTTAAAGAGCAATCATCAAAATCACGAAAACCTAGCAAATGCACAAAGTTTTTGGAATCGTGGAAACACTAGCGCCCAAGTCACACAAAGATAGCATTCATGATCTTTAATTTTAATTTTAATAGTAGGTTCCCACTCATCATAAAGTTTTCTAGGGATAGAAACTTCCAACTCAACTTTTTCTTCATAAGATTGCATCAAGGCATCAATGATATGTTTAGTAAAAGCTTTATTTTAACTATAAGCATGAGGATAATTTAGCACGGATTGCAACAAGGAAATACAATCTATCAAAGAGCAATTATCATAATTAAACTCCTTGAAATCCAAAATAGTGGGTTCATTAATATCTAGAGTTTTGATCTCTCAATCCCACTTTTACCAATTTTAGCATCAAGATCTAACAACTCCGAATTTTTGGAATGCCTTCTAGGTAAAGGTGGATCATATTCAGTCCCATCATTATCAAGATTCATATTGGAAAACAAAGATTTAATAGGGACACATCAATAACTTTTAGATCTTCATATTTATTTTCATAGAAATTAGAAGATCACGCTTTCACAAAGCAATCTTTCTTAGCACGCATCTTAGCGGTTCTTTCTTTGCACTGATCAATGGAAATTCTCATGGCTTTGAGAGACTCATTGATATCATGTTTAGGTGGAATAGATCTAAGTTTCAAAGAATCAACATCAAGAGATATTCTATCAACGTTCCTAGCCAAATCATCAACTTTAAGCAATTTTTCTTCAAGCAAAGCATTGAAATTCTTTTGTGAATTCATAAACTCCTTAATACTAGTCTAAAATTCAGAGGACATCTTATTAAAATTTCCATAAGCATTGTTGTAGGAACTAGCACAGTGGCCGCTTCGATCTGTGGCTAGGATTTTGAAAAGTTCAATAATGTGAACATATTATTCAGTTTGTCTAAAAGATAATGGAACATGTGCAATGATATTTATGAATGTAAGACTTCTAGGAGCATAGTTTTCTCTTAGTTATTTTTGGTTATTCATTTATATGTAAGATGTTGCCCATTTAGTGTTTACCTTCTAATTATGTGTTGCATACCAGCCCAAATTATACTTGTATTACTTTTTCGCATTTTTATCATGTTTTATTGTTTCTTTAAAGAATGGAACATTATTTAAAATGTCGGTATCTTACGATCAAAATGCAGTGTATGAGAATTAAAATTATAGTTTTTGGATATTCACATTATCTGGTACATGAAATAATACATCCCTATTACCACTTCAAATATTATGCTTAATTAAATATCACATGTTCATGTAACATATTTATCTTTTTACTTTTTGTCAAGTTATTATTATAAACTTTTCAGTGTCTTTTATTAGTGAGCATATATTCTTAGAGCAAACATATTTTTTGTGAGCAAACATGCAATCTCTATGTGGCATTAGATTGATATGTGAAACACTCATATTGTTAATAATTTTTTAATTCATATTGTTAATCATTTGTATTACATGTATCAATATTTTTTTAAATAGTAATTAATAGTCCAGCGAACTAACGGTCAGATAATTTTTTGAGGCCTTTCAATTATTTTCTCACCGAAAATCCAAATTTTAATTCAAATATCTCTTCTAGATATCTCTCTCTTAAACACTTCCTCCGGAACTGGTCAAAACGTTGGCTGCCAGGAATATGGTTCTAAATCCATGTATTAATATGATATTATGCACAACCAATATGTTGCTTTGGCACAAATGGTTGGACATCTTCGTTTGATCTTAAATTAACACATAATATGCTGCATCGATATGATAACTTTAGAATTATTAAAATTGTTAGTTGTCAAGAGACTATTATATATGCTATTTAAAATGAACATGCAGATCTTATAATTTTTTAGTTATGCTTTTAAGTTCTTTGGTGTACAGTAACTGAAATACTCGAAAAAGACATAAAAACTTCAGTCAATGTATTAATTAGGGTCAACTTTTGTGAACCCTTACATAAATATGTGAGCTAATATACTATAATGACAGATAATGACTCCCCCTTTAAACTAATATATAAGACATTTTAGGTCACTCAAATAGTGATCGAAAATATCATTATCTGTCATTATAGTAAGCCAGTTAACATAAAACCATACGATATAACCATAATGACAGATAATGACTCCCTCTGTAAACTAAAAATAGTGATCGAAAACCTCTCATATTAGTTATATAGGAAGTAATTAACATTAATTACGTTTCTAGAGCTATTTGAACTAATTGACCTTCAAATTCAAGATTTATCATCATATATGTTCCCAACTTTTCAGATAGTCAATTATCAAACAGTTATGATGAACGCTCATCTGCACTTAATCCATCCATACCTGCTGTGTTTAAAAATTGTAATCTGGTAATATTGATGCTTTGGCGTGTGATACAAATGACACCAGCATCACGTTAGACAACAGTACCTGCATCGCTTTTATCAATGCAAAACGGGAGGGAACTGTGAGCTTAATGTGATTGTTCTGTACATTGTGGTCGTGGTAGTCAAGATGAGCTGCAGACCTTCCCATGGTGATCTAGCTTTGTTGCATGACATTTTTAGAAGATGTGTAAGAAGAGAGACCATATTGGTTCTTTATTGTTCACTTAATTAAAGCATCACAAAAATGTGTATGTGTACCTCGCTAGGACTCTCGACCACCATTGCTGGGCTGCAGCGTCTTCATGTCGTCGGCGGTGGCACAGGAGCTTGTTGTAGGATGTAGTAAAGAAGCGTCATGTATAGCCGGTAGTGCCAGGCAATCTATGCAGTATGTGTTGTTATCATAACCTGGCACACAAGATACAGTGGAGGTCCAGATCAGTAATCAGTACAACTAAGCACCAAGAGAGGAGTAGCACACGTTGGAGCAATTGCTGGAGACAAAATCGAAACTTCGATCATGATTAACAGTTTTATGGACACACTTTCTCTGCTTTCCCTGAAATAGTATTTTTAAAAACTAACACTGAGAACTCACCCGATTAACAAAGTGATGCCCTTGGAAGACCAGCAATTGGACTCGTTACTGGCACTACATCGCTAAAACGCATGGGGCAGGGAGGCACCTAGCTAATCCCATATACTCTTGTAGCTAGCTGTTGTTGGTCATCTGCAACAGCTGTACTTTGTTAAACCATATACACGCCATAACCTTGAACAATTGTCAGCCACCACAACTAAATTTTGTTCTATTGATGTACGTGTTGGTGCCGCACAAAAGATTCTAGCGGAACAACCGAGAACACAAACTAACGGGAATGGTCAATTACTTGAGGATTATCACAAAGTAGCAAAAATATAGCTGCTTAGACTTACAATCTGGCACACAAGTGTACCTACAGATTTTCTCGAGAGTGGCGGCTGCTGGCAGCAACCTAGAGGCAGCGTGAAGAAGATCCTAGTCGACGTGCTCCCTGCAATTAAGAAATCAGCTGGAAATAAATTATTGGAAAATTTCAAAGAGAACATGGTGGTGAGAGACCAAGTACGATGTACGCAGAAGCAAGGATACCGAGAAATTGATTGACTTATTAGTATGTGCGCAGTAATTTGTGGCAGCAAGAATAGCTAGAAATTGATTGCCACGTTAGTATGGCCAGTAATTTTTGGCATCTGCTGTTTGAAGCAATGCTCTGTTGTGCTAGGAAATCATAACATATAAACATGCAGATTAGCAGATGTTCGTATACCTTAGCAACAGGGCATGCGTTCAGGATTCATGATGTGTGGATCGTCTATCTTACACCCTACAGCCATCCGAGGAATGCAAAAAGGGACTATGAAGAAACTCCAGCATCAACCCAGTAATCGTGCCGAGTTACTGATGTGCATAATCACCAATTATGAGATTGCCTCCCCACATATGGCAGCCCCAATATCCTCATGCATGTATCACATAACAGAAATCATGTCTCTTCCCCCTCTTCTATGTTGTACCTTCTCCTATCCAGCAACACCATGACCACTCCATGTATGCCCTCGGGAAACCATCTATCTCCTCCTCGGCGGCATCTCGCACAAGCAGGAGCACGCACATCTCCTTGGTCCGGCAGAAGTCGTCCTAGACCACTCAGGTTTCGTGTTTGTTCATCTCAGTCTAATCTCCTTAATCAGCTACAACAGATACGTCCTGTTGATCAGCCACAAAATAATTCGGAAATCTTCTTTCTTCTGTCATGCAGGCACCAATCCTCCCCAGACGGCCAAACCATGTATCATATATGTTCTGTTGATCTTCTACAAATTAATCCGGCAATCTTCTTCCCGAGCATCAACCTAGCAATCGACCGAGTAACTCATGTTCACAATCACCAACCTAAAGAGTCAATCCAAGTGATCTGATTGCCTCCCTCGCCCACTTGCAAGTCCAGATCATCTAGCACCTGCACCCACTCCCGTGCATGGAAGGCAGGTTGTACTCTTGCGGTCCAGCGGAGGCCCTGAGAAAGAAAGGAAGAGGAGGCGTGCCATGTTACCAAGAGGATCGAGAGCGTAACAATTAATTTGAAGGCCAAATCACAAGACCTAGATGGATAATACCAGAACGTTGCTTCATCGCCTGCATGCACGTCCACAAATCCTGATTAATCTGAATGTTAATCAAAGTACCAATGAAGGAGTTGGCAGGGTGTTGGCACTGGTCCCGTACGATGCGACACCGACGAGTACTTTCCGTCAAGGTGGCACACGTGCACAACCGGCTGCTTGATGCGTTCTAGCCGGCCGATGCTTTTGGCCAACACACGCACGTACAAAACAACCAAGCACTCAGGCAGGTGGATCGAATATGTGGAAGCTAGCTAAACGTACTTGATCGATTGATCTCGCCGGGAACTCACGCACACACACGAAACAATACGAGGAGCTGCTGGATAGCAATAGGTGCGTGTCGCACCTAATACTTTATTTCTTTGATCTGAGTTGATACAACGTAGGGCTACAGGGGTATTTATATTAGCAAAACAAGCCTACCCTTAGTCCTACTCCGATGATTGCTCCTAGTCCATATCGGACAGGACTCTATGTACGTGGTTAATTCCAACAATCACCCTCCTAACCACGATGTCCTCACTTCACAGCTTGGACGCCGATCCTTTGCCGCATCTTCACGAATTTCTGTCGTCCTAAAGATCTGGTTAGGATATCTGCAAGCTAGTCATCGGTGCAAACATAGTTGATGTCGATCTTGCTTTCTTCCACACATTCCCTTAAGTAGCGATATCTCGTATCGATGTCCTTGCATCGAGCATGATGCACTGGGTTCTTCCACAGAGAGATTGTAGAGTTGTCATCAACATTGAGCACCACTCGTTCCGGTTCCTTACCTGTGAGGTCACCGAGTAGCCTTCCAAGGCACGCGCCTTGACACACCGCGGTTGCAGCTGCAACATACTCCGCTTCACGAGATGATAATGCGACCACCTTCTATTTTTGTGATAGCCAATTCACTATGCTTCCTCCCAAGAAATATGCCACGCCCGACGTATTTTTACGGTCGTCCACATCTCCTGCCATGTCGCTATCACTGTAGCCAAGTAGCTCCACCATCTCCTTCTTCTTCTTTCTCAAATAGACACAACCAAAGTTTGTTGTCCCTTTGATGTACCTAAGTATACTTTCCACAGCTGCCCAATGCTCCATCGTGGGTGCTTCCATGAAGCGACTCACCATGCCAACGGAATAGGCCAAGTCTGGTCTTGTATTTGTGAGATACCTCAATCTTCGGACCACACTTCTATACTCCGTTGCATCAACCACGCGTGCTTCACTTTTCTTGCTTAGCATAAGACGAGGCTTCATCGGAACATGACTTGGATTGCAATCTTTCATGCCACAGCTTTCAAGTACCTTCTTTGCATAGGCCTCTTGGCATATTGTGATCGCCTCCGGCTTTTGCTGTACCTCGATTCCAAGGTAGTAACTCAAGAGCCCTAGATCAGTCATCTTGAATAGCTCCTTCATTTGTAGCTTGAAGTTGGCAATCACCTCTTCGTCTGCTCCAGTTATCAAAAGATCATCCACATAGATGCCCATTAGTAGACGATCCTTGCCTTCACCTCGCTTGTACATTGCATGCTCTAGTGGGGCTTTCTCAAATCCAAGAGAAATCAATGTACGGTCAAGCTTAATATTCAATGCCCGAGGAGCTTGTCATAGCCCGTACACCGCCTTGTGTAGCTTCAATACCTTGTGCTCCTCTCCTTCTTGGATGTACCCCGGTGCTTGCTTCACATACAATTCTTCTTCTAACTCCCCAGTCAAAAATGTGGAGTTCACATCCATATGATGTATCCTCCAAGATTCTTGAGCCGCGAGAGCTATAAGTAGCCTCACCGTGTCCATCCTTGCAAGTGGAGCGAACACTTCTTCGAAGTCCACACTTTGCTCTTGCACGTTTTCTTTAGCCACGAGTCTTGCTTTATGCTTCGCCAAGCTCCCTTCGGCATCCTTCTTGACTTTGTACATCCACTTGAGCTCTACGACATTATGTCCATTGGGAACATTCACGAGCTCCCACACTTTGTTGTCTCGGATCGATCCCAACTCTTCATCCATAGCACGACGCCAACACTCTTCTGTCCTTGCATCTTCAAAATTTTCCGGTTCCTCGATGTGCAAACATTGTTGCCCTTTATACTTCATCTTCACCGAATTTATTCGAAGCGCTTCTTCCCGGGAGAGATCCAATGAGCGTCGTTCGTGTGCTACTAAAGATGACACACTTGCTTCTGAACTTGCCAAATTTCTATTTTCTGGCGCTCCGGGCTCTTTTGAATTTGCTGCTTGTTCATCAGACGAACCAACCAAAGAGGCTGGTGGTCCTTCATGTGCATGACCTTCTAGCTCTCCTGTCACGTGGCCTACTAGTAGTTGGGCCACGGCTGCGCCATCAGCTCTTGTACAGCCTCCTTTTGATCCACGTGACATGCTGGCCTGTTCCAGCCTTCCTGTGGAACGACACCATCAAGACAAGCACTGCCTAGCGTGCTGTACGTGCCCTCGGCCGCTGGTTCCTCCTGCGCGGACAACGCAGCGGAAATTGCTGGCGCGTCCTTTTTTCCTGCCACGTCGTTATTTCCTTGTGCACCGCCCGTGTTGCTCGTCACACCTTGTCCGAGTGCAGCTTGCCGCATGTTGCGTTCTTCTGGGGTGACCACTTCATCACGTCTTGCGTCGTGTTCTTCTGGCGACACGTCTTCGCCGTCTTCTAGCGCGATCGCATCATCACGCCTTGTGTCGTGGTCTTCTGGCGCCACGTCTTCGCCTGTTGCTAGTATGACCACACCGTCACGCCTTGCGTCATGGTCTTCTGGCGCCACGAATTCGCCTGGTTTTACTGGCATGACCACACCATCACGCCTTGTGTCATGGTCTTCTGGCGCCACAACATCGCCTGGGTTTAATGGCGCGGATGCATTGACCGGACCCGTGTCCAGCTGACCAAGATCATCTGGATCCTCCTCGTCCACTAGCTCGCACATCAGCATCATATCCCCGTCGTCTCCTTCCTCGGCAATGAGTGCCCGCTGCTTCGGTGCTTCCTCACAGTTAGCCTTGAAGTGACCGAGGAGGCCACACTTATGACACCTCACTTTCCTGATGTCAAACTTCCTCCTCGGTGGTGCAGGCGCATCCTCGTCCTCCGAGTCGGCGAAGTTCTTTCTCGTCGAGCGCTGCTTCCATTTCCCCTTCTTCTTGCCACCGCTCGTGGATCCGCCTTGCTTTTCTTTCGACGGGGCGATTCATTGCGCCTTTGTCAGCATCAGGTGCTCACTCGCCTCCGAATCGCTGAAGCTGAGACGAATTCTCTCGTCGTGGGCCTTGAACCTTCCGACCAGATCCTCGATCGTGAGAGTTTTCAGGTCGAGACATTGTTCGATCGACGTGACGATCTGAATGTAGCATGCCGGCACGGCGCGCAAAAATCGTCGGACGATCGCAACTTCTTTTAGGGTTGAACCATAGCTGCGTGTGCCGTTGACGAGGGTCTTGAGACGGGCGGCAAACTGATAAACCGTCTCACTTTCATCCATCTTCAGGCACTCGTAGCTTCTCATCAGGGACTGAAGGTGTGCTTCCTTGACACGGTCATGACCCTGGTGCAGGATCTTGATGGTCTCCCATGCCTCCTTCGCCGAGTTCTTTCCGACGAGGTGTTGCAGCACATCCTTCGGCATGGCAGAGTAGATCGCTGTTAACGCCTGACGATCCTTCCGGTACTTCGCCGCGCCCTTTGCGTACTCGGCGCCGCCGGGGTCGACGGCTTCCCAGAACTCCGCTTCCTCCATCACGACCTCCATGTTCATCGCCCATAGTGCATAGTCCTCTCGATCCAGGCGGGGGAATTGCGACACCCCCACCATCGGCATCGGCGCTCCCGCTGCTGCCGTCACGATCTCCTTGCATGTGTTCGACATGATCCTTCGACTGCTTTTCGAGAATCACGTCAATACACCAAAGCTCTAGATACCAATTGTTGGCACGGGTCCCGTACGATGCGACACCGACGAGTACTTTCCGTCGAGGTGGCACACGTGCACAACCGGCTGCTTGATGCGTTCTAGCCGGCCGATGCTTTTGGCCAACACACGCACGTACAACACAACCAAGCACTCAGGCAGGTTGACCGAATATGTGGAAGCTAGCTAAACGTACTTGATCGATTGATCTCGCCGGGAACTCACGCGCACACACGAAAAGCTGATGGATAGCAATAGGTGCGTGTCGCACCTAATACTTTATTTCATTGATCTGAGTTGATACAACGTAGGGCTAAGGGGTACTTATATTAGCAAAACAAGCCTACCTTTAGTCCTACTCGGATGATTGCTCCTAGTCCATATCGGACAGGACTCTATGTACGTGGTTAATTCCAACACAGGGATTGGCATTAACTGAAGGAGGCGGAGAGGAAGATCCTTGTGACGCCGTCTTCCGGCTACTGCGATGGCACACGTGGGAGTTTTTCCTTTGATATTGTGGGGAGGGATTTTGGGAGCAAGCCAGGACGGATTTGAGGCATGGAAAACGTATGGTAACTTATGGTTAGAGGACTTCCCATTGATGCCCACGTAATTGCAGTTTTTTCCTCAACTGAGCGTTAGATCTAATTCGTCAATTGTGTGTTTAATAATACGGGTCCACCTAATTGACGGATAGATGTTTCTAATTTTTGTAAGATTTTCTAGCATAATTCTTTTTTTTCTGGTTAATCCATCGTTAACTTTTTATATATAATATATTATCATAATTATTAGAGGAATTACTAGGATACGGCATAGGATTAAAGTTTCCTATATACGCGTTGTTACCAAAATTATTTCTATTAAAAAAAATTCACATCCATAGATTCATTATTATTCTCAATTAAAGTAGACAAAGGCATATCATTAGGATCCGAAGAAACACTCTTCGTAGCAAATAATTTCATAAGTTCATACATCTTTCCACTCAAAACATTAATCTCTTCTATTGCATGCATTTTTTATTAGTAGATCTTTGAGTGTGCCATTAAAAATAATTAACCATAATATTATCTAGGAGTTTAGTACCTTCTCCTAAAGTGATTTCCATAAAAGTGCCTTCTGCGGCCGAATCTAAAAGATTTCTAAAAGCAAAATTCAATCCGGCATAAATTTTTTGTATAATCATTCACAAGTTCAAACCATGTGTAGGGCAATTACGTATCATTAACTTCATCCTCTCCCAAGCTTGTGCAACATGTTCATGATCAAGTTTCTTAAAATTCATAATATCGTTTCTAAGAGAGATGATCTTACCGGGAGGAAAATACTTAGAGATAAAAGCATCTTTGCACTTATTCCAAGAATGAATACTATTTTTAGGCAAAGACGAAAACCAAGCTTTAGCACGATCTCTAAGCGAAAAAGGAAATAGCTTCAATTTAACAATATCATTGTCCACATCTTTCTTCTTTTGCATATCACACAAATCAACGAAGCTATTTAGATGGGTAGCAGCATCTTCACTAGGAAGGCCGGCGAATTGATCTTTCATGACAAGATTCAACAAAGCAGCATTAATTTCACAAGATTCAATATCGGTAAGAGGAGCAATCGGAGTGCTAAGAAAATCATTGTTGTTGTTATTGGTAAAGTCACACAATTTAGTATTATCTTGAGCCATCGTGACAAGCAAACAATCCAACACACGAGCAAGAAGCGAGCGAAAAAGAGGAGAACGGAAAGAGAGGGCAAATAATACGGCAAGGGTGAAGTGGGGGAGAGGAAAACGAGAGGCAAATGGCAAATAATGTAACGCGGTAGATAAGAGTTTGTGATGGGTACTTGGTATGTTGACTTTTGCATAGACTCCCCGGCAACGGCGCCAGAAATACTTCTTGCTACCTCTTGAGCACTGCGTTGGTTTTCCCTTGAGGAGGAAAGGGTGATGCAGTAAAGTAGCGTAAGTATTTCCCTCCGTTTTTTGAGAACCAAGGTATCAATCTAGTAGGAGGCCACGCCCATGTCCCTCGCACCTACATAAACAAATATAAACCTCGCAACTAACGCAATAAAGGGGTTGTCAATCCCTTCACGATCACTTACGAAAGTGAGATCTGATAGATATGATAAGATAATACTTTTGGTATTTTTATTATAAAGACTAAAAGTAAAGAAAGCAAAATAATCGGTAATAGAAATAGCTTGTTGACGGAAGATTAATATGATGGAAGATAGACCCAGGGGCCATAGGTTTCACTAGTGGTTTCTCTCGAGAGCATAAGTATTACGGTGGGTGAACAAATTACTGTTGAGCAATTGATAGAATTGAGCCTAGTTATGAGAATATCTAGGTATGATCATGTATATATGCATCACGTCCGCGACAAGTAGACCGACTCCTGCCTGCATCTACTACTATTACTCCACACATCGACCGCTATCCAGCATGCATCTAGAGTATTAAGTTCAAAAGAACAGAGTAACGCTTTAAGTAAGATGACATGATGTAGAGGGATAGACTCATGTAATATGATATAAACCCCATCTTGTTATCCTCGATGGCAACAATGCAATACGTGCCTTGTGTCGGTGTTCTGGGAACGGGGGTCCCCAGACTTGCCTTCCTGCGGCCCACGGCGTGGCTAAGCCAGCAGGCCGTACGGCCCATCTTCATCATCAAGGCATCCAAGACCCTCGCGAGGGGCCAAGCCTCGCGAGGCGGGCAACGCAAGACCTCCTCCGGAGTGGCCTAGTCAGGCAGGCTCACGAGGAGCGGAGATATCAAGGCGGGGCAAACCTCACGAGGCTCACATGACGTGAGCCATGACGATTGGCGCCAGGCGGGCGCCAGCGCGCGCAGCGTCCTTGTTTCCTCTTTGGTGCTAAGGAGGCCAGCGCAGGCGAGGAGTACCGAGGCATCAGGCAAAGGTTGCTATATCGGTGCAACAAGACCAAGACCAGGAGGGCGGCAAGGCGGAGGTCATCGTGGAGCCCAAGATGGCGTCACCACCAGAGCCTTTCGCAGGCGAAGACCACTTTTGTCAGTATAGCTTGTACTAGCTGTCCCCCTTCGAATTTGCCCGCCGCTGTTGGCTCCTTTCCTGCTCAACATTTGGGAAGAGGACCAGGGCCTATATAAGTAGAGCTAGCCACCACAGTAGGGGCATCGGGCAGTTCATCCAGCTCTCACTCGCCAAGCCACAAAGCACAAGAACACCTCAACCTCAGGAGGCTGTTCTTTTCTCTGTGCTGTTCATCATCAGCCCCAGAGGCAATCCACCACCACCACACTGGAGTAGGATATTACACCATAACGATGGCCCGAACCAGTATAAATCTCGTGTCTTTCTGTGTTGCGAGTTCGTTGAGTTCGTCCACGAGATCTTAGCGAGCTAGGGCGTAGATCGGTAGGAGGGAAAGACTTCACGCGCACCCCAGTGTTCGAACTTAAGGGTTTGCTGAAACCCCACATCCTACATTTGGCGCGCTAGGTAGGGGTGCGCCGTAGCTTCCCTTCCATCAGTTCGTCGCTCCGTCGCTCCGTCGTCTCCATGGCAGACGCTCGCCGTGCTCGAGCTGAGCGTCGGGCTGCCCTCACCGCCCACGTTGCTCAGACGGCTCACCTCGGCGGGCCACCTCGTCGTTCTCCGTCTCCCGCCGCCAACGCTGCCACTGGCCCGGCGGGGAGCGAGGAGCAGGCATCCTCGCTGCATCCTTCGGTGCGGCAGGATGGCCGCACCACCACTCCATCGCTGACCCCGGCCGGTTCTTCGTCTCACGATCGTCGCGCTCCCATGGAGGCACGGGCCGCACTCCTCGCCGCAAACGAACTTCTGCGCTACCGCCCGGTCGACGACCTCTACGAGGAATGTCTCAACCGCGTCGCCAAGCTCGTCCGTGCAGCAGGGGGCTCTCCGGCGCCGTCCCTCTCTCTACCTCACCCTCAACCAGCCACGGGCGATGAGGCTCATGGAGCGCCTCCGCCACCTCTGCCCCAAGACGGTTCCTTGGCACCAAGGCGCGCGGCCCCACGGCGTGATTCACCACGCCCAGTGCCGGCGCGCGAAGAAAGAAGCTGCCAGGAAATCCCTCAGCCGTGAGAAGCCGCGCCCGTGCTTCCCGCACCACCTCGTCAAGACCGCGCACCGCCAGCGGCGGCGCCACGCGGACCTCGTCAAGACCAAGCTCCGCCTCTGAAGTAGGCCCCAGCAACCACGGCCGACTGCCACGCCTTCACCTCCGAGCTGCGTAGCATCGTCTGGCCAGGCAAGTTCAAGCCGGATCTGCCTCCTCGCTACGACGACACTGCCGACCCCGCGGAGTTCCTGCAGCTCTATGAGCTGAGCATCGAAGCAGCCAACGGCGACGAGAAAGTCATGGAGAACTGGTTTCCCATGGATCTCAAGGATGGAGCCCGCTCTTGGCTCCTGAACCTGCAGCACGGCTCGATCTCCTCCTGGGACGAGATGCGCGACCGCTTCGTCGCCAACTTCCAGGGCACTCGCGACCGCCCGCCGGCCGCGGGTGACCTGCGCCGCATCAAGCAACAACCAGGAGAGACCCTCCAGAAGTACATCCAGCGCTTCAACAACACCCGCCTCAAGATCCCCAAGGTCACGGACGAGGCCATCATCTCCGTGTTCTCAGACGGTGTCCGTGTCGTCAAGATGAAGGAATAGCTCGCTATCCACGAGGAGCTCTGCACATCTCAGTAGCTGTTCAACCTGGCGACCAAGTGCGCAAGAGCTGAGGAGGGGCGCCTCTCTCTCGTTGAGCTGCCAGCCGCGGGTGCAGAGGAGAAGAAAGCCAAGGCCAAGGACGTGAAGCGCAAGGAAGCAGCAGCACTGGCAGTGGAGCCTGACACCAAGCGGGGAAGAGATCAGCCCAAGTCATCCAAGAACAGCAGACCGTTCTGCGCCTTCCACAACCTGAACACCCACAACACCAGCGACTGTCAAGAGCTCAGAGCCATACGAGAAGGATGCTTCGGTCGATGCCCCGAGCGCAGCGACCGGGGCTACGGCCGAGGAGGAGGACGTTGAGGCGGACGCTGGGACGACCGTGGCCAACGCCAGGAGTGGCGCGACAGGCCTCGACGCCCCGAGCGCAGCGACCGGGGCTACGGCCGAGGAGGAGGACGTGGAGGCGGACGCTGGGATGACCGTGGCCAACGCCAGGAGTGGCGCGACAGGCCTCGTGAGGACCGCTGGCAGGACCATCCTCGCGAGGGCGCCTGGAGGGACCAGCCTCGTGAGGATCGCCCCCAAGGCAATGCTGGTCTTCCCCCGCTACCGCCACCAAGAAGGAACAACGACCACCATCGGGACAAGGGGGTTCGGGGCTTCCAGGAGCAGTGCGCAATCGCCTGCATCTTGGGCGGCGCCCAGGCCCCAGCCTCTCAGCGCATCTTCAAATAGTCCGCTCGCGAGGTGAACGCGGTGCTCCCCAAGCTCGAAGCCACGCGCCCGCTCAAGTGGTCCCAATGCACCATCACTTTCAACTCGGCAGATCAGCTCAAGTGCGCGGCGATCGCCGGCACCCTCCCGATGTTGTGTTCCCCAGTCATAAGCAATGTGCAGGTTACCAAGACCCTCATCGATGGCGGCGCAGGGCTCAACGTCATGTCTGTCGACATGTTCGACAAACTCCAAGTGCCATACGAGCAGCTCCAGTCCACCAATCCTTTCTCAGGAGTGACCGACGGTTCCACCACACCGATAGGCCAAGTCCGCCTGCCTGTCACCTTCGTAGAATGCAAGAACTACCGCACCGAGCTCATCGACTTCGACGTCGCGCACATCCGCCTGCCGTACAACGCCATCCTCGGGTATCCGGCCCTGGCCAAGTTCATGGCAGTCACCCATCACAGCTACAACGTCCTCAAGATGCCAGGAAGCAGAGGAATCATCACGGTCCCGTGTGAAGAGAGAGATGCGGTGTGCTCCCTTGAGCGCGCCTTCCAAGCTACAAGAATCGGCGACCCCCGGGCGAAGCGAGGGCCCCTTGGAGACCATCCCCAAGAAGAAGCGGTACCGCGCAGGATCTCAGGAGGATGGCATCGCGGTAGGAGCCTCATCAGGATCAGCGTCCGTTCCGGGGGCGCCTCCCTCCATCGCATAGGAAGGCGCGCCCAGCGCCCTCCTCGGGCAGAGCTCAGGGGCTCTCTTCTGGAGGGCCTCAAGACCTTGCCAGCCTCACGAGGGAGGCGTTTGGTTACCACTTGGAGGCGTTCTTCGTGGCACGTGTCCCTCAGGAGAGCAGAGGGCAAGGAGTGCCCACCACTCAGGAGTTCATCACCAAGACCACTCAAGAACTGCAAGATGCAAGAGCCATGCGCGGCGACAGCCGCTCACGAGGCGCGGCTCCCCATCCTGGCGAGAATGCTGGGCTGCAGGTCTGCATCGATGTTCCAGGGCTCAACAGGGCCACATCTCAGGAGCGCTTCTGGCCTTTGCGTGTGGGCCGCTGCGAGGGCCAGCCACATAGCTACGTTCGCATGCCCTTCGGCTTGCCGAGTGTGGCGTCAACCTATCAGCGCAACATGCGGCGAGTCCTGGTGGCTCAGGAGGCCAGGTACCACGCCGTCCTGGAGGAAATGGAGACGGTCTTCAGGGAACCTCCCGAGCCCCAGAGCCTCCTGAGGCTCAGGGCTCCGGTGGCTCATGAGGAGTCATTTCTTCGACGTACGCCTTCAGCTGCACCAACTCTACTTCGTCTATAGAACCAGGTGACATCTTCCAAGCTCGTTTAGCTGGGAGCGCCCCTCGGGCTGCATTATTCCCGGCCACGTGGGTCCGTCCCTGCGGCATGTATCCCTTTTGCTTATGTCTTTAGCTTACCTTGCTGGGGGCGCCCCTCGGGCTGCATCATCCCGAAGCCGCTCGGGCCGGACCCAGTGGCATGTATCTTCCTGCATTTACCCAAGTTGAGTTGCTTTCCATGCTTAACCTGCTTACGGCTATCACCTGCTCGACCATCGCCTCCCACGGGGGCCTTCTCACAGGCACGGCGTTGGTGCATGGGTCCGTCCCTGCCACGTCGACAAATCTGAGCGGTCGAGCTCTAGCTCGCGGCACGTCCCGCGCACGTCACCTCACCAGGCCCTCAGTGCCTTCACTTCATCCAGAGCAACCAGCGGCAGGCTGACAGCTGGAACGACAAACCATGTTTTTGCTTGTGCCTGTTCACAGGGATCCCATGGGAAGGATAGCAGGCAGCACCGCGAGTATCTTTTTCTCTCGTGCAATTCGCTTGCGGGTTAAAAGGGGGGCTCCTGAGCATCGCAACTCATGAGCTCTTACTGGCTCTCCAGCCCTCACCCCCTGGCCTTGACCACGACATCGCAACCTGGTATACGAGCGGCGGCTGAGCTCGCTCGAGGGCCGGTACCTGAGGACGTAGAGCACTAAGGAGAGCATGGGGGGAGGGAAACTCGTATGGGCTGGCCTAGCTATGCCGCACAAGTAGGCGCGTAGCCCTAGCGCAACGCCATGAGTCGCCACGAAATCAACAAGATAAGTCCCGCCCTCGGCTCGGCTAAATGTTTGGGCCTAATGGTCACTCACGCCTTGCCACAACCCCGTTGTGGCCACGTCGACTCCCTTTCTCGCCTTACCATGGCTGCTTGAGCGCTAAGGGGGACCTCCTGAGCATCGCGCCTCAGGGGCTCTTACTGGACCTCGGGCCGCACACCTCCTGGACATGACCACGACACGCGACCTGGCATACCAGCGACGGCTGTAGCCTGCCTGGGGACCGGGACCTGTCAGCGTAGAGCAACAAGCTATCGCGAGGAAAGAAAGGGGGGACCGAGCCTTAACGGGACATGCGTCCACCAAATTCTCATAACAGGGAAGATAGGCACAAAAGACATTACAGATCCTTACATGCCCCCACTAGGTAATTCATGATTCTTCGCAGGGAACAAAAGCTAAAACTAAGGGGGATCCTATCTACACCCTCCCGTGGCAGACACCATCATCAACAGTGGGCCACGGGAGGCCGGCGCCAACCCCATCCAGATCAACGACGGCCGGACGCTGCGGCTCTGCTCCGAGCGCGGCGAGAGCTCGGGGGCACGTAGTTGTCATCGCTCGTCTCCGGAGTCTCATAGAGCTCAGGAGAGCTGCTGGACTCCCAAGGGCTGCTGCTACTGGAGTGGCCGCGAGCGGAGCGCGCGTCAGCTTGACGCTCCTCTCCGGAGCAGCACTCCAGGCGGCGGCCCTCAGCATCAAAGACCTTGACGAAGAGCGGGGAGACGCCGTCGAACTCAAAGTGGATCGCGAGGGCACCCCTCGCATAGCAGACCCGTGCGATCTCGCCCCAGCCACGAGTCATGAAGATCTTGCCGACGTGGACCGCTTCGATCTTTGCTCCGGTCTCTAGGGCGCTGCAGTCGGCGTGCTATAACCAGAGCTCGAGAGGCCCCCTCGGCAACATAACGTCGGAAAAGAACCGCGGGAAGCGGATCCAGGATCTTGGAGGCATCGGCGTCCACAGCACCAGCTCGCGCGAGGAGTCCGTGGCATGGATTACGAGGGCGACGGCGCGCGTCGCTGAGGCGCGGCGACCCCGGACGCGGCGTGGGCGGCGCTGCTCGTCGCTCCGTCCTCCCGAGCCCTCGGCTCGGGCGTACAAGGGTAGCGGATACCCCGGAGGAGGCCGCTCGCACCAAGGCCTCGTCACCACCTGCATCGCCGCTGCATCATGACGGTGGACCAACCTCTTCTTCGGCGGAAGTGGCCCCGGGTCATCCCGGGGAGCCTTTCCCTTCTCTTTGGTAGAAAACCTTCTGATAGGCGCCATTGTTACTAGCAGTGGAGCAAGGAGGAAGAAGCAAGCAAGCAAGGAAGAGATGGGCGACGGGGGCTCTGCCCCCTTCCCCATTTATAACGGAAGAAGGCCAACCGGCGCCTCCCACGATCGCAGGTAATGATGGTTTTCCTTGCATGTCGTAGGGACTTGTCAAGTCGTGCAGTTGCCGAGGCAGCATGGGGTAGCGGAGACTCCTACCTCTTGAGCACTGCGTTGGATTTTCCCTTAAGAGGAGAGGATGATGCAGCAAAGTAGCGTAAGTATTTCCCTCAGTTTTTGAGAACCAAGGTATCAATCCAGTAGGAGGCCACGCACAAGTCCCTCGTACCTGCACAAAACAATAGCTCCTCGCAACCAACGTGATTAGGGGTTGTCAATCCCTTCACGGTCACTTACTTAGAGTGAGATCTGATAGAGATGATAAATAATATTTTTGGTATTTTTGATATAGAGATGCAAAGTAAAAAGTAAAAGGCAAAGTAAAAACAAAGCAAGTATTGAAGTGATGGAGATTGATATGATGAGAATAGACCCAGGGGCCATAGGTTTCACTAGTGGCTTCTCTCAAGACCATAAGTTTCTACGGTGGGTGAACAAATTACTGTTGAGCAATTGACAGAATTGAGCATAGTTATGAGAATATCTAGGTATTGTATATAGGCATCACGTCCGAGACAAGTAGACCGACTCCTGCCTGCATCTACTACTATTACTCCACTCATCGACCGCTATCCAGCATGCATCTAGAGTATTAAGTTAAAAACAGAGTAACGCCTTAAGCAAGATGATGGGGCTATGGTGATGATGTTGAAGCCCTCCGTGGTGGATGCCTCCTCCGGCGGAGCTCCGGAACAGGCCCCAAGATGGGATCTCGTGGATACAGAAAGTTGCGGTGGTGGAATTAGGTTTTTGGCTCCTTCTCTGATCGTTTGGCGGTACGTAGGTATATATAGGAGGAAGGAGTACGTCGGTGGAGCAACAGGGGGCCCACGAGGCAGGGGGGCTTGCCCTAGGGGGGGTGCGCCCCCCACCCTCGTGACCGCCTCTGTTACTTCTTGGAGTAGGGTCCAAGTCTTCTGGATCACGTTCGGAGAGAAAATCACGTTTGGACTCCGTTTGGACTCCGTTTGGACTCCGTTTGATATTCTGTTTCTTCGAAACACTGAAATAGGCAAAAAAACAGCAATTCTGGGTTGGGCCTCCGGTTAATAGGTTAGTCCCAAAAATAATATAAAAGTGGAAAATAAAGCCCAATATAGTCCAAAACAGTAGATAAAGTAGCATGGAGCAATCAAAAATTATAGATACGTTGGAGACGTATCAGTGACGCCCATGTCCAATCAACCGCCACGCGTCAACCAAGGCCGCAGGCTTTTGGGGCCCGCGGTGCTCCGTACTTGACCCTTGGCCGCGCTGGCCAAGCCCAGCGCACCTTGGGCGGGGCTACTGCCCGGCGTTACAGGAACGGGGTCCACAGACTTGCTCACTGCGGCCACGGCGTGGCTAAGCCAGAGTCAGACGGCCCATCTTCATCAACAAGGCATCCAAGACCTTCGCGAGGGGCCAAGCCTCGCGAGGTGGGCGACGCAAGACCTCCTCAGGAGTGGCCTAGTCAGGCAGGCTCACGAGGAGCGGAGATATCAAGGCGGGGCAAACCTCACAAGGCTCTCGTGACGTGAGCCATGACGATTGGCGCCAGGCGGGCGCTAGCGCGCGCGGCGTCCTTGTTTCCTCTTTGGTGCTAAGGAGGCCAGCGCAGGAGAAGAGTACTGAGGCATCAGGCAAAGGTTGCTATATCGGTGCAACGAGACCAAGACCAGGAGGGCGGCAAGGCGGAGGTCATCGTCGAGCCCAAGACGGCGTCACCACCAGAGCCTTTCGCAGGCCAAGACCACTTTTGTCAAGATAGCTTATACTAGTTGTCCCCTTTCGAATTTGCCCGCCGTTGTTGGCTCCCTTCCCGCTCAATATTTGGGAAGAGGACCAGGGCCTATATAAGTAGAGCTAGCCACCACATTAGGGGCATCGAGCAGTTAATCCAACTCTCACCCGCCAAGCCACAAAGCACAAGAACACCTCAACCTCAGGAGGCTGTTCTTTTCTCTGTACTGTTCATCATCAGCCCCAGAGGCAATCCACCACCACCACACTGGAGTAGGGTATTACACCACAACGGTGGCCCGAACCAGTATAAATCTCGTGTCTTTCTGTGTTACGAATTCGTTGAGTTCGTCCACGAGATCTTAGCGTGCTAGGGCGTAGATCGGCAGGAGGAAAAGACTTCGCGTGCACCCCAGTGTTTGAACCTTAAGGCAACACTACAGAAAAAAGAGGCCTCCTTTTAATAGAGAATCGGACATACACTACAAAAAAAAGACACATCCGTGACATTTTGGGCCGAACGAAATTTTTTTCTGTCATACATATGACACTTCTATGACGATAATTGTGACAAAACCCGGTATCATCATAGATGTGGTGGGCTCCTACTTCTATGACAAAAAATCATGACATAAAATGGGCTTTTCATCCTAGGCGGGCTGGAGACGCAGCTGCATGACATTCTTTGGGCAGTCCATGACGGAAAAAACCGTGGTAGAAGCGAGGGCGAGGAAAATTTCGGGGAGTTCCCGGTTACGGTGGGAGGTCGGGGGCCAAGCGATGCGCGTTTCTATCGTACACATATGCGCGTGTGTGCGAGGCATTGGCTCTAACTGAACCCGAGCGAGGCGTTGGGCTCTAATCGAACCCGGCGACAGACTCTGCAGTTACGCTGCATCGAATCCGAGCGATTGATCGATGGCTGGTAACTGAACCCGATCGAGCGATTCCTTCGCTACTCCTGCTAACTAAAGCCGGTCGATGCTGCCTCTGGGATGAACAGTGAGCGTTGCGGGGGGTTTTGGATGAACAGTGAGAAGTGGCGTTGCCTCTGGATGAACAGGACCCCGTGGTGTGGAGGGCTGGATGAACAGTAGACGGTGGAGGGGTGCCCGTGGAGGGGTGGTTGAACAGGACCCCGTGGTGTGGAGGGCTGGATGAACAGTAGACGTGGAGGGCTGGTTGAACAGTAGCCGGTGGAGTAGCACGCGGTGGAGGTTGGATGAACAGGAGCCCGTGGAGGCTGGAGGAGGTCAACGGTAGCCCGTGGAGGCTGGAGGAGGTCGACGGTGGAGATGAACAGTATCTCGTGGAGTCCCGTTTTGCGGTACGCCACACCCCTCCAGATGAACATGACCCCCGTTTCGACCGTAGGAGGTCCATTTCGTCCGCTTTGCGGTACGCCACACCCCTCCCGATCAACAGGACCCTCGTTTCGACCGTAGGAGGTCTGTTTTGTCCGTTTTGCGGTACGCGACACCCCTCCCGATCAACATGACACCGTTTTCGACCGTAGGAGGTCCGTTTCCTCCGTTTTGCGGTACGCCACACCCCTCCCGATCAACAGGACCCCCGTTTCGACCGTAGGAGGTCCGTTTCCTTCGTTCTGCAGTATGCCAGGCCTCGTTTCCATCGCTTGTTCCATCCAAGCCCTCTCGATGAACACGACCACGCATTCCGTTCCGACCCAGCCGGTTGGATCCCACGCGTTCCGTTGCCTCCCGTTGAACACGACGCATTCCGTTGCCTCCCCATGAACACGACGCATTCCGTTGCCTCCCCATGAACACGAGGCATTCCGTTGCCTCCCCATGAACACGACGACGACGTTGTTTCTGTTCGACCCAGCCATGTACACGAGCCCCGCCGCACGTATGCGCGAGTAGGCATTCGAGACCCCGCCCGTATGTACACATACGTGGCCGTATTTTCTTTCTTGCACCCTGGCCGCTGTACGTACATGTACATGCTACGTGCGCGCCTCTACTACGACACATGCGCGCCTCTACTACGACACGTGCGCGCCTCTACATCGACTAGTATGTACGTACACGTTCGCGACCAGAATGACAATGCTACGTACGCTTCGATCAGGTGGGTCCCGACTGTCAGGCACTTCCTTGCGTGTGAAGATGTAGCTGGTGGGTCCCAGCAGTCAGGGGGGCGAATCGTTTTGTTTTTTTGCCCGGACGCACTTCCTTGCATGCGAAGGTGTAGCTGGTGGGTCCCAGCAGTCAGGGGGGAAAGGTTTTTTTTCACGAAATACGGTGGCCCGTCCGGTGGGTCCCCACTGTCAGGTGGAGGAATAATTATTTTGCACATAATAAGGAGGCACTTCCTTGCCGCGGCCGTGGACCCAGCTGTCAGCCTCTCCACATAGAGTCCACGTCCGATGGAAGCCGTTCCTTGACCATGTTGACCACGCCGTGCCGACAGCACCAGGGCGGTGGACGATGGCGAGGCCTAGGAAGGGGATGACCCGGAGCCGTGGAAGACGCGGCAGTGGATGCCCACGCGTAGAGGAGTAAGAAGGTTCACTGGTTCGCTGCGGTGTGAGGCTGCCGTCGCCGCAGAATAACAGGGGGTGTGGGTGAGTAGAGGGATGGCCTGGCTAGCGGTGGGAGTAGTAGGGGCGGTGAGGCCTCCGCCGCATCGCAGCCGGCCATGGGAGGCAGGAGCACGAGGCACGACCGGCGCTGGTTTGGGTGGCTGGAGCAAGAAGACCAGAGGTTAAAGAAGCACTGGAGCTAGAATCGTGCATATTGACTAAGTTGACAAAGCCCTCCGTCCCCGTCAACTTAGTAGGCCCACAAGTCAGCCTGCCACTATACTGGGTCCCAGCTAACAAGGGAAGTATTCGTCATTTTTTTGTGCGTAATAAGGAGGCACTTCCTTGCGTGCGAAGATATAACTGGTGGGTCCGAGCTGTCAGCGGCGGTAACAGTTTTTTCGCGAAATACAGAGGCCCTTTCTTCGGTGGGTCCACGATGTCGTGGAGGAATCATTATTTTGTGCGTAATAAGGAGGCATTTCCTTGCGTGCGGCCGTGGACCCGGTATCGGCCTCTCCACGTCTGATCCACTTCAGATGCATGTCGGTTGTTGACCACGTTGACCAGGCCGCCGAGAGCACTGTGGCGGTGGAAGACGGTGAAGCCTAGGAAGGGAACGACACGGAGGCGAGAAGACTCGGCAGTTGTTTCCCACGCAGAGGGAAGTACGTTGTCTGAGGGTTTACTGCACGTCTGCCGTCGCCGGAGAATAACAGCCAGTGTGGGTGAGTAGAGGGATGGCTAGGCCAGCGATGGGGAATCTGATTGGGGCGGTGAGGCTCATGCAGCAAAGCAGAGCCGACCATGGGAGGAGGGAGCAGCAGTCCCACGGGCGCTTGTTTGAGCGGGCCGAGCAGAAGAGCAGAGATTGAAGAAGCACGATGGCCGTTGGATGGACATCATACGGTCACTGGAGCTAGAATCGTTCATATTGACAAAGTTGACAAAGCCCTCCGTCCCGTCAACTTAGTAGGCCCACAAGTCAGCCTCCCACCATGGTGGGTCCCAGCTAGCAGGGGGAGTATTCATTTTTCTGTGCGTAATAAGGAGGCACTTCCGAGTGGGTCCGAGCTGACGGGAATGCGTTTTTGTGAAATACGGTGGTCCGTTCGGTGGGTCCCAGCAGTCAGGGGCAAATGTTTTTTTTGCGAAATACGGTGGCCCGTCCGGTGGGTCCCAACAGTCAGGGGGAAATGTTTTTTCCGCGAAATACTGGTGGCCCGTCCGGTGGGTCCCTCATTGTCGGTGGAGGAATAATTATTTTGCGGCGTAATAAGGAGGCACTTCTTGCGGCTGCCGTGGACCCGCCTGTCACCTCTCCACGTCTGATACTCTTCGATGGAAGTCGGTCGTTGACCACATTGACCACGCCGCGCCGAGAGCACCACGGCGGTGGACGACGGCGAGACCTAGGAAGGGGACGACTCGGAGCCGGGGAAGACACGACAGTGGATGCCCACGCAGAGAGGAGTACGAGGGTTCACTGGTTCGGCTGTGGTGTGAGGCCGCCGTCGCCGCAGAATAACAGGGGGAGTGGGTGAGTGGAGGGATAGCCTGGCCAGCGGTGGGAGTAGTATGGGGACGGTGAGGCCTTCGCGGCAGCACAGCCGACCACGGGAGGCAGGAGCACGCGGCACGACCGACGCTGCTTTGGGCGGCTATGGCAAGAAGACCAGAGGTTGAAGAAGCACTACGACCATTGGATGGACATCGTTGACCATGCCGCGCCGAGAGCACCAGGGCGGTGGACGACGGCGAGGCCTACGAAGGGAATGACACGGGCAGGGAAGACACGGCGTTGGCTGCCCACACAAAGGAGAGTACGAGGTTGATCGTTCGGCTGCCGCCGTAAAATAACAGGAGGTGTGGGTGAGTAGAGGGATAGACAGGCCGAGATGCGAGTTTGATGGGGCCGTGAGGCCTGCCCGGCAAGATTGCCCGGCCATAGGAGGCGGAGCAAAGTGTTCCGGCACGCTGGTTTGGGCGGCTAGGGCAGGAAGATCAGAGACTGAAGAAGCACGATTGTCGTTAGATTGACATCTAACGGTCTGACGCTGGTAGAGTCGATTGTTGACTAAGTTTCTTTTTTGAGAAACCTTGTGAACTCATGAACTTAGTAGGCCCAGAAGTCAGCCTCCAAATCCGTGGCAGACAACATAAAGCCCATTTGCTATTTTTTTATAATTTGCAGCCCATTTGCTAATTCTTAAGTAATTTATTACAGCCCATTTTCTGCCCAGGACCACGGTCAAAAAGTTCAACCTTATTTTGCATATTTTGGTGGAGTCCGAACTGTTGTAATCCCGAAATGATAAACATTTTAAAGAACTTATTGATGCTCAAAAATCATTTTGTTTTTGTAAGCAAATAAGATGTGGGACAATTGAGTTGGTTTAAGGGAAATCCAGTGGTAAAAAAATCAGCGCTGGGTGGGAAAAAACAACAAAAATAAGGATGTAAATATGAAAAGGGAATTTTATGTGTTTTCAATATAATGATACGTGTATATGAACTAGTAAAACTATAGGTAGATATTAGAAAACGGATGTAGGACATGTGTTTCAAAAGGAAAATAGAACTGGGCTGTGTGTTTGATTCAGTAAAAAAGCTACCTGCGATGTTGTAAGACAAAATATAACTAACGCTGGCAGGCCAGAGGCCAGTAGATACCTGCTGGATCTTTGTGCCTCGTTGTCGTCATGGGCTGGGCCTGTTAAAAACAAAACCAACCCTGGGCAGTCTACAACCCAGTTGAAACTTGCTCGACCTGAAAAAACAATATACGTGCTCAATAAACGAGAGAATTCTGCAAGTACAGACTGATAACTGGGATGCAGCACGGATATTGTTTTTTTATCGTGATAATAAGTGCATGCACTTGTTTCGAAAAAATTGGAGAACTGGGAATTCGAACGGCGGGTGCTTATGCTACCCATCAAATAAAAATCAGGTGCCTGAAAATTCGTTTCGAAACAAATGATTCAGCTTTATATCCACGTTGACCCTCGGCATGATGGTTGGAAGCAAATGCAAGTTCATACCAAAAGATCATTAACAACAATACCAACTTGCGGATGACAAGGTAGTACAACTACCAATACCAAACTAACTTATAATCTTTTTACTCCTGGCCCTAGTGTTCGTCTGGTAGAAAATCTTGCAGAGGACCAGCTCCCGCTCCTTCTCTTGCTCCAGGTCCCCGAGGTGGTACTGGTGCATCACCCAGTTGGTCCTCTGCTAGTCGAAGTTCTTGCTGGTGTGCAGCACCAGAACCTTTTTTGTTGCCCGTCTGCCGGCCGTTGACTATCACCGGCAAGGTATTGCCGGTCTTGTGCCACATCACGTGCATGCCGCACTCCGACTGTATCTTGCAACGCGTCCATGTGCCCCTTTGAACACCCTGAATTAGTCTTTGGAAGAAATGCTTCCTTAGGACACTCAGTGTGATACCTGCAGTATTGTGGAATACAGGTTTTAGTGTACCTAGTTGGCATTTTCATAACATCTTTGGCATGTTGCAGTCACTTGTTTCACTTTTAATTAACTGTCAAATTGTAGTTGCTTCACCAGGTCTACGTCTAAAAAAAATAGAGCTATAAACAAAGGAATATGTTTGTGCAAGTAGACAGCCGATCGGTGTCTTACCTGGAAGTTTCTCAGGTTGGGTGTAGCATATGCCGTGCTCGCTGTCGATGGTTGGTATGAACAAATCGATGAGAGACTGAAATCTCGCGCTGTCAGCACTCACTTTGGCCTCAAGGTGCTCGATTAGCTCCTGATCCGTGGGATCGAACTTGACGCCGACCAACAGCACCGGCCAATCCTTCTTCGACTTGCATCGGTAATTCTAGTTATATGGTACTCAATGTATGATCAATCGACTGTTTTAAGTGAATGATGAAAGATTTTGACAGATAAGTGGTACTCCAAATCTGAAGTCCAGAATACCCGAACACGCCGCCGGGATTCTTGTGTCACCTCACGCAGTGTGTTGTCACGTCAATTCAATGTGTGGACGTGATGAATAATTTGACCGGCATATACTAGTACTGCTACTGTACTACTTACTAGTCGTATTTAGTGTCACAATTTATACATAGGTTTAACTAACAAGTACGCACTTGAAGCCTAACTGATATATATATATATATGTATATATATATATGTATATATATATATATATATATATATATATATATATATATATATATATACATACATCATCTCCATCATCATTATCAGTACATCCTACGCAGTGAGTTAGGATGCACTTGATCCCGTGAAGGTATCTATCCTTCAAACCAGAGGAGTGTTTCAAGCTAACAACAGTACATAATATCCAACAAAAGAGGGTCGTGCTACAGCAGCAGAATACATGGCTCAGTCTAGATATCAGCACGAATCAAGTTGTGCATATTTTCTGGTGGCATGAACCACATCGCCGCATGTCGGGTTTGCAAAAGCCATCCATCGCATGGAAGCTTGATGCCTTTCACACACTAAAGATTATCTCGCAACAAGCTGTGTCGATGAATCTCTGGATGCGGTGATTCATGAAACCCATGGTATGATGTGTAAACACAACCCCCCTCGCGAATGGAAGTTGCATAGCACAGTAATCATCGCTGGTGATATGATTGATGATTGGTTGGATGATCGGATAATTGAGCCCGAGGAACAAGGAGTGGTTGCCGAGGCTGTAAACCCGCCTCCAGTTGAATACGCCTAGCCCAACGGAGCTGGGATATTTCTCGAACACGAGGCAGCCATAGCCATCAATGTCACGAACGCCCCAAGCATTGTACTGCATGTGGTTTGATGTAATGGTTTGGTCAATTTGGTACGTGCGAATGAGCATCAAATGACCGCCGTCAGCTGAATGAGCGATAAACCACCACCCATCGGCTGGTATAATTCCAGGTCCTAGAATCATGAAGGCCAGCGCATTTGCGTCTGCTACAACAATTCAAATTGGATACCAAAAGGACAAAAATAAACAATCATGTTCAGAGTATGTGTGGAATTAAGATTATTATAACAGTGACACATATCATAGATAGAGAATTGCAATGTCGTGGTCATAATCATACCCCAAGTTAAAAAATAAGCCAATGGCTTTCATATTCTAGCAATATATCATGGTTCAAACATCATGTAACAATGAGAGGAAAACAGCTATGACAAATACTACTCATATTCTACCATAGCACTTACTACTACTATTCTCATATCAACTCTAAACAATAACATGCGTTGTTATAAAAATCTTGTAAACGAGAGTAACATATAGCAATCATGATGTTATGCTCATAATATGTATTCTAACAATCATTAGATGCCAATTGTTCTCATATCAACTCTAACAATAACATGTGTGGTCATAAAAATCTAGGAAATGAGAGGAACATATAGCAATGATGTGGTTATAGACATGCTATGCATTCTAAATTTGTAACAAATGAACAGGCAAATGTATTCATAAGGTAAAGATGAGATGAGATAGAACAATTACACGATGATAGTTTCCACCAAAGATAGGCAGCCAATCTGTGTGTCGATCACAGAACGATGCCATCATGCACTATAGCATCGCATGTAAATGTTGCCTCAACAGGATTGATGATGTGCCATAACCATGTATGGTGACCGGATTCCGTGATAGACTAATCCCATGTTGAACAAGGCAATGAGCTTGTAATCCATGTAGTCTTCTGATGGTGTGGGCACTTTGCAGATTACAACTTTCTGCAAACAGAGGTCGAGCCAAAAGCTTGACGCGTCTCGTGCGTAGTAGGCAGGAGTGTCCGGCGGGCCGCGAGGCTCGATGGCGGCGGTATCCAATGATGGAAGGGTGATCTCTTGCTGGGTGTAGATATCCAAGAGACGCCGCGGACTACCGGTGTGGTGGATGAGGAAGATCCAGTTGGCCTTCATGCCCGCCCAGTAGTGGCCGCGCATGAAGGACAGGTGGACGGGTAGTGGTAGCATGTCGAGGGGCACCACGGCAACCTCCGTAGGATCATCAAGTCGGTGTCTGGGCCACCTGCGAGGATCGGGCATCAGCAAGCAGGGTGTCTTGAAAAGAGCCGGCCTGTTGCAGACAAGTAGACGGTACAAAGACACCGAGCATGCGGCCAGATGGACGGTGCTGAGTAGGTCCATACGACCACATATCTGCTCCAAGAGAACATCGGGGAGGGAATTCCAATCGCGGCTCTGCGGGTCAGTCGGTTCTGCCATTGGGGTTTTTGGTGCCTGCAAGCCAGCGGGGAAGTTGATTCGGGTGGGCGAGCGAAGGAGCTTGTCCTCGTGGGGCCGAGCAGTGAGCGGGGGGATATGGTACGCGCGAGCTGCCAAGGAAGATGGCGCGGGCAGGCGAGCAGTGAGCGGGGGTAAATGGTGTGCGGCCGACGATGGGGAGGAGAGGAGGAAGAAGAGTGGAAGACGGGGAAGAAATTGCATTCAATCTCAAATCTACTAGTACTACTACCAGGATATACCATCCTTCGGAGTGTAAATAGTTACACTGATGACATGTGGGTCTACCACAACAGGGCCCATATGTCAGTTAATGGAGCACAGAGGTGCGTAGGCGTATTTATGAGCGTGCTCTACTGGCAAACATGATGGCAGTACTGGGTAAGGCTTATTTAGTAACACCAACATGCTGGTTCAGCTTATTAATTACGTGTCCCATCTGTTGCAGCGTGTATTGTCACTTCATTGCGAAGACTAGTTGAATAGTTCTCTCTGAGCGAGATGGGGAATAATGGATCGCGAGGACTTCCTTTCTACAGTATCCCTATGCCTCTACGCTCACTTCACTCATTTTGCTCCGTACCTAGTCACTTGTTGAAATCTGCAGAAAGACAAATACTCCATATTTGGGAACATAGGGAGGCTTTTACTCCGTACTATTTGGGAACAGAGGGAGTATCACCATATGGAGGGAACAGAGGAAGCTTGAAATATGAACATGTCAATGGGAGGGAGTAAGCCCCATGCATGCATGCATGCAACATGCAACACTCGCACGTACACATGGACGCACGCAACACTCACGCATCCATGCGGCACACAACACATGACGCAACACACACGCTCACGCTCAAGTGCTCAACCTACTCCCTACGTCCGTGAAAGACTGTACATTTAGAGATTTACACATTGACCAGGGCATAATTAACGCCCAAAAGCAGCAGACTTATGTGTGCATGCGACCATTGAGATAAGAAGACTAAATGAAGGCCGTTGCATGCTTTAATTAAGGATAGACATGTAGCCTATACCTACAACACAAGTTGGTGCATTAGTCAATCAATATCGATTTAGATTAAAGGCTAAATGCATTGGAAGTGCAGATGTACATCATGTACTACACTCTTTGTTTTATAGCCGATGTAAACTCTTTGTTGGAAGACCGAGGGAGGACACGTGCATGCACTCACATACACAGCCAGGGCTGTTCGCGCAAGGGTTGGACTCGTGTCGCGCCCGCGTAAAGTTTTGTTTAACTGATTTCTTTGCTCGCCAACCAGCGGTAGGACCCGAAACCAGGTGACAATTTAACCAGATCAACAAAGTGCCACGTCGACTATGTGGCCGGTCAGTAGGGTGCAATATGGGGCTCTACGATGAGCTAGTGATCGTATAATCGCCGCAAAACTATATATAGTGACCGTAAAGAGCGTATTGTTACATACATTGACCGCCAATGTATTTTTCTTGTTTCAAATTAAGCCATATTAATCGGAAAGGACGCAGTATGGACTACTACTACTAGTACTATTACTGCTTTGATGTGTCCCGTCAACTCGCCGAACGAGATAGTACTATTACTGCTTTGATGTGTCCCGTCAACTCGCCGAACGAGGAGAAGCTTGCTTACTACGCCTCTCCCTCGCCCACGCGCGCGGTGGTTCGCAGGACAAGTAGAGGGTTTTGACTACAGCGCCCTCTCCCTCTCCCTCTCCCTCTCCCTCTCCCTCGCCCTCGCGGTGGACGTGCAGCAGTTCAATCAAGGTGTCGATTGCGGAAGCATATTGTACTGTAGTATCATCATTGTAGGACCTTCCGAAGAGGCGAAGAGCCAAGTGCAAGGTTCACATGAGTACGAACTGTTGAACCTCCCGAAGAGGCAAAGAGCCAAGCGCAAGGTTTTATAGGAGTTGTCGTCCTAGTAGGAGTGTACTACAACTATAGCGAACGATGCTACTGTATGATGCCGCCACGTCACGTATATCCAAAGTCGAGACACCATTTTTCTCAAAGAGCGTGTTGGAGCCCGTGCAACAACCACACAAGTTGCACGCATACATAACACATTTACTAGTAATAAATTCTAAAGGACAAATGCCAGTATGCCACACAAGTTCATCTCCAATTCATGTGGTAAATTTGTGCACGACTAGTCTACATATATTCACAGCGCTACCGTTCACAATTACCGTACTCCACTTACACATTGTAGATGGGCTACATGTCCTCCTCCCGGTTCCAGTCCTGTGTGTTCTTCATGGATGGCACGATCCATAGCGGTGGGCAACGGAATCATTGTCGCAGCTTTCTAGTCCGGTTCCACACGATGGAGACTCATCCAAGTCAAGCAGATAAATCGTGATAGCGTGTCCCATCATGTCGTTTCATCCGGCGCGCGCATCAAGACACAACCATGCTTCATGAACGGCAGGCCTTCCGTGTCATGCATGGAAGGTGGCATCTGCTTCACAATGGGGTAGCTGTCCCCGATGAAAAGCGAGTACTCTTCAAGAGTGTTCTTCGGCACCCACGTAGCATCACGGGGGTCGAACTCGGCGCCGTTCATCTGGTACACGCGGCATCCCAGATCTGGACACATGGTGACATACATAGTCAAGGTCCATGCATAATAATGTTGTGCTCAAATATGGCGGTCAGTAATACTGTGCAGCAAATAGTACTACTCCGGTATAGAGGAAGTAAAATAACCGGCTTATTATATATAGCCACTCTTGGCTACATGGATGAGATAGTAAGATTAGGAAAAACAAAAATGGTGGCAGCTAGTGGGTTCAAGTCTTCAAGGGCCTAGCTAGCTATACGCGTCCTCCAAGGTAAAATGTACTCCTACTAGTACTACAAAGTATACTACTAGTACAACAATGAAAGAGAAGGCGAGAGGGTTAAAAATGGAATAGCTGGGTAGATGGTGACGGTCCGATCGTGGTAGATTGTGTGACCATGTTGCACATCAGTGGTACCATGGGTAACAACTGCTAAGATAGTTGATCCCAATATGCCAAAGTCAGCTACAAGGTTCCAGGTTAGACCGAATCGCGGATGCAAATGCACATCCAGGATCGACAATCTTATTTTGATCGGGGGATGACTGGTCCCTGCAAAATAATGGAGTACCATTAGGGATGCAAATGATGGTTTGTGCATTCCGTTTGTAATATCCCATACCGTAGGATGGCAAGCAGATGAAACAAGTCCCCTGGCTTGTCACCGCGAAGATGCGGCCTAGATGGCGCACGGCTTCTTCGAACGTGTAGGGGTACAAATCTGCCGCCGCCAACATGCGCTAGCCTCTGCCGTTAATGCCTCTTGCATTGATGGAAATCCTTATGGTGAACACCGTGATGAGATAGTAATCATCGTAGCCGCGTCGCTTTGTCGGCGGGTCCGCAATTGCTATCTTCTTCAATCTCATGTAGGCATCATCATACGTATTCAAACCCAGCCAGTCCGGAAGGCCGATCCCAATGGTGGAGAAGGGGTCTCTGCGGAACGGCCGCCTTCTTGTGGATGTTGTGCAAAATGATGGTGGTATCCGGTCGGAGGTATGCAAGCCAATCTTTGTTGGCACCGACCCAGACCTATATATAAGGCGGTGGGCAGCGGAGAAATTACGGGATGGAAATGGAATAACTAAGTACTACAATATCAAACTCAATTACTGACCTACTCATCGGACAAAATTCGACTACCTCTCAACATCGGCAACTCTAGCGGAGTCAACGTGCAACGATGGCCAGGGAGCGGTGGACTGTTCGAAGGATTGTCCCATAGAAGAACCTTGTCCTCGAGGACGCATGGAAGACCAACAAGCATGGCCTTTTCCCAAGCGTGTTTAAGCAGCGTCTTGAAAAAGTTGGTGCAGGAAGCACCGAGTCTTGCAGTGGTGAGGACGTCGGAGCGGCGTGCGATTTCTCCAAGAGGATCATCGTCCAAGGTCTCCCAGCCCCGACGAGGAGGAGAACCGCCTGGTGAATCCATGGGAGCAGCAACGAACTGCCTTCTCTTCGGGGGGAGGGGAACTGGCGAAGAGGAGATAAGAGCGTAGTAACCACAGGGCCTCGTCCCTTCCAACTGTAGATCGTTCCTCAGCGAAGGGGTGAGGCTATTATTTAC
Source organism: Aegilops bicornis (assembly GCA_021605145.1). NCBI lineage: Eukaryota > Viridiplantae > Streptophyta > Magnoliopsida > Poales > Poaceae > Aegilops > Aegilops bicornis. The sequence continues at coordinate 102,565,925 of CM038674.1, forward strand.
TACTAGTACTATCATTATGGAACGTTATGGGGTTGCATTATACTGTAAATAATAGCACTAGTAAGAAATTTTTGGCACTAGGTAGTAGTTTTTGGCGTGGATTAAGAAATTTTGGGTATGTTTTTGCCATTTTTTGTACACGCCAACAAGTGTCAAAAAACGCCTTACATTATGTGATTTAAGGAGTACGATTGTACTTGTATCAGAAAGCAGATTAGTACTACTTTTCTCAACTAGTAGTGCGATGTACTGTACTTCTAGTCTAGTCTAGTATAGTGCACCCGTTTTGAACTCTTGAATCTCAGGGCCAAGGAGCTACAGTTGGAAGTGGAGGGTACTACTGTTCTCTAGAACCATCGCTGTACTATCAATGCAGGGGAAGTACACCTGCGTAGTGGCTACTCTCCGTGCTCTATTCAGCCGCTCCTCTCACGTAGCTGGCCTACTCAGCCGCTCCTCTCACACACACACTAGCAGCCTGTTTATCAGCGACGGTTACTGCAGGGGCAGAACATTTGAGTTATTTGATACAGCGAGACTAGGCTTTTCGCTTCCATTTGTGGAGGTGTAATGGATCTCGTCGAACTTTGTTAGTAGTTCCTTCTTTATGAATGAGATGAAGCAAAGCTTTGCCTCCGCTTAAAAAAACACGTCAAGAGGAATTTCTTTTACAAGAGAGCCGATAATGGAGTGAAGTCCATGTGTGCAACGCCACAAGCTACAGAGTAGTAGTAGAGCAATTTACGTACAAAGCCATATTGCACAGTTCCCAATGCCCCGCTAGGCTTTTCCGGCTCCTCCGGCTTAATTGGGAGGCGTTAGTTTAAATATGCTACTAGCTGATGAGGAAGCTGCAAGCGAGGTGCGGCTAGGGCGAGCACGCGAGCCACGGGATGCTGGGAAGGAAAGCCCGTTCACGTAGCTAGGCTGTCCAGTGCACCCATAGTGTGGGGCCGCACGTCTGTTTGACTTCAAAACTCAAACTACCCGTGTAAAATATTGGCTCGCAGCAAAGTGTAGTAGTACTATTTTTCAAAAAGGTCACGTATGCTCGGGTCGATCGAACTCAAGAAACGAGGTATACACTCCCGCAACCACTAGTAGTACTCGTTGGAGTACAACACAACCTCGAATCTCCTTTTGTCGCTAGTAGTACGTACATTGTTCCTTTCAAGAAACCCCCAAGAGCATGGTTAATAGTATAGCCAGCTGCTGGCTATAAGCCAGTGCCATGTCATCTACAGCCCATCTTATAGCCAACATGTACAATAATAGATCAAAAGAGTGTACTACTTTTTTATTATGTGGCCCACTTCTCATTCTCACAAAGTGCCTAGGAGCACGTGCTAGAGCTGGCTCTTCACAAAGAGCCCGCTTACCTTCTCTCTCCTCTTCTCTTTCCTCCAACTAAGCAGAAATATACTGGTTTATTTCTTATAGCCCGCTGACTCAGCTCTATTGTACTTGCTCTAATAATGCAAGAAACCACTAAAATGCCAAGAAACTACTACCACTTGCATACATGGCAGACTTAAGATAAGACTACCTTATCAACTATTGTACATGCTCTTACCAACAAAAATTCTCGAGTGACCTCCTACCTCCGGCCCGTCCACCTAGTTATTGATAATCCCCAAGTGCAGGGAATCATCGTAGCACTTTCCAAAGGTGGAAGTGATAAGTATGGAGTGTTAAACCCACAAGGAGCTAAAGGTTAGATCAATATTCTCTCAAGCCCTATCTACCACTGATACGACTCTACGTGCACCGAACGTTTACTTCCAACTAGCAACGAGAAATAAAACTATGTTGTGGGTATGAAGAGGATAACTTTGCATGGTATCAGAGAGCTAAAACATAAAAGTAGGTGCTGTTATCATAAAGTTAGAATATATTACTTAGTATTATAAATAGCGAGTGTGGAATAATGGTGGATCGGTGTGTGGAATTGTCCTAGGCAATTGTTAACAAAACCGGTAATCACTATTGCAGTTTCATATGAGGGAAAGCTAACATACTTTCTCTACGTGGATCATATGCACTTATGATTGGAACTTTAGCAAGCATCCGCAACTACTAAAGAACATTAAGGTAAAACCCAACCATAGCATTAAAGCATCAAGTCCTCTTTATTCCCATACGCAACAATCCCTCTTACTCGGGTTTAAGCTTCTGTCACTCTAGCAACCCACTATAAGCGAATCATGAACGTATTGCAACACCCTACAGCGGGAATCCCTCATGCTTGCGTGACACGGAGGGCACCATAGGACAACACCAAAGTAAAACATACAACTCATACCAATCTAGATCATCAATCAACCCAAAGACAAAAGATATCTACGCAAAACATCATAGGATAGCAACACAGCATTGGATCATAATATGTGGCATAAAGCACCATGTTCAAGTAGGGATTACAGCGGTGTGCCGGAGAGTGGACCGCGTAAAAGAGATGAGGATGGTGATGATGATGGTGATGTTGATGAAGACGATCACCATGTTGATGATTCCCCTCCCGATGGCACTCCGGCGCCACTGGAAGAGAGGAGGAGAGGTTCTCCCCCTTGTGCTTCCTCCTCCATGGCCTCCACCTTCTGGTCCTTGGCCTTCATGGTGATGATGGCCCCTCCGGGATACTCCTCCATGGCCACTGATGATGATGGGCCCCTCCGGCAGGGTGCCGGAGAGGGCCTAGATTGACTTTCTCGTGGCTACAGAGGCTTGCGGCAGCAGAACTTCTGATCTAATCTCTCCCCCGAAGTTTTTAGGGTACGTGGGTATATATGGGTGAAAGAAGTACGTCGGTGGACCTCCGGGCTGTCCACGAGGTAGGGGTCGCTACTGCAGGTAGGTGCGCCCCACCCTCGTGGGCAGCCCGGACTTCAGTGATCTTCCGATACTGTGGGCTTCTTCCGTCCAAAAATAGGTTCCGTGGAGTTTCAGGTCAATTGGACTCTGTTTGATATTCCTTTTATTCGAAACACTGAAATAGACAAAAAAAAGCAGTTCTGGGCTGGGCCTTCGGTTAATAGGTTAGTCCCAAAAGTAATATAAAAGTGGAAAATAAAGCCCAATATAGTCCAAAATAGTAGATAATATAGCATGGAGCAATTAAGAATTATAGATACGTCGGAGACATATCAGTCATCCTCAGCCATGGGACGTAGCTACCGTCGCCAGCAGAAGGTGAGGTCAAAACCGCCGGCGGTGCGGAGCCCATGTTGCGGCAGCCCGGATGCTGGCTCCGTCTGACGCTCGCGGCGCTAGCTAGCCAAGATAGCTCCATCTAGCTGCTTGTCTGCAAGGTTTGCTAGCTAGATTGGCACGACACCGCGGCGGTTTGCTCAAGGCCGCCGCTGCTTAAGGCCAGCCATCTGCTCGAGCGAAGGCTGTAGCGGCGGCTTGCTCTTGCCGAAGGCCACGCCGGGCCACCGCCAACCTGCAAGGGAGGCCAACAGCGTCTGCCCGTCTCAAGTGAGCGGGCCAACTCGCTCATCACCGGCGCGACCGACGAACACACATCAGTACTGTTTGAAGTAATGTTCAGGAAAAATAATGATTTGAGGGTATGTTTTTGGCGTAAATGGGTTTAAACGAACCTAATCGGTAGGAATACTAGATAGTTTTTGGCGTGGATTAAGAAATTTTGGGTATGTTTTTGCTATTTTTTGTATAATAGATTCTTCCTAGGGCTGGTTGAAAGTGGTAGTTTTTTGTTAAGTACTCTACATATTGTAAGTAGGAGTGAAAATTAAGCTTTGGATGCCAATAAGCAAGGCTAGTTACATAGTGCATATGTGTACATGATTGAAAGTAAATATCAACCATGAGTGACTAATATCTTGATGGAAAACTCGAAACTATGGAATACTAGGAAAAAAATGCATGGTTGCAAATACTAGCAATGTTCATGTCCGTTGCAACGAATCATAATTAGAATAATACTTATTCACAAACTTGGTACAAAACACTCTAATTTTGATATACATATGTCACTAGAGATATATTATGTTTCAATTAGAATATATTCCTTGGGCTGTTTTGGTGAGGTTAGGGAGGGATGTGGTTGGTTTTAAGATACTAATTATGGGTTTTTCTGCAAATTGGTAGACAAGTGGGATGTTGGTGAGAAAAGGCAACAACTTACCTCACAATCGATAGATGTAGATCATGGTCAGAAATGACGGATGGCAGACACACTCGCATCACCAACTTAGTCTTGTGTAGGAGTACTAGCAAGATCCGTGCATTGCACGGAACATCAAGATGCATTTTTTTATAAAACACTTGTTGTGATTGACCCTTGCGGGAGTAATCCCAAGTGTAAAAACTAATGATATCTCGAGAAATATGAGATAAGGTAAAGAGGAGTGGGGTGTGGTGGTGGTTGGTGGTCGGACTGAGCGGAGGCATGGGGATTGACGATGCCGGCAGCGGCCACCAGGCCAGTTTGTTCCAGAGGCTTCCTTTCTTAATTGCTCAACAATGATGTTTGTTGGAGATAAGGATGAACGAGGGAAGGCCTTGTCTGCAAATGTGGAGAGGGGTGCGGGTATCTTTTAGTTTAATTTCCATCCGTCAGATATAGATCGGATGGTCTATATTGCAAGATGGCACACGTACCATCATCACCAACTCGGTTTTTTATAAGAGAAGAAATATAAGTATGGAGATACAAACGTATTATCAATACTTGCTTCCGTAAACTAGCATCTACATTCTATTCAATGCCTCGGCATGTGGGGCCTTAGCACAATGACTTCTTGACTGTGTAAAACAAAGATTTCCCCGTCGCCGACAAGGAGGGGGTGACGGCCGCGTGCTTTTTGGCTTGCTCCAGTCCTAGTAGTCATACTAGGTGGTCTAAGCACGTGTAGATTTATTCTTTTTCACGTCTCGTGTTCGCCGTACTGCCACGACTGTTGATGAATAGACGGTAAGTTATTCACGGGGAAACCCTTGTTGAGCGTGTTTGCGAGAGAGAGAGAGACAGTGTGCGTGTGTGATATGTTAGAGACCGAGGCAATGATAACAGATTCTTTGTGTCTATGTGTGTGGAGGATAGAGAGAGACATGTACATGGGGCTTTGTGTTGTGTAACGTGGAGACACATATACATAATTAGAGAGTGAGTCTGTGAGATACACATGCGGACATGAGGAGAGATGAGGATCCAGATAAATGGGTGTTTGTGCGTGTCTGTGTTTGTTTGTGCACGCGTTTGTGTGTGAGAGGGAGAGAGTGTATGTGGAGTAGAGAGACCACTGATGATGTAAACCTAGTATAAGGGAAGGGGGAATGGTGTGACATGTGTAGTAGCGAGATAGCACTTGCAAGTGGGGGAGCAGACTATTTGGAAGAGACATCGAGTGTGTGTGTGTGGGAGAGGGGTGTGAGAGCGAGAGAAAGAGAGAGCTAGCGGACGAGAGAGAGAGAGAGAGAGAGAGAGAGAGAGAGAGGAAGAGAGGGGCGAGAGGGGTCGTTTGTGTCCATAAATGGCGTATAGATAGGGAGACAATGTTGATGTTGTCCGAAATTGGCCTATGAACGGAGACGCAAGGGAAGCGAGTCATTGTGTGTGTGATAGGGACTTCATGAGAGATCTAGAATAGATGGTGTAGAGAACAATGTGCGAAATCGAGAACGATTATACATTAGGGAGCTATGCAAAGAGTCACGAGATATATGTATACAGGGAAGGAGCTGGGGCGGGTCTGCATGTGGGAGAGATAGAAAGAGGAGAGTGGTGCATGAGGAGACAAAGTGTGCTTGTTTGCAGTGGGGGTGGTGTGTGAGGTGAGTGCGCGAGAACCACATAACTAGGGAGATAGACGTTTGGGGGCGACATTTTGTGTGTATGGGAAATATACACTCTACATAGTGTGTGCGCTTGGGTAAGAGAGATAGCGGGAGACCTAGAGAGTGAGGGAAGAGATGTGTGCATGCCCGAGAGACAAAGTGATAGAGACATATGTTGGGGTCCGGACTTTACAAGAGAGAGGGGTGTTAATGTGCTCGTGTGTTGGTGTTTGGGGAGAGAACGACTTCTCTATGTGTGTGTGTGTGTGTGGTGGGGGGGTTGACTTCAGATAAAGAGTGAGGTGTCTATATTTGAGGGACTTTAGCGTAATTGAGATATTGTGCACTCATGGTTGATCAATTTGTTTCACAGTTTGTACTATGAGATAACGATACTTTTGAACATGCGTGATATACCTTGATGTACCAGAATTACAAACCTAAGATTGGAATTTTGGAATTCGACTCCATCATTAGCTTTTGTAATTCATTTAAATGGAAGTACATTTTTTAAGCCGGGATTTCGTGATTTCAAATTCATATATCAAACCTAGAGATATACACATACGGGCATGTTTAAATTTTACAATCATCCACTTTATTCATACACATACACATTTTTGCTTTTGTCATCATATTTAGGATAAACACATTTGGAATTTCATTTGAATTGGACCGTATGATGGTATTTGCTTGTAGTAGCTCAATGATCCATATTTGAATTGAATGGACAATCTAAGTTTCGAGTTGGAGATATTGATTATCAAAACTTGCACATATTTTTCATGCAAAACAAACAAATTGTCGGCCATGATATCATAGTCGGCCGTACGTGAGCAGAATACTTATAATTTTAGGCGCCAAAACCTTTCAAACTTCCCGCTCACATCGAAATATCACGCGCCCGAAAGTTTGCGATAATCCTGTTTTACCCCTGCCACATGAACGGAAAAGGGCTGCTTTGGTAACTCCATTGTTTTCCCCTCTTTTTCCCCAACATTCTTCCCCAGAGCCCCTCCTCTTCCCCTCCCCGACTCCGCCCAACCACGGCAAGCCGCCGAATCTAGTCCTTCGCCGCAGCAGTGGACCTCACACTGCCGGATCTACCTTCCGCACCTTGGAACCCCAACTGCCAACTCAATACTTCACCGGAACCGCTTCAACGACCGGGCTTGTCCACCGCTCCGGATCTCCTTGACCGCCATCATGGTCCACCGCACGGATCTGCTTAATGGCGCCCTCGCCCACCACAGCGTAGGCCCTTCATCGACTCCCTCGTCCGCCCCTTCGCTGGCCCTTCATACAAGCCCTCGTCCGCCGCATAGCAGATCCGCCTCACCGAAAGCAGCATCAGCAACGCGCTTGAAGCCTTCGTCCACTTCACCGGACCCGCTCCATGGACGCCATATTCAACCACCGGCCCTGCTTTACCGACGCTGCAGCCTCATCAGGTTATTTCGATTTGTACTCCTTCGGTTTTTTTCTTTATTGTGCAACTGTTCACTTACCACAGATGACCTTTCTTGTATGTCGACAGGCGCTGCAACCGTAGCACCGGAGCCGCTTCAGCGACGGCGACAGCCGGCCCAAACACAACCGCAACATGAGCACCATCGATGATCCTTAGCTATCAAGTATGACAACGATACCCATACGCCGCCGAGAATCAGGTACTATTATCCAACGGCCGGCGCCTACGTTCACTTTCCTAGCATAAGCACCGCACCTTTGAATTTCTTCAAGGCGTCATTCAATTTTTAATGAGACGCGTTATTCTGCTTGCACCTGTAGGGCCATACTTCTGGCAGTGAACATGTTACATGTGCTAAATTATATACCAGTGCACATATAGTTAATGTGCTTTAGTTTTGTTGTGATGCCACCTGTTGGTTCCATCAGACTGCTTAATGTTCTCTATGCTTAATTACACATCAGCAAACTAGCATGTGGTTCCGCTGCTTTTTGTTCGTTTTACCCTACATTTTCTGATGCTATCTATTACATCACTGCTCCGAGCCTCTGTTCATTACTTGTTTGTGTGTTCTTGATCTTCCCAAGTTGCATGACTAATTTGATGCTTCTATTAATTATGGAGCTGCCAACCCCATCAAGCAAAATATTTGTTCTTTTGGGGCTGGCACCTCGAACAAGCATAAAAATAGAGGGAAGCATACATATTGTCGTGTATGCACACACCCTTCTTTCATTAGTTTAGATGAACCATTGATGATCAATTCGGACCAGTGCATGCGATTAAAATTAATTTTACCTAAATAGATGGTGCAGAATAAACTACAACAACTAGATTTGCAACCACGGGATGCTGACGTTCAAAGAACATTGCAACAGCAGCTAGGCTTGACAGCAACATATGGTAAGCCAATGTGTTTTAGTACATGTGAAATGTAATGCGAGTGGGCTGCTTTCTTGGCTTGTGCCCTCAACGTGTAAGCCTACCGAATTACAAATAGTTCAGTTGTCTGCTTTGTTGTATTGCTTGATTCGAATGCTTATTTGTTGTTACGCTATACCTGAGTTGGCCAATATGTCAGCAGTGCCTTCTATACTATCGTAAATAAATGCATGCCTATTTCATTTGAGTCCTTAAATTTTCCTCTCAACTTCATCACAAGACTGTCTTCGTAGTTTATATGAGGCCACACTGTTAAGTGCTTTCTCAGATTATTTCAACTGCTTAGATACCTTGGCAACTTAAATATAGCGGTTGTACACTCCCTTTCAACTAGGGATGTCAACTGGGTCCCGTTTAATCCTGATTAAAGTCCACTAGTGGTATGATAGTTCAAAAGAGTTTTTGTTTTTTGAGGAAAATGAACTAGGGAGGTAGCAAAAACTAACTAGATGGGACTGGCGGAAGTCATTTATTTGCCACTTACATCCCTAGTTTCATCTTACCATTTTAATTTATTTTCGGAAGATGCTACTTCGAACCATTTAAATATAGTTTTCCATGCTCGGCAATAATTTGTCTGTCGTTTACCATGTAAGCTTACTGCCTGGATCATACGATAACTATCTCTTACTGATGTCCAGCAGAAACCTTTCAGGATGCCGTTCACACTAGGACACAATGTACAACCCCAGAATCTATTTGTGGAAGCAGTGCGCCATCCATGTTATCGGATGGTAGCGATTCAGAGGCAAAACCGCCGGAGAGCGATCGAACACGAGATATTATAGTGCTTGAGGCTCTACTATAGGCAGAAAGAGATGGTGTGGCTGCCATGAATGAGGTAATCTTTATCTTGAGGCTGGAAATTATGGAATTAGTGGCACGCATTATGCAAGCAACCCAAGAATTGGAGGAATTAAGAATGTTGCATTTGAGGACGGAGGAGGTCCTGCTGTTTCTGCTATCTGAAGCCCAAGGTAATCACGGTTCTTCTTTGGATACCAGTTGAAATTGTCATTAGATTATTGTACTTGCATGTTGTGTCTTGTCTCTGAATGGATTATGTTGCAAGACCCCCTATGTTGTCCATGTGTTGTAATGATCCAAATTTTTTAGGTGAGGTAATCCTCAGTACTTGTATGATTGACATAAGGTGAACTGTTTTTCATGTGAGCATATTGTATTGGATGAAATAACTGTTTGACTCAGAGTGTATCCAACCTACTGAATTCGAAGATCACGACATTTCTAAATCATAATCATATAAAGGTGGAATAAATCTTTGTTGTGGTTTTCAAGAAATAAATGAAAAAACGTATAATTATCTGTGGATATTCGTAATCAAATACAAATTGGATTTGAATTTAGTTTGCCAGGTCCCAGGGCAAACATGAATGCTAATTCTCGTAAGTTTTGAATGAAGCGGCTGAACACCCACCATAATTTGTGGGCTGCCCGAAGCAAGTGTTTGCGAGATGGAAATTACTGTCTACCCCTGAGACTTTCATCCTTATTGACCGGATTTACACTGCTGTTGATAGGGGTAGTGAGGGAGTCCTGGATTAGGGGGTGTCCGGATAGCCGGACTATATCCTTTGGCCGGACTATTGGACTATGAAGATACAAGACTTCGTCTCGTGTCCGGATGGGACTCTCCTTGGCATGGAAGGCAAGCTTGGCGATATGGATAAGTAGATCTCCTCCCATTGTAACCGACTCTGTGTAACCCTAGCCCTCTCCGTTGTCTATATAAACCGGAGGGTTTAGTCCGTTGGACAACAATCATACCATAGGCTAGCTTCTAGGGTTTAGCCTCTACAATCTCGTGGTAGATCAACTCTCGTAATACTCATATCATCAAGAATCAATCAAGCGGGAAGTAGGGTATTACCTCCATAGAGAGGGTCCGAAACTGCGTTAACATCCTATCCCTTGCCTCCTGTTACCATCCGCCTTAGACGCACAGTTCGGGACCCCCTACCCGAGATCTGCCGGTTTTGACACCGACATTGGTGCTTTCATAGAGAGTTCCACTGTGTCGTCACCATAAGGCCTTATGGCTCCTTCGATCATCGGTAGTGATGCGGTCTAGGGTGAGGTTTTCCTACCTGGATAGATCTTTGTATTCGGCGGCTTCGCACTGCGGGCCAACTCGCTTGGCCATCCGGAGCAAATCGAGAGGTACCCCCCTGGCCACCAGGTCAGGTTCGGAAACTTGAACTACACGGCCGATATCCGCGGAGACTTGATCTTTGACGGATTCGAGCCCATGCCAGGTGCGCCGCACGATCACGACGAGCACGATTTAGCTCTGCCGTCGGATGGCGTTCAGGACATCGCACCAGCAACAACTCCGGCCTTCAACCCAGAACAGATTGCGCCATCTCAGGACGGGCGGATAGACCTCGCCACGGAGGCCGCACTCTCAGCGGCGATAGAGCCGGATACTGACCCTACCCCTCGCGAGGGCCGTGATGCCGAACCCATAGACTCGTCTCTGGCCACAGACTCTGAACCGCCTGCGCCCGTGCCTATCGAATCTGAATGGGCGCCGGTCATGGAGTTCACTCCACGGATATCTTTCAGCACTCGCCCTTCGTCGATGTACTAAACTCATTAAGGTCTCTCTCTTTGTCAGGAGAACCTTGGACGAACTATGTCCGGCTAGAATGGGATGCGGACGATGAAGAAATTCACGCCCCACCCACCACCCACTTAGTAGCCACTGTCGATGATCTAACCGACATGCTTGACTTCGACTCCGAAGACATCGATGGTATGGACAACGATGAAGAAGACGAACAGGAACCACTGCCCACGGGGCACTGGACCGCCACCTCATCATATGATATATATATATGGTGGATACACCCAAAGAAGGCAATGGCGACAAGGCGGTGGAGGGTGACCCCTCCAAGCAACCCAAGCGCCGATGTCAGCGGCGCCGCTCTAAGTCTCGCCCTAGCAAAAGCAGTGATACCGGCACAGGAGATAACAGATTACAAGGTCAAGACGATGGCAATCCCCTCCAGCAGGATCTACAGCCGGAGGATGAACAAGCCAGCCCTCTGGAGCGAGCGGCAGAGGGAGAGGAGGACAATTACATGCCTCCCTCCGAAGACTAAGTGAGCCTCGACGATGACGAATTTGTCGTACCTAAGGATCCCGCCGAGCAGGAGCGCTTTAAGCGCCGGCTTATAGCCACATCTAATAGACTAAAGAAAAAACAGCAACAGCTTCGAGCTGATCAGGACTTGCTAGCAGATAGATGGACTGAAGTCCTTGCGGCCGAGGAATCTGAACTCGAACGCCCCTCCAAGGGTCACCCAAAGCGCAGGTTGCTACCCCGACTTGAGGAGGAAGCATTAAAACATACATCACCAGTGTACGATGCGGCTGATCGGCCACCTCGTGGCCGAGACAGAGAGGCATTTCGGCCAGAAGTTCAGCCTGCACCCCGCCGCCACTCAAACAAAAATACCAAGGCACCGGGAAACACGCGAGACCTGCGAGACATATTGGAAGACAGGGCAAAACACGCAAGATCGATCTACGACCACAAGGGCGCGCCCCTACGTGGGACGGGCCGAATATAGTAAAGGTAAATCCGGTCGGGCCGAATACAGATATAGCCTAGCACAGAGGCGCCACACACCCCCTATGCTTCACTGACGAAGTAATAGATCATGAATTCCCAGAGGGTTTTTAACCCGTAAACATCGAATCATATGATGGTACACCAGATCCTGCGGTATGGATCGAGGACTTCCTCCTCCACATCCACATGGCTCACGACGATGATCTACATGCCATCAAGTACCTCCCGCTAAAGCTTAAAGGACCAGCTCGGCATTGGCTGAATAGCTTGCCAGCGGACTTCGTTGGCTGTTGGGAGGATCTGGAAGACGCATTCCTCGACAACTTCCAGGGCACTTATGTGCGACCACCAGATGCCGATGACTTGAGCCACATAATTCAACAGCCAGGGGAATCGGCCAGGCAATTCTGGACACGGTCCCTAACCAAGAAGAATCAAATTGTCGACTGTCCAGATGCAGAGGCCTTAGCGGCATTTAAGCACAACATCCATGATGAGTGGCTCACCCGACACCTTGGCTAGGAAAAGCCGAAATCCATGGCAGCCCTCACGACGCTCATGACCCGCTTTTGCGCGGGAGAGGATAGATGGCTGGCTCGCAGCAACAACATGTCAAGGAACCTTGGCACTTCGGATACCAAGGATAGCAACGGCAGGCCATGTCGCAACAAACATAAGCGCCACAATAACGGCGATAACGCTGAGGATACGGCATTCAACACCGGATTCGGAGGCTCTAAACCCGGTCAGCAGAAAAAGCCATTTAAAAGAAGCACTCCGGGCCCGTCTAGTCTAGACCGCATACTCGATCGCTCGTGCCAAATACACGGCACCCCCGACAAACCAGCCAATCACACCAATAGAGAATGCTGGGTGTTCAAGCAGGCCGGCAAGTTAAACACCGAAAACAAGGACAAGGGGCTGCACAGCGATGACGAGGAGGAGCCCCGGCCACCGAACACGGGAGGACAGAAGAGGTTCCCCCCACAAGTAAGGACGGTGAACATGATATACGCAACCCACATCCCCAAGAGGGAACGGAAGCGTGCACTAAGGAGGTATATGCGATGGAGCCCATCGCCCCAAAGTTCAACCCGTGGTCCTCTTGTCCGATCACTTTTGATCGCAGGGACCACCCCACTAGTATCCGTCATGGCGGATCTGCCGCATTGGTCTTAGACCCAATCATCGACGGATTTCACCTCTCTCGAGTCCTTATGGACGGCGGCAACAGCCTGAACCTGCTTTATCAGGATACGGTGTGCAAAATGGATATAGACCCCTCGAGGATTAAACCCACCAAAACGACCTCTAAAGGCGTCACCCCAGGTGTAGAGGCCCATTGTACGGGCTCAATCACACTGGAAGTGGTATTCGGATCTCCAGACAACTTCCGAAGCGAGGAATTAATCTTCAATATCGTCTCGTTCCGTAGCTGCTATCATGCACTGCTCGGGAGCACCGCATTTGCAAGATTCAATGCGGGCACCGCATTACGCATACCTCATGCTCAAGATGCCAGGACCTAAGGGGGTCATCACAGTCAATGGAAACACAGAGCGCTCGCTCCGTACGGAGGAGCACACTGCGTCCCTCGCAGCAGAAGCACAAAGCAGCCTTTTAAGGCAATCCACCAGTTCGGCGATCAATCCCCCGGACACATCAGCTGCGGTCTGGAGTAAATCGCAACAGATCGTCTGCACGTTCGTAGCTCGCCTAGCAATTTGGCCCCCACCCTAGTCTCAGTACAATGGCAAAATCCGTCCCGCGCGTACATAATTACGCACTGAAAATACCATGGGTATCGGCGGGGGCACGATCACGGCACGTCCCACAATGCGGCTCAACCGCACTAGGGGCTTACTACCGTTATCATTCTCTCTCTTTCAGGACTTTACTCTCTCGAAGCCCTATCCGGCAGTACGATAGCCGGACACACGATACAACACCCAAGGAGGCAGGAAGCTACGTCGTACAATGGAATCCCCAGGTGGTCTCTGATAATGAGTGAAATACCTACTTTAAATACCAGTTCGCAGCTTGCCCTTGGACGGGACATGCCAAATAGTCCTACTTTTTGCTTATCGCACTGCTTGTATCAGTATGCTTCGACACATTTTTTAAATAAATAATGCATAACACTAGTCTATTATTGCATTCTATATTGTTTTACATATATATGTTCATTTATGACAATCAGCACCTGTACACTCTGGTACGACCAATACGCCAGGGGCTTCTGTATACCCCATAATTCGGCGCAAGAAGTCCAAACACTTTCGACAGTGCGGCACCCCGAACTTATAGCATTATATGCATTAGCTCCGAATCATGTTCTTGGGTCTAGTTGAGTTTGCCCGGCTCCCATGTTTTGGTACCTTACGTTCCGCTATATCGGCTAAGGTAGCACTGGGAGAACTACTGCGATTGTGCCCCGGTTCTTCCAGCCGAGCACCTCAGTAGAGAAAGCTAAAACTGACTTTCATGATGAGGCGAGAGCTGGTCGCTGTTAGCGAGGTCTCAAGTCCCTAAAGACTTTTTCCGCTTCGGTCGAGGAGTCGGCCTTGTCCGACTTAGGTGTGTATAGCGCCCCAACTTCGGCTTTCCGAATACTATGGGCTTCGCCAAAATTTAAAATTGTAGACTTCTATGGCTAAGTGAGAGCTATAAAGCATTATAGTCCGATTGCCTGGTTCGCTGCGCTGAGCACCTCCCTCGAAGGACCCATAAACGGGAAAAAGAGTGCCCAGATTTATCCCGATCACCCCAGCACTAGCTGCATGGGGGCTGAAGCCGACGACTAGCAATTCTCAGATTTTATAAACGGCCGCACATAAGGTAATATTTTAAATATGAAAGCGTTGCATAACGAACATGAACTAGTTTTCACAAATACAGGAGCACATGAGCAAGTTCATTCAAAGATTGCATCTTTGGTACACTTGTCCGCCACAAGACGGGCACCCTTTAGGACACCATCATAATACATTTCAGGGTGGCGATGCTCCTTGCCCTGCGGTGGCCCCTCCTTCACCAGCTTCTCGGCGTCCATGTTGGACCAGTGCACCTTCGCACGGGAAAAAGCCATGCGTGCACCTTCGATGCAGACGGACCACTTTATGACTTCCAGCCGTGGGCAGGCATCCACAAGCCGCCTCACCAGGCCGAAGTAGCTGTTGGGAAGGGAATCGCCAGGCCACATCCGGGCTATAAGGCCCCTCATGGCCTGTTCGTCCGCCTTGTGGAGCTCGACCAGTTGCTTCAGCTGGTCGCTCACGGGCATCGGGTGTTCGGTCCCAGTATACTGAGACCAGAACAACTTCTCCGTCGAGCTTCCATCCTCGGCCCAGTAGAACTCCGCGGCATCAGACACACTGCGAGGCAGATCTGCGAACACTCCTGGAGAGCTCCGAACTCGGGTAAGTAAAAGGAAAGTTTCTTTCGCATGCTTGCTTTTCATAACGAATGCCTTACCCGCCGCTATCTTCTTCACCGCCTCAATTTCCTGGAGGGCCTTTTGGGCATCGGCCTTGGCATGCTTTGCGCTTTTGAGGGCCTTGGCAAGCTCGGACTCTCGGGTCTTCGAGTCACGCTCCAAGGACTCGTGCTTCTTCACGAGTTCTTGGAGCTCTTGCTGCACTTCGCCTTCTCGGGCCTCTTGTTTTTCTCGCTCGGTACGCTCCTCGGCCGCTTTGTCTTTGGCCTCGGACAACGCCTGCCTCAGTGCCGCCACTTCGGTTGTGGACCCTGGTACATCCATGATGATCCTATTATTTTGCAACCAACTTTCTTTTCTATACATAGACAAGGTATTGCTTACCTTTGTTTTCCTCGAGCCGCTTTTTGGCAAGGCCGAGTTCTTCCTCGGACCGCTCAAGTTCCTGCTTCAGTGCGGCGACCTCCGTAGTACGTGCGGCAGCGGCCAGCAGTGAAGCCTGCATAGCATATTGACATATTTGGATTAGACTCATGCAGTTATTATTTGATCCTCTATCCGGCTTTTCTTCGTGGACGCGGAACAGAGCATCATGGGCTACTGTCTATGTGATAATATTTTTATTTTAATTACTTACCTCAAAGCCTGTTAGGAGGCTGGCACAAGCTTCGGTTAGTCCGCTTTTGGCGAACCAAACCTTCTCGATCACCGCACTCATAATAGTGCGGTGCTCTTCGTCAATGGAAGCGCCGCGAAGCGTTTCCAAAAAATTGTCCGGTGCCTCTGGATGGACAGAGGCCACTGGCGCGGGCGGCTTGTCCCCCTTAATGGGGAGTTGCCTGCCAGAGTCCGGAGCCACTGAAGGCTCCGGCGCGTTGTCCGGCCGACGGCCGGACTTGGAGCCTGTGGGAGTCTTTCTCCCTTTACACCCAGGGCCCAGAAGGTCGCCTCGTGGTGCCTCTAGGACCACCTCCCCAAGGCCCGGTGCCCTTGCGGACAACACCTCGGCGTTGTCCATAGGACGGGGGGAAGAAGCAGTCGGAAGTGAATCGCTCTTCATATCCGACGAGCCCAAAGAATCGCCCAACGAAGATACGTTGATTCGGGCTCTGGGCGGACTGCATAATCGTGTTTGTCTTGAGGGGAAGCAGTTCGATAAAGTAGACCAATATTCATTATGATATCCAGATACTTACGACTTCGCCAGGGGCTTGTCCCTAAGTAGCCACTGCCGCCGCTTGTTGTCGGCCGTCAGGAACAGTCCGGAAGGAGAGTCTTTCCCTTCTTGGACCCTTTGGCCTCCCCAGTTGGGGCGGCCTTCCTTTTCTTGTCTCCCCCGGCTGGAGGGGGAGAACCTTCATCTTCCTCCTCCTCGCTTTCACGAGAGGAGTGCGTCTTAGAGTCATTAGGCGATGATCCCGATACCACCTGATGACGGGAACTCTTTCGGGTCCCCTTTGCCTCCTTCTTGGCCTTCTTCTCCGGCACCTCATAAGGTGCCGAAGTCAACATCTCCGTCAGGAGAGCGTCCGCTGGATCTTCGGGCAGGGGAGCTGGGCAGTCAATCTGCTCCGCCGTCTCCACCTAGTCCTGTTAAAGGCATGGGAGCTTAGGTCCTACACATGATTAAACTGGGGAGGATAAATACCCTATAAGATATAGAGACCTTACCGGTTTCGCGAGGCGCTTCGTGCTAAGTCCGCGATCCTCGGTTAGGAAAGGGGGGACCTCGGCGCCTTTGAACAGCACCTTCCAGACGTCCTTGTGCATCATGTCGAAGAGCTCACGCAGAGTCTGGTGCTAGGCCGGGTCGAACTCCCATAGAATGAACGCCCGTTGTTACCACGGGAGGATCCGGCGGAAGAGCATGACCTGGACCACATTGACAAGTTTGATTTTCTTGTTCATCATGTTCTTGATGTGTCGGAGTAAATGACCACGGGTAGCCTAGCCGGCTCCCCTTGGCTCTTCAGCAAAACTACAGGCCGATCGAGCCATCAAGCACCATAGGCACAGGGCCGCCTACCCTTGGCCGGCAATCTCTCAGGCCGACTACCGGGAGGCGGCCCGGCCCTAAACCCTCCTGAAGAAATCCACAAGAGGGCCGATTCCAAGAAGCCGGCCATGAGAAGGGCGACTCCAAGAAGCCGACCATGAGAAGGCCGACTCCAAGAAGCCGGCCCCCAGCAGGCAGCCAAGAACGTACCCTCAAATTCTGCACCCACATAATGGCGATGAGACGGGGCCTGGCTACAGTGAAGCTTGCCACCCCCGAATCCCGGAGCACGCATGACCACAGTGCGCCATACGGGGCAGCCATCACCCGTCCGGCGCGGCACTGTCGCCATGTTGACCATGACATCACCCACGACAAAGCTGTCAGTACGGCCCGCAGGCAGCGGGCCCCTTCAGTCAGAGAGACGCCCGAAGGCAGCCAGGCCTCCCCCATTCGGCCTGGGATGTGGCCGGCTCCCAACAGCCGGCTTGCTCCCTCCCTTGAAGGAGGCGCCCCATTAAGGAGACAAGACGAGGTAAGGCTACAGTGAGAGCCCGCCAGGCGGCGGCACTGTAGCCATGTTTACCTCGACCAAGCCCTCGTCATCAAGAGTGAGGCAACAGTAACCAGCCCCCGACAAGACCCCCAAACGGTGGGACCTGCTTCTCGACCAGGAGGCCGGCAGCCAGCGGGACCCACCAGTCGGCGGGCCCCAACAGCCGGCGGCGAAGCCGGCGGGACGCAGACACTGACGGCTAGGGCCCACGCCCAGCCGGATTACCATTGTACCCCTGGGGGGTAGGCCTATATAAACCCCCCAGGGCACCCATGCAAAGGGTTGATCTCTTAGAATTTTAGACAATACATTGAGGAGAGAAGAGAGCTAGCCTTGCCCTTCTTCTTCTCACCGGACATCTCAAGGAGCCTCTTGTAGCTACTTGTTGATCTAGTGATCATGCGGAGACCCCGCAGAGCTGCAGTAGGAGTATTATCTCCTCGGAGAGCTCCGAAGCTGGGTAAGATCCGCCGGCGTGCATGTCTTCGCCTCATCCCGCTTTCGAACCTGGCGATGTCTTATTGGCTCCCACAATGATAAGCCACCCGTTGGCATATGTCGCACCTACCACCCGACATTTGGTGCCCACCATGGGGCCAGGTGCACCGTCGTCCGGAGACCTGCTCTGGACGGGAACCCTTTTCCTTCCCAGCAAGCGTAGCCAGCCCGGCACGCCCGATGGCGCTTGCCCCGACGCGCTGCAAGGCGTCGCCGACGACTGCGCGGCAAGCTGCCTCGCCGATCTTCTTGGCGAGGTCCGCATCTCCAACGAGCCCGCATCCGACGCGGGCACAGACTGTCCCGAGAGCCGCCTCATCAGCCTCCTCGACCAGCTCCACGTCTCCAGCGAGTCTGCTGCAGACTTGGAGTCGGTTGGCTCCACCGACCCGATGCTTGTCGACTCTGACACGGCATCGCTTGACGCTTTCCCCACCAACATAGTGATCTTCAACGACCCTCTTCCTCGAGCCAACAGCGGCGGCAGCGCCATCACGGAGGTACTGGTCATCAGCCACGGGATCGCCTCTAGCGAGAACGCCCATGACGCCCTGCAAGCGGCGCTGCACGACTTGTTCGTCCCCATTCCGGCTGACGCCGAAACACTGGAGGCACGCCGCCTCGCCCTCATTGCGGAGGGCCAGAAGATAGCCTCCATGAGACGCCTCACTGAGGCTCACCAGCGTGAAGCCGACCACGCCGCCTCCTGAAGGGCCGAGCCGAGTCGGCGTCGTCAAGAAGCATGGCGCGGCCATCGCCAACATGCTGGGAGCAGACCGCCCAGTCTATGCCACGCTCCACGAGAACCTACGCCGCCCAGTCGGCCGTGGACGAGCTGAATGGACTGGGGGCCGACGAGCTCCCCTACATGACCAGACGCATCCAGCAGTTGATCGACGCGGCCGCAGAGCGGCATGAAGCCGGCGTCCGCGCTGAAAGTCCTCCCCCACGCCGAGAGCACGGTGCGACGTCACGGACGCCGACTGCGGGCAACACCCGTGCAAGGCAAGAAAAGGAGCCGGCTGCTAGCCGCAGCCGGACTCGAATCTCCATCGAGCGCGACGCAGAAGGCCGCCCGCGAGCCGTCGAACGACGAGGCAACCCACCTCCTCCACCGCCTCATGGGGAGAGATATCCCACCCCGCCGCCTGTCATGCATCCGACTCTCAGCGGCCGATTAGGCCGCCGCGAAGGAGTCGGCGAGAATGATGCTCGCCATCGGATTGACCGCCTAGCGCGATCCCTGGCGCTAGAAGAAGAAGACGATGTCGGCCCGCCTTGCTTTGGCCCCCGCATCCGCGACGAGCTCTTCCCCAAAGGGTTCTCTCTCCCAAGAGACACGCCCAAGTACAACGACTCCGTGAAGACGGAAGATTGGTTGATCGATTACTTCACCGCAGTTCGCATAGCAAACGGCAACAGGCGTGTTGCCGTGAAATACGTCCCCCTCATGCTCCAAGGCATGGCGCGCACCTGGCTCAACAGCCTCAAGCCTTACATCGTCAACAGCTGGCTAGACTACACAGAAGCCTTCATCCGCAACTTCACTAGCACCTACAAATGGGCTCCCAAGCCCCGACAGCTCTCCTTGTGTGTTCAAGGGCCAAATGAATCAACTCTCGACTACCTCACGCGTTGGGCCGAGCTTCACAACTCCTGCGAAGGGGTGCACGAGGTTCAAGCCATAGAGTACTTCACCGCCGGATGCCGAGAAGGCACCCTCCTCAAGCACCGACTCCTCTGTGACGAGCCGACTACCCTCGACGAGTTGCTGATCATAGCAGACAAGTACGCCATGGCCGACTCTTTGATGAAGACCGAGCTCCGAGTAGACGCCTCCAGGAAGGTGCTCACTCCGGCTCCCAAGACGCCGACTGGAGACTCCAAACGACGCACATACCAGAACGACAACAAGCGCAAGGCTCCTATGCCGCCTTCCACCAGTCGGCAGGTGGCCACAGTCGAAGACGAACAACCCGAAGGGCGGCCCGTGCCCAAGAAGCAGAAGGGCGGCAGGCCGGCTTGGCAGCCGGCTTTCTCCTACGAGCAAGCCCTTGATGCCCCTTGCAAGTTCCACAGCAGCGCGAAGCCGTCCAACCACACGACTCGGAAATGCCACTGGCTCACACGAATCTCCAAAGGCGAAGGGCTGGTGCCGCCTCCGCCTGCTGGTCAGCCGCCTCTGGCCCCTCAGCAGCCGGCCGCTCGACCAGCAGTCGGGGCTGTTCAAGACGAGTTCCTCGACGAGCATGCCGCCTACGTCGTCTTTACAAGCCAGCCCAAAGACCGGCGCAGCCGGCGCCGACAGCACCAAGAAGTCAACGCTGTCGTCTCCAACCACCCTGAGTTCATGCACTGGTCGGAAAGGCCTATCAGCTGGAGCCGGGCCGACCACCCAGAGGTGATGCCGTCTCCCGGCTCTTACGCATTGGTTTTGGACGCCACCCTCGCGACAGAAAGGCGATCTGCCCGTTTCTCCCGCGTGCTGATAGATGGTGGAAGCAGCATCAACATACTTTACTGTGACACCATGGAGAAGCTGAACATCAAGACGAAGCAGCTCATGCTTAGTCGGACTGTGTTCCATGGCATCGTACCCGGCCTGTCCTGCTCACCAATCGGCAAGATCAAGATAGATGTTCTCTTTGGGCACAAAGATCATTTCTGCCGAGAAGCAATATGGTTTGAAGTAGTGGACCTAGAGAGCCCTTACCATGCATAGCTTGGCCGACCTGCTCTGGCCAAGTTCTTGGCTATGCCCCACTACGCCTACCTCAAGATGAAGATGCCGAGTTCCAAGGGCATCATCACAGTAGCCGGAGAGTACAAGAAATCCTCCGAGTGTGTAGCGGCTAGCAGCTGGCAGGCCGAGTCCCTCGTGATCGCTGAAGAGAAGAAGATGCTGGATCGAGTCGTGGACATGGCCGGCAAGCAGCCGGCCCTGTCCCCTGACCCCAAGGAATATGATGCCCAAGGTTCTTTCCAGCCGGCCAAAGAAACAAAGAAGATACCTCTGGACCCGGAGAACCCAGAAAAGTTTGCCGTCATTGGGGCAAACCTGGACAGCAAATAGGAAGGCGAGCTCGTCAATTTCCTCCGTGAGGATCGGGACATCTTCGCATGGTCCCCCAAGGACATGCCGGGTGTTCCGAAGGAATTCGTCGAGCACAAGTTACACGTCCGAGCAGATGCAAAACAAGTCAAGCAGCCCCTCCGCCGACTGTCGGAGGAGAAAAGAAGGATTATAGGAGAAGAGATAGCCCGGCTTCTGGCAGCCGGCTTCATTATGGAGGTGTTCTTTCCAGAGTTGCTTGCCAACCCAGTCCTCGTGTTGAAGAAGAATAACAAGTGGCACATGTGCATAGATTACACCAGCCTCAACAAAGCCTGCCCCAAGGATCCATTTGCCTTACCCCGAATCGACCAAGTGATAGACTCCACAGCCGGATGCGAGCTGTTGAGCTTCTTGGATGCTTATTCAGGCTACCACCAGATAAAGTTGGATCCAGCCAACCGCCTGAAGACCGCCTTCATCACACCATTTGGAGCTTTCTGCTATCTGACTATGACATTTGGCTTGAGAAATGCCGGTGCCACTTTTCAGCGTTGCATGCAGAAATGCCTGCTCAAGCAGCTCGGCAGAAATACCCACGTCAATGCAGACGATATTGTGGTGAAGACGGAGAAGCGCGGCACCTTGCTGGATGACCTCAGAGAGACATTTGAAAACATGCGCCGGTTCCAGATCAAGCTCAACCCCGAGAAATGTGTGTTCGGAGTACCAGCCGGCCAGCTTCTAGGCTTCCTGGTCACCGAACACGGCATCGAATGCAACCCAGTGAAGATCAAGGCCATAGAGAGAATGGAGATTCCTACCAAGCTACGAGACGTCCAAAATTTTACCGGATGCCTGGCCTTCCTGAACCGCTTCATTAGCCGGCTGGGAGAGAAAGCCCTCCCCCTCTACCGACTCATGAAGAAGTCCACTCACTTCGAGTGGAATGACCAAGCAGACCAAGCTTTCCACGAGCTAAAGAAGATGCTGGCCACGCCGCCTGTCTTGGTGGCACCGACTGAGAAAGAGCCCATGCTCCTTCACATTGCCGCTACTAGCCGGGTGGTCAGCACCATTATCGTGGTTCAGCGCCCAGAAGAAGCCCGAGCTCAGCTAGTCCAGAGGCCGGTGTATTATTTGAGCGAAGTACTGTCCACCTCGGCGTAACTACCCGCACTACCGTAAGATGTGCTATGGTGTGTACTTCTCTGCCAAGAAGCTCAAGCCCTACTTTCAAGAGCACCCCATCACGGTCAGATGTACTGCCCCCGTCACGAGATCATAGGCAGCTGGGATGCATCCGCCGGGTGGCAAAATGGGCCATTATACCGCTCCTTACACAATCTTCTACCAGCCTCGCACCGCTATCAAGTCCCAGGCGTTGGCCAACTTCCTTGTCGACTGGGCCGAGACCCAGTACCTGCCGCCGGCCCCCGACTCCACTCATTGGTGGATGCACTTCGATGGATCCAAGATGCGCACCCGGCTTGGGAGCCGGCATCGTCCTCACCTCTCCCAAAGGCGACAAGCTCAGATACACATTGCAGATTCATTTTGCCGCCTCCAACAACGTGGCCGAGTACGAGGCGCTCATACACGGGCTCCAGCTAGCCAAAGAACTCGGCATCCACCGGATCCTGTGCTATGGTGACTCGGACTTGGTAGTCCAGCAATCATCTGGCGACTGGGACGCCAAGGACGCAAACATGGCGAGCTACCCCTTCCTCGTTCAGCAAATCAGTGGATATTTTGAAGGATGCGAGTTCCTCCACGTGCCACGGGCCGACAACGAGCAAGCAGATGCTCTGGCACTAATAGGCTCCACTCAACAAGCCATACCAACCGGCATCTCTCTCCAGCGCCTCCTCAAGCCGTCTGTCAAGCCATCTCTAGAATCTGATTCCATCTTCGTACCGCCTGACCCCGACGCAGTCGGATCCGACTTGGGGAACCGAGCAGGCGGCTCGGGGACTTCGACAGGCGGCCCGGGGACTGCCATAGTCGCACCCGGCCCGGGGACTTCAGAACCCGGCCCGGGGACTACGGCAGTCGGCCCGGGGACTGCATCGACACAACAGGCGGTGGCCAACTCCAACTCTTCACCACCCAGCCCACCCGCCCTGGTCGTGGTAGCCGTATTGGCAATAGAAGAAGTCACAGCTCCATCATGGGCCCAGTCCATCCTCAACTTCTTGGTAAACAGAGAGCTGCCGACTGACGAGACCTCGGTAAGGCAAGTCCAACACCGAGCCAGAGCATACACGATAATAAACCGAGAGCTCGTTAGGCGCTGCGTCGAGCTAGAGAAGGGCATAGCAATCCTCAAGGACATTCACCAAGGCGAATGCGGCCACCACACGACCTCAAGATCACTCGTCGCCAAAGCTTTCCGCCATGGATTCTTCTGGCCGACTGCTTTGGATGACACCATGGAATTAGTCAAACTCTGCAAAGGGTGCCAAGTCTTCAGCTCCAAGCAACACCTGCCGGCTCCCGCAGTCAAGACCATCCCCCTAACCTCGCCCTTTGCTGTCTGGGGACTGGACATGGTGGGCCCATTCAAGACAGCGCGCGGCGGCATGACACATCTGCTCGTCGCTGTGGACAAATTTACCAAGTGGATTGAAGCGAAGCCGATCAAGAAACTGAATGGGCCGACTGTCGTGACAGTCGTCGCAGATATTACAACCCGGTACGGCGTACCACACAGCATCATCACCGACAATGGCACGAATTTTTCCAAGGGAGCACTGGCATGTTTCTGCGCGACACAGGGCATCCGACTGGACCTAGCGTCCGTTGCCCACCCACAGTCAAACGGCTAGGTCGAGCGAGCAAACGGCCTCGTCCTCTCCGTCATCAAGCCCCGATTGGTCGTGCCACTGGAGCGTTCGGCCGGCTGTTGGCTCGACGAGCTGCCGACCGTCCTTTGGAGTCTGCGCACTACCCCGAACAAGTCAATCGGATTCACCCCTTTCTTCCTTGTATATGGTGCCGAGGATATCATCCCAACTGACATCGAGTTCGACTCATCTCGGGTCACCATGTACATGGAGGCGGAGGCCAAGGAAGCACGAGAAGACAGCGTCGGCCTGCTGGAAGAAAGCCGACTTTTAGCCCTCAGCCGGTCCGCCATCTACCAGCAGGGTTTACGCCGCTACCACAGCCGGAAGGTCAAGCCAAGATCCTTCCAAGAGGGTGATCTTGTGCTCCGGCTGATCCAGCGAACAGCCGGCCAGCACAAGCTCTCGGCCCCTTGGGAAGGCCCCTTCATCATCAGCAAGGCCTTAGGCAACGACTCCTACTACCTGATCAACGCGCAGAAGCCAAAGGCACACAAGAGAGATGATTCTGGCAAGGAGTCGGAACGACCATGGAACGCCAATCTCCTCCAAAGATTTTACAGTTAAAATGCAGTATGTACCATGCTACCTTTTGTATTAAGTACGAGACAACGGGCCCCCCAAGGAACACTCGGGGACTACCATCTTTTATCTATGAATGATGAGTATCATGCCTATGATTATGTTACTACATTTGTTTTCTCGTCCGGCACCGGGTTCGACCAGTCGGCCCGGGGACTTGCCGCCTTGAGTTATATCTAAAGTTCTACCTGCAGTCAGACAAGTAGTGTGCCGGCACCCAAGCCCTCTCTTGTCGAAAGTCGCAGCTCGAAGAATCGACTGTCCAGCTGGCAAGAGCCAAAGGCAATAAAGGATGCCCACATGAAAAACGGCTAAGGACTAACGAACTTATATAACACAAGCCGGCCTCCCACCCCGCCGACCGGCTATCAGAGCAGCCGGCTGGCCAGCTTCACGTTCACCTTGCTACAATCTAAGAAGCTTGAGTACTTGTCTTCAAAAAACGGTTGTTTCTCCCCAGCCACGACCGCAGAAAGCTGTCCGGCTGGGAAGGCGGCGACCAAGGGAAGGCGGCAAAGGAAACAACCAAAAGGATGAAAAGCAAATATGAACGGAGCAAGAACAGAGGTTGAAGAAGGAGCACGGCTGTTGGATTAACATCCAACGGTCCAGCTGCTAGAATCATTTGTTGATTAAGTTGACAAAGCCGTGCGTACACGTCCGTTTAGTAGGCCCACAAGTCAGTCACCAAATCTGACGGGTCCCACCGCCAACGGATGAATATTTTTCACATAACAAGGAGGCACTTCCTTCTGTGCAAAGATACAGCCGGTGGGTCCCATCAGTCAGGTGGAGGAAACATTTTTTTTCAGCTTAATAAGGAGGAACTTTCCTTGTGTGCGACCATGGACCTCGTGGGTCCCAGCCGTCAGGCTCTCCACGTACAGTCCTCTTCCGATGACTCTCGTTTGTTGACCACGCCGCACCGAACGCAGCGAGGCGGTGGACAACGGCGAGGCTCCGGACATGAACGACTCGGAGATGGGAAAACGTGGCAGTGGAGTCGCAGATTGAGAGGAGGAGAATGGTTATAACTGGTTCTGTTGCGGCGTGGGGCTGTAGTCTGTGGAGAATAATAGGAGGTGTCAAGGGGTGGATGGATAGCCTGGCTGGCGGTGGGGTAGCGCTTCGCAGTGATGCATGCTAAGCAGAGCCGCTAGCCGCCAGATGCCGGACCAGGCGGTCCTGACGACGCTGGAGGAAGAAGACGAGAGATTGAAGGTGCATGCCGGCCGTTGGATATA
Organism: Aegilops bicornis; assembly: GCA_021605145.1. Classification (NCBI taxonomy): domain Eukaryota; kingdom Viridiplantae; phylum Streptophyta; class Magnoliopsida; order Poales; family Poaceae; genus Aegilops; species Aegilops bicornis. The sequence continues at coordinate 102,591,948 of CM038674.1, forward strand.
AATCCAATGGCTGTGGATGACACAATCATTTGTTGACCAAGTTGACAACACCCTGCGTAGGCTTCGACCTATTGGCCCACATGTCAGCCTGCAAAAAGTGGCATATATTTAACCCATGTTTTCTAGAATGTACAGTCCATTTGCTGGGCTGGGTGAACAAATAATTTCGCGTCAATCAGGCCCATTTATATTTTCTAAGAAATCCCAGCCCATATGCACTTCCTTGAAATACACGTATTAGGTGAGCTTGTTATATATATAATGTTATGTTAGAAGGAGCAATTAATATCAAAGAATAAACCAGAGAGGCACATTTTATATATATATAATTAAGAAATTAGCGAGTTATTGCTCAAAATAAAAATGAGCGCGTTATTATTAAATTGGTCCTTAAAATCTTCGCAAGCTTTTGTACGCAATCACCAGGATTTTCCTTGACTGTGAGTCAAACAACTAGGATTTTCCTTGCCAACTTCTGTTAAACATTTACTTTTATAAGTTAATAACACGTGGGATGTTTTTATAATGTATATATAAGTCTCTATAAAATGTATGATAATAGTAATAATATAAATATATATAATGTGGTTAGAAGGGAAAACATAAATTGGACACAGCATTACTTTTATAAGAGACCTGTGTTTTATACCCCACAGTAGGCATACTAACAAGTTCACACACAAATACAAAAGAAAAGGTAAACATTCATATCAAACTCAGGTTCACAGGACACGTTCATATTCATAGCCAACATTCACTATCAACAACTCAAAAGATTCATATATACACAAGCTCAGCATATCTATGCATCCAAATGATTGATAGATCACACGACAATATTCATACATAATTCACAAAAAGATTCAGATATACACATGTTCAGTATGTTTATGCATCCAAATGATTGAGATCACAGCCAATATGATCCATGGACGAACTTTAATTACCTAGGGTACAGACAGGTAAATGGTGTTCAATCGGAGGTACTTCTTGCTAAAATTAGTTCTTGTACGAGTAAACTTTCGAGTACATAAGAGGCAGCATGCATAATCTGAACTTTCCTTGTAGGTTTATCCTCAAATAGTGGCCTCGTGCCGAGGGAGGTTTGAGCAACTTGGCCACTACTTTCATCCAACTAGTTTACTGGCTCATCTTGGTCCTGTATCTCGCCAAAATTCTACATTGCAGACGAGAAAGGAGGCGGTTGAGAAAATGAACCACACAAATTTTTTGTGCAATTCAACTGAAATGGAGCATCCTTGGCGTGCAGACTGATTAAGTGCCAGATGAATATACGCGTCAACCAACTTGTCTGGAATCTTTAGACTCCATGCCATATAGTTCGCTACCATATGTGCCGATAACCAAAAGGCACAAGTTGGGACCAAAGTCTGGACTGCGTTTTTCTGGGCTATGCACCAAGCAATATTTTTGTCATTCACTCTCCTAATACTTGGAGTTTGACAATTGGTTGACGCCGGTTGATACTCGAATGAATATAGGCACTTCTTGTCAACATCGATGCTTGTCTGAGTGAACTTTGGAGTACATAGTAGCAGCATAAGTACCTGTCCATCTGATCATTTTGTGCAGTTCTACTGAAATCACCCGATGTAATGATTTGCTAGCGAGTTCGGGCTCCAAATTACTCCTTTATGAAATCGGCAAACAGTAGCACAATACCAAATTACCAATACATATGACAGGCACAATAATCAGGATAAAGACCAGTACCAACCTGTTTGAGGTAGCATATCAATTACTATTTCCTTTGACTGGAAGCCGAGATAAGCCAAGCGACTGACAGCAAAGGAAGAAAGCATGTGGAGTTTAGCGACTGACAGGAAAGGACGGAAGCTGTCGAGGCAATGAAGCACCCAAAGTTTTTGTGCAGTTCCACCAAAATCGAGCATCCCTGTTGGCACATATATTGAGAGAGTGAGATTACTGTAATAGTGGGACTAGTTGATGAAACATACACTAACAAATAGAAGCACCCTTATTATCTTAATGGGTAAAGTTAGCAACATAGTAGTCTTGCTTAAAGAGAGGTATTAGTTTATTTAATCAGTGCCAATTAGCTCAACTCAACACTCAAAGCATTGCCATTTATCATAGGTTGCAAAACTTTAACATTCAAAGATAAAGGAGTTTCTCATGACAGTAGCACGATACAAATAGAGATGACATCAAACTAATATGGATGAAGGCCTTAGGCCCATACCAACCTGAGAAAAAAAGCTTATTCATGTAGTCCCATAAGATATGATAAAGCACTCACTGGAATCACACAATAGTATATATTTGTGCACTTCAAATGTATGGTTGAAATCACTCTTGTTTACCAGTGCTGAGATTATATCGAAAGATTATCAAGAACTTCCAGCAAAGTTAAAGAACTGGCTGGGATATAGTTCATTGTATTGGCTTGTGTAGTTCCACTAAAATGTATGATTGGCACAACATGATCCCTGTTTGCACAAGTAGGAACAAGGTGAAACCTTCATTAGCTTAGTGAGAAATGATAGGAAGACATTAGCATATTACTCAAACAAGATGGCGTCAAATTCATGATGGACAATACGCAAAACATTGCCTCATTGAACCAATGGCAATAAATTGACATGCAAAACAATAGCACTATTATGTCATGACACTAATAATATTCCCTCACTGCTCCACCACATGATTCACCTCCATAGACAAACATACACACGTACATGATTCAAAGCATAGGGTCCTACTAAAGATTTGTTTAACTCCAACAGGAAAATTAGGCAGTAATAAATTAGTGGTACTTAAGTACTCCTAATTAATTAAGTGAGATAGCAGAAGTGGAAGGGCTCCCTCGAGGATCGTCTCACATGTAAGGTAGTCGTTGCCAGAGTCCTTGAATGGCCTCGACTGAGGCCTCTAGCTCCAGCAAGATCGCCTTGACACTGTTTATTCTTCTGCTTATTCCTCTTCATGCTCTGTTTCTCTTTCTCCTCACCAGTTGGTGAAACCAAGTACATGATTGGCCTTCTAATTCAGAATTGGTTTTGTCAGTGAGGGAGTACAAGTGTACTAGTAAAAAACAACATTATTTTCTCATGGCAGTCGGAAAATAGAGATGAACACATGCATTAAATATCATTCTTACCTAAAGGAAGGTTATGGTGCCAATATGGATGATGAGGATTGGAACATAGATCTCCCTTTGTGTAGTTCCACCAAAATGAACCAACTGTTCCATTCTGACATTCCAGTTAAACAACACAAAAGTCACCTCTTTTAAGAAGAGTTTTGTGCAGTGCACCAAAAGGTCACAACAACAACCAGGTGAATTGGATATCCCTATTTGCACAAAAAGCAAAGAGGAAACAGTCAGAGTCTCAAACAATTACAGGCAAAAACATTTGGCTAAACTTGTCATGGCTTATAACAGTGGCATGGCTTCATTTTTACCAGGGACATTAGATTAAGAACAGCTAAGGCTGCATTCGGTTCACAGGTTTGGTGCAGGATTTTCGTAGGAACATAATTCCTACGGTATTCTTTCCCTTCCAACCGTTCGGAACACGGGAAAGGTGAATAGTGTTTCATAGGAAAGCTGGTCTGGTAGTACTGATTCCATAGGATTAGAAACATCCACGCGCTGCTCATTTTTTGGGCGGAAGCCCGAGGCAGGCGCTTGCTGCCATGCGTTAGACAGGTTGCTGTGCTGTGTTGCCGGAATAAAAAAATCAACCTATGTGTGGTACGTGAGGTGAGGACAAGAGTAGTCACTGTGCAGCTGAATAAACAAATAGCATCTCATACTGCCAAGCATGCTACTCTAAAAAAACAAATATGTACATTTCTAATCCATCCGAACACATTATCTTGAGAGTTTCCTCCGGTTCGCTGTTCCATAGTTTTATACCTACATTCCTTTCCTATTCCTCTAATTTCATCAAGACCTATGTTTTCTGCCCCTTTATTCCGAACGGAGCCTAAATATTTGGTATAAGGGCATGGGACAGTGGGTGTACCAGCAGTCCAGCACCATGTACATAAACAGGGGCATAAAGTGGTGATTCATAGTTTGTTGCCCCAAGAAACAAACATCAAAGAAACATATCTGGGTTGGTCCCATTTTTGTTCACTCTAGCCACCTACTCCTATGTGTGGATAGCAAATCTAGTCCTGGTCATACCACTGTGTACAGCGTTACCCCTATATTTCCCTTTTCGACCAAGAGACCGGTTGGATGACCAGTCTATACTACTTTCACCCCCTTTCCTTCCTGTTTGTACCAAGTCCGATGTACATACTAAATTCCCCCACCCCCACTTTATTTCTTGTTTGAACCAAGTACTCCCTCCGTCTGGATTTACTTGTCATCAAAATGGATGTGTCTAGAACTAAAATACATCTAGATACATCCATTTCAATGACAAGTATTTTTGGACGGAGGGAGTACAAGATTCGACTCCATGAAGTAGTTTTACCTCTAACAATACAAGAAGAAAAAATATGTGATGTTGGACCATCCGATCGAGAGGGGCTGAGAGGTAGAAAATGATGCACATGCAGCGACGTAGCGAGCTAGGGAAGTAGAGCTAAGACGGTTTCGAACAAAGATATACCTGAAGGTCGTCGGGATGTGGATAGGTGGGCGGCGGGAGGCTGGATCCGCCCACAGGCAACGACAAAGGGAACGGAGGACCTCCCATGCTGGCGCTCGGCCAGAGATAACGGTGCGGCCCGCGGTGCGTGGTCTAAACGCTGTCAACGACGACGGCCTAAACGCTGCCCCTCCTCCCCTTCACCAGCGGAGGGGGATACGTCCGGATCTGTAACCAGCGGCGAGGATAGAAAGCCAGTGTTTTTTTAAGGGAGAAAGACAGTGTTACTACCCCTATCTTGTTTAGATCTGGAGAGGATGAGAGTGTGTGAATAGAGCAACCCTAGCAAGCAAGCGCGGAGGCTCCGGCCTATATATACGTAGTGAGCAACCCTAGCAAGCAAGCAACCCCTATCTTCGTCAACTCGTACAAGACCGAGAAATTTGATTACTACAACGCCCTCTCCCTCGCGGACTGAGCTCCGGTGCCTTAACTACACCTGCCTTTGGCTGGATGACAGGAGGGCCAACCACCTGTTGGGCCCACCTGTCATAGACACAAAGGCAGGAGCAGTAAGTAGAAGCTTTTGCTACACGCTATCCCTCCCGCACGAGGTGAACAGACATGCAATAGTGGATTCAATACTGTAGAAGTAGGAGTAACATCATTGTTCGTCTTCTCGAAGAGGCGAAGAGCCAAGCGCAACCCGAACGTGGCAGTTGTGAACGCTCGCGTGGTGCGGTTCCTTGGAGTACTAGGCAGGCTCTTGCATGAGACAAAATTGCTATTGTTTAACAATTAAACTCCATTATCCATTGGTTGATACTCATTCTGCATAGGTCCACGCGCTTAGCACCGTTTCCTCCTGGGGTCACCAATGTTTATTTGCTAATTAATAGCATTGCATGCAATGAACTAGCCATTGCAAGTCATTAAAAGCATGCACAACTCTCATCTCTTATTGGTTATTATGTCAAGAAAGAAGAAACAAGGTAGAAGTTAATGCACCGCGCCTAAGTGTTTTGGGACTATTTAGTTTTCGTAAGGTTGGTCATAGTGGGGAGTAACATATACTAGTATCATGGATATGATACTAGTGTATGATACTACATCCATAGTGCGTATGTCACATCCCTAGTTCTGGTATGCTCAAGGCTAGCTAGCCATGTGTGCATCATGTTTAAATTTCATTTAATTTTGAAATGAGGATTTGTGAAACCCTCAGAATCATTTTTGTAAATGACCCAAAAAAAGTGCTCCAAAAGGCTCCAAGATAATGTTCATGTTGCTCTCTGAAAATATTGGACAGAGATAAAAATCAAACCAATATTTTTAGGAGCTCATAGATATTTATTTTGGGCATTTGGAGTTAATGCAGTAATTATTTGCTTTGGATATATATTGTTATATATATAATATTGTCCAAAAATTATGCCAGTTATTGAGGGGCTCTGGAATAATACCACTAGTTCCTAAAAAATTGGCATAAGAAAATAAAATGATTTTGTATTATTATTAAATCAAAACAAATGTCAGAAAAATAGAAAAGAAACAAAACCAGAAAAAGCTTACCTGGCGCTTGCCTACAGCCATCTGGCGCCTCAGCCAGCCCACTGGCCCAACCGCCAACCGTCGTCCTCCTAGCGATGACAAAAGGACAAGGGCACGCGCCGGCGCGCACGGCCACGCGTCCGACCGCGGCCACGTCTCCCCGCCACCTCCTGCTTCTCCGTCTCGTCCCCTGGAACGCTCGGACGTCGCCATGCGCCGCCCCGCACCTCTCTCTCTCTCTCTCTCTCTCTCTCTCTCTCTCTCTCGTGGCCTCCCCTCCTCTCCCTCGCTCTCTCGCACGAATGGTCGAGCGCTACCATCGCCGCCGTTCACCGTAGCCGCAGCCACCGCCTTCCCCTCCGCCTCTCTTCGTGTCCGAAAGCTCCGCCGCGACATCCTCTACATCCTCGACGAGCCAAGCAACCGGGGACGCCCCATGGAGCCGTCACCGCCATCTTCTTCACCTCCGGTCGCCCGAGATCGCCGGCGCCGCTCCGTCGACTCCAGAGCCTCCCCCGAGCCGCTGAGCACGCCTTCCGAACCAACGTGAGTTTCTGCACGTCCTGCCCCTAACCCCGTGGCTTGCCGCTCGCCGTAGCTTCGTTCCCCGCCATGGCCGTAGCTCTTCGCCGCCGTCCGTGTCGCCGCCGTCGCGCTAGCCGCTGCAGCTCGCAATCACGCGCGTCACCGTGCTCCTGGTGACGCCAGGAGGCCGTAGAGGCCTTCCGCAGCCCCTGCCGTGCCCCGTAGCTCGCTCCCGCTCGAAGCCGTGCCCTGGCCGCCGCCCCGTGCTCTGCTCCGGTGAGCTCCGGCCACCCCGCGTCCTCCCGTCGCCTCCCCTGGATGCGCGAGAGCCCGGGCTACGCCCCGGTGCCCTTAGCCGCCGCCCCCATGGCCTGAATCGCGGACACCGCCGCGTCCAGAGGTCGCCTGCGATACCCTAGCCGGCCTGACGTGCGGGCCCGGCCTGCCAGGTGATTAGCTTAAGGCTAAGCACCATTTAACTAAGCCCCTCACACTGACTAGTGGGCCCCAGCGCCATTAACCCTGTAAGTGGATAAGATAAACCCCCTGTTTAACCTGTGACACTGACGTGTGGACCCCACACGTCAGGTTTGACCTGGTCAGCGCCGTTGACCTGCTGACGCAGGCATGACGCAGTGCTGACGTAATTAATCATTTTCTGGATTTTAATTTAGTTAGGAAATTCCAGAAAATGTTCAAAACTTCAAAAAATCATAGAAATTCAACCGTAGCTCAGATTGAAATAATTTATATATGAAAAATCATCAGAAAAATGCAATCTTTCCATCTGTACCAGTTTCATGCATGACAAACCAACCTAAACCTGCTGTATAGGTGAAAACATATATATGGCATTTATAAAGAGTTAATTTGGAGTTGCATTTGAACTCTTGGTTCAAATGAACTTCAACCAAATGAATGCTAGTTGCATTAGCTCAAACAACATCACATCTTCATGCCATGTTCATGCATCATATTATTGCATATGCTTGTGTATTGATTGCCGACACCGTTCCTTCTCGATAGGTCCTGCTCCGGAGACCGATCCAAAGTACCTGTCAGAGGAGCAGTGCCCCCCGTTGATCTACCAGGCAAGCAAACACCCTTGTTCATTCCGATACAATCCTACTCTCTCGCTCCTGCTCTCAATTATTGCATTAGGACAACAACGATTCATCTGCTACTTTGTGCTGCGGTAGTTGAACCCATTCCTCTGCATGACATGTCATTGCCACAGTAAATAGTTGAAACCCACTAGCTTGTGTAGGAGTTGATTGAGCCATGTTGTGTTCCTACCATGCTATGCCTACTATTGCTTAGAGTTGTGTCAGGTCTGATTCATTGGGAATGAATTGGAGTGTTACGATATGTTATGATACTGAGAGTGAAGTGTGTGAACACGATTTGGTAAAGGTAGCGGTGAGAGGCCATGTAGGAGTACATGGTGGGTTGTCTCACTGGAACCGTCCTTAAGCACTGAGTTCTATGTATGTTGTCCAATGACTCGATACTACCACACATTGGGATCCTTAATTGACTCTCTCGACTTATTAACCAACTTGGTCTCTATCCAGGAGTCGCAACTAGTTTTTGTTGTTTGTAGGTAGTGCTATTTTTCTACCAAGTGGCACCCGGCAGGGTGGGCTTGGGACAGACTAGGCATATGTAGCCTGGTGTACCGAGTGGCACCCGGATGGTGGGCTCGGGAACCCTGCACACATCGTTTGGGGCTGTGAGCGACACCCCGGCCGGATCTCCTTGCGGATGGAACCCGAATAGGTGATAAACCTGGGCTAGAGTCTTGTGTGGTTACTCAGGTCGTGGCCGACACCCTCGCCAGGATTCCACTTGAAGTTTGCCGAGATACATGACGTGTACATGGCGGTAAGTGGCGAGAGCGTGTGTGAAGAAGTACACCCCTGCAGGGTTAACATGATCTATTCGAATAGCCGGGTCCATGGTTATGGACTTCTTGGATGTTTACGTGGTACATAGACAACTTGAAGTGGATAATCTAAAATGCTCAAGACAAGTGTGAGTGCTATGGATGGCCTTCTTGTAGGGAGACGGGATGAATCCATAGTAGTGTATTGTGTGGTGATTAGTTGACTGCAGCGCCATCTCACCTCAAAGAAGTTCTCGTAGTCGTAGAACAGGATAGCCACTGAGTCAAAGCTGGCTTGCTGCAACTAAACCCCACATTACCCTCTTGATACAAATGCATGTATGATAGGATCTGATGTAAGTCTTGCTGCCTACCTTTGTACTCACATTGATTTATTTATGTTTTTGCAGCAGAGACTTCGGTCTTACTAGTAGTTCCGCTTGGACTTCGACGAGTAGCTTGTTACCTCAGCTACGATCTTGTACCCTTGGGAGGGTCTTGTAGATAGTCGCTTCTCGGCCTTTTTCCTTTGTAGTTGTCTCAGACGGACATGTAATGCTTCCGCTTGTTGCTTGAATGCTCTGAATGCTGGGTCGAAAGACCCATGTTTGTAATATCTCGCTCCTCGGAGCCTAATGAATAAATACTTGTCGTAGAGTTATGTTGTGATGCCATGTTGTATTTACACATATCGAGCATATTGTGTGTATGATTGAAATGCTTGGTATGTGTGGGATCCGACAACCTAGTTGTTTATCCTTGGTACCCTCTCTTATGGGGAAATGTAGTCTTGTGCATCCATGAGCCATAGTAGTCCGCTACAGCCCGGTTCACCGGAGTCCTGCTAGCCCAGCACTACTGCTCCGGAACACTTGACTGGCCGGCATGTGATTCACTTCGTTCCTGTGTCTGTCCCTTCGGGGAAATGTCATGCAGTGACATCCGGAGTCCTGCCTAGCCTGCTATAGCCCGGGTTCCCGGAGTCCTGTTAGCCCAATGCTACAGCCCGGATTCGCACGCTGCTGACCGACATGCTCGATGTTGATTTATGTTTGCCGTAAGTTAGTGCCACTTTGGGTTCACGACTAGTCATGTCGGCCCGGGTTCTCCGTCATATGGATGCTAGCGACACTATCATATACGTGAGCCAAAAGGCGCAAACGGTCCTGCCATGGTAAAGGCGACCCCAGCTGGAATACCGTGCGTGAGGCCGCAAAGTGATATGAGGTGTTACAGGCTAGATCGGTGTGACTTAGAATCGGGGTCCCAACAGCTTTGGTATCAGAGCCTGACTGCCTGTAGGATTACCAAGCCAAACTGGTCGAAGTTGAGTCTACAAATTCTTTAGTTATGTAAGGGAATTGATTGTGGGAAGGAATGTAAGGCTCTTTTTACTCCTTTACCTCGTGGCCTTCTGATCTGAGTCATCTTATCTTTCCTACGGGGTTAAGGAACTAGGCTTTCTTTTCTGTCTATCAGGATCACGTGTTACTACTCCGTAGTCCCATACGATTGGTTGGTCTGAGTCATATCCCAGTTTCGAGTACTTCCGGTGTAGTCTGTTTAGTATTATCCCAGAACCTTTGAGTGGTGATGTTGAGTTGTTGTACTACCCCATTTTTGGCAGGATGTCTCATTCTGAGCATTTTACTGTCGTTGTGCTGCCGGAATTGCCCTAGGAGTTTGAGACTTACTAATTTCTTATCCTACATTCTGTAGTCTATAGTTGATGCTGATTTCGTCCTTGGTTTCGTTTCTTAGGATGTCATCAGTTAAACAAGGTTCTGCTGCTCGTAGCCAGAACCACGGAGATGGTAGGGATGAGGATCCTCCTGACCAGCCTTCATTGGCAGAGTTCATGTTAGAGATGGAGAGGAACAAGCGTGAGACTAACCGCTTGTTGGCACGTATCGAGGAGAACACCGCACATCAGTTCAAAGGATCTGCAACCATTCATGACTTCATTCGCTTGCACCCACCTACCTTTCATTATTCCATCGAGCCACTCGATGCAGATGACTGGCTCCGTAGCATCACTCATAAGTTGCGTTGCGCGAGCGTAGCTGAAGATGACAAGGTTACCTATGCCACATACCACCTGGAAGGTCCTGCTAGTATTTGGTGGCAGAACTATGAGGCTATGCTTCCAGCTGGCCAGATTCCTACCTGGAGGGATTTCACTGAGACTTTTCGCGAGCATCACATTCCTCAGGCCCTCATCAATCGCAAGAGAGAAGAGTTCTATAGTTTCACCCAGAGTAAGATGGCTGTTGATGCTTACAGCAGAGAGTTCGAGAACCTTGCCCGCTATGCTTCAGAAGAGGTGTCCACGGACGCCAAGAAGCAGGCTAGGTTCCGGAAGGGTCTCAACCCCAAGTTGCGTCGTGATCTCCACCTGCATCATTGTGATACGTTCCAAGCTCTTGTGAACAAGGCCATTAATGCAGAGACTGCTCAGCTCACTTACGAGGAGTCTCGTAAGCACACACGTGATTTGGGATCTTCCTCCGGTTCTAGTTCTCGGTTACCGGATTTGGATTCCGAACTCTGCTCTTCCACCCGGATATTCACCGAGGCCATCTTATGTGGCACCTCACCCAGTTCAGCAGTATGCTCCACCCAGGCCTATTGGTAGACCGCTTGTCAATGCGGGTCCACGTCCAACTTTAGGTACTTGCTTCACATGCGGAGAGCCAGGACACTATGCACATGACTGCTCTCAAGCCAGTTATGCTCCACCCCAGCCTGAGAAGTCTGTTGGCCGTGGTAAGCCAACACGCAAGATGATCAGTGCCAAGTCAGCTCCCACTGAACATGGACGTGTGCATCACGTCTCAGCTAAAGACGCTCATCATGATCCGGATGTTGTTCTTGGTACACTCCTTGTCAACTGTCATCCAGCTTCGGTTCTATTCGATACCGGAGCATCTCACTCCTTCATCTCGGAAATCTATGCTCGTTTGCACGACATGTCATTTTCTGATATGCCAACTATGCTTGAAATCCAAACCCCAGGGTCTAGATGGCAAACCACTAGAATCAGCTATGGTAATAAAATCCTTGTTGATAGACTTGTATTCCTTGCATCACTTGTAGCCCTCAAGTCCTCAGATATTAACATCATCTTGGGTATGGACTGGATGACAGCTCATCATGCCAAGATTGATTGTTACACCAGGTTTGTTCAGCTTACACACCCATCTGGCAAGATAGTCACTGTCTCCACCAGAGTGGCAAAGCGTCAACTCTATTCTCTTAATGCTAGCCCTCTTCCAGACCTTGAAGATATCCCGGTAGTCCGTGACTTTCCGGATGTCTTTCCAGAGGAACTACCAGGTGTTCCACCTGACAGAGATGTAGAGTTCGTCATAGATCTTATCCCAGGAACCGCTCCAATCTCTAGGAGACCTTACAAAATGGCACCGTTAGAGCTAGCCGAGCTTAAGAAACAACTTGATGAGTCCTTGCAAAAGGGTTTCATCCGTCCTAGTTCTTCTCCTTGGTCTTGCCCCGTCCTCTTCGTCAAGAAGAAGGATGGTACGGACCGGATGGTTGTAGATTATCGTCCCATTAATTTGGTCACAATAAAAAACAAATATCCGCTTCCCAGGATCAACGACCTGTATGATCAGCTCGCTGGATCCTCAGTCTTCTCCAAGATGGATTTGAGGTTAGGCTACCACGAAATCAAGATCAGAAATGGGGACATTCCTAAGACAGCCTTTGTCACTCGTTATGGCCAGTACGAGTACACCGTCATGTCCTTCGGTCTAACCAACGCCCCAGCTACATTCTCCCGCTTGATGAACTCGATCTTCATGGAGTACTTAGATAAGTTCGTCATGGTTTACCTCGATGACATTATTATTTACTCGAAGAACGAGGAAGAGCATGCCGAACATCTCAGACTTGTGTTAGAGAAACTCAGAGAGCACCACCTTTATGCCAAGTTCTCCAAGTGTGAATTTTGGTTGCCAGAAGTGACCTACCTAGGCCACATAATATCTGGTAAGGGCATTGCTGTCAATCCCGAGAGAGTTAAGGCCGTTCTCGATTGGACTCTACCTGAAACCGTTAAACAAGTTAGGAGTTTCCTTGGTCTAGCCAGCTATTGTCGCCGCTTTGTTGAAAACTTCTCCAAAGTAGCTAAACCCCTCACAGAACTTCTCAAGAAAGATAAAAAGTTTGAGTGGTCCCCACAGTGTGAGTACAGTTTTCAGGAACTGAAAAGACGCCTGACTTATGCTCCCATACTTGTGCAACCGGATTTCACTAAAGACTTTGTTATCTACTGCGATGCCTCACGACAGGGGCTAGGTTGCATTCTTATGCAGGATCGTCATGTGATTGCCTATGCATCTCGACAGTTGCATCCACATGAGGAGAATTATCCTACACATGATCTAGAGCTTGCCGCCGTAGTCTATGCACTCAAGACCTGGCGACATTACCTTCTTGGTAAACGTTGCGAGATCTACACCGATCACCAGAGTCTCAAGTATATCTTCACCCAACCAATTTGAACCTTAGGCAAAGACGTTGGTTGGAGTTGATCTCAGATTATGATCTAGGGATTGCTTACACCCCAGGCAAAGCCAATGTCATGGCTGATGCGCTAAGTCGTAAGTCCTATTGCAACAATCTCATGTTGCAGCAGGGTCAACCACTTCTTCATGAGGAATTATGTAAGCTTAATCTTCAGATTTCTCCTCACGGATTCCTTTCTACCTTAGTGGCAAAACCTACTCTTGAGGATCAGATCATAACTAACCAACTGTATGATACGGGTATTTCTCGAATCAAGGATAACATGAAGAAGGGAGCTGCTGGTAGTTTCTCTGTTGATGATTGAGGTGTTGTTTTCTTCGAGAACCGTCTGGTGGTTCCCAAGAAGCAACATCGTCGGCAACTGATTCTTAAGGAGGCGCATGAATCCCCTCTCACGATTCATCCCGGTAGTACTAAGATGTATCAGGACCTAGGCTAGAGGTTCTGGTGGACTAGGATGAAGAGAGAAATCACCGACTTCGTTGCTAATTGTGACGTTTGTCGTCGTGTTAAGGCAGAGCATCAAAGGCCTGCTGGCACCCTTCAGCCTTTAGCTATTCCTGTGTGGAAATGTTATAAAGTTGGTATGGATTTCATCACCGGCTTTCCCAGGACCAAGAAAGGGAATAACGCTATCTTCGTAGTCGTTGACCGTCTTTCCAAAGTGGCTCACTTCCTTCCTATTCGAGAGAGTATCACCGCTAGTCAGCTCACTGACTTATATATTTCTCGAATAGTGTCACTCCATGGTGTTCCACTAGAGATCAATTCAGACCGTGGTAGTCTTTTCACTTCTCATTTCTGGGAGAGTTTCCAAACTGCCATGGGAACCCATCTTTCCTTCAGTACCGATTTCCACCCTCAGTTGAGTGGTTAGGTGGAAAGGGTCAACCAAATTCTCGAAGACATGCTTAGAGCTTGCGTTATCTCATTCGGTATGGATTGGGAGAAATGTCTTCCTTTTGCCGAGTTTGCCTATAACAATAGCTATCAATCCAGTCCGAAGAAAGCTCCTTTTGAGATTCTCTATGGACGAAGATGTCGAACACCTTTGAACTGGTCAGAAACCGGTGAAAGACAATTCTTTGCACCGGACATGATCCAGGAGGCAGAAGAGCAAGTTCGCATCATTCGTGAGAATTTGAAAACAGCCCAGTCTCGTCAAAAGAGCCAGTATGATCGTCATCATAAGGATATGACATATGAAATTGGCGACAAAGCTTACCTTCGGGTTACTCCTCTGAAGGGTACCCATCGCTTCGGTATCAATGGCAAGTTGGCTCCTTGTTACATTGGTCCTTTTCGCATTCTCGCTAAACGAGGAGAGGTTGCCTACCAGTTGGAACTACCTCCACATCTTTCCAGAGTGCATGATGTCTTCCACGTCTCTCAACTAAGGCATTGCTTCTCGGATCCTATCCGCGGAGTGGACCACGAAATGCTTGATCTCCAAGATAACCTCACATATCGAGAGTACCCGGTTCGCATTCTTGATCAAGTAGAGCATGTTACCCAACGTCAGAACATCAAGTTTCTCAAAGTTCAGTGGTCTCATCATTCCGAGAGAGAAGCTACTTGGGAGCGAGAAGATCTTCTTCGACTGGAGTATCCCACTTTCTTTCCGTCGACCCCTGAAACTCGGGACGAGATTCTTTCAAGTGGGGGCGAGTTGTCACATCCCTAGTTCTGGTATGCTCAAGGCTAGCTAGCCATGTGTGCATCATGTTTAAATTTCATTTAATTTTGAAATGAGGATTTGTGAAACCCTCGTAATCATTTACGTAAATGACCCAAATAAAAAGTGCTCCAAAAGGCTCCAAGATAATGTTCATGTTGCTCTCTGAAAATATTGGACAGAGATAAAAATCAAACCAATATTTTTAGGAGCTCATAGATATTTATTTTTGGCATTTGGAATTAATGCAGTAATTATTTGCTTTGGATATATATTGTTATATATATAATATTGTCCAAAAATTATGCCAGTTATTGAGGAGCTCTTGAATAATACCACTAGTTCCTAAAAAATTGGCATAAGAAAATAAAATGATTTAGTATTATTATTAAATCAAAACAAATGTCAGAAAAATAGAAAAGAAACAAAACCAGAAAAAGCTTACCTGGCGCTTGCCTACAGCCATCTGGCGCCTCAGCCGGCCCAGCGGTGCGGCCCACTGGCCCAACCGCCAACCGTCGTCCTCCTGGCGGCAACGAAGGAGACAGAGCACGCATGTGCTGCCACGCGTCCGGCCGTGGCCACATCTCCCCGCCACCTCCTGCTTCTCCGTCTCGTCGCCTGGAACGCCCGGACGTCGCCACGCGCCGCCCCGCACCTCTCTCTCTCTCTCTCTCTCTCTCTCTCTCTCTCTCTCTTTCTCTCTCTCTCTCTCGCGTGGCCTCCCCTCCTCTCCCTCGCTCTCTCGCGCGAATGGCCGAGCGCTGCCGTCGCCGCCGTTCACCGTAGCCGCATCCACCGCCTTCCCCTCGCCCTCTCTCCGTGTCCGAAAGCTCCGCCGCGACATCCTCTACATCCTCGACGAGCCAAGCAACCGGGGACGCCCCGTGGAGCCGTCACCGCCGTCTTCTTCACCTCCGGTCGCCCGTGATCGCCGGCGCCGCTCCGTCGACTCCAGAGCCTCCCCGAGCCGCCGAGCACGCCTTCGAAACAACGTGAGTTTCTGCACGTCCTGCCCCTAACCCCGTGGCTTGCCGCTCACCGTAGCTTCGTCCCGCCATGGCCGTAGCTCTTCGCCGCCTTCCGTGTCGCCGCCGTCGCGCTAGCCGCTGCAGCTCGCAATCACGCGCGGCACCGTGCTCCAGGTGACACCAGGAGCTCGTAGAGGCCTTCCGCAGGCCCTGCCGTGCCCTGTAGCTCGCTCCCGCTCGAAGCCGTGCCCCGGCCGCAGCCCCGAGCTCCACTCCGGCGAGCTCCGGCCACCCTGCGTCCTCCCGTCGCCTCCCCTGGATGCCCGAGAGCCCGGGCTACGCCCCGGTGCCCTTAGCCGCCGCCCCCGTGGCCTGAATCGCGAACACCGCCGCGTCCAGAGGTCGCCGGCAATACCCTAGCCGGCCTGACGTGCAGGCCCGGCCTGCCAGGTGATTAGCTTAAGGCTAATCACCATTTAACTAAGCCCCTGACACCGACTAGTGGGCCCTAGCGCCATTAACCTTGTAAATGGATAAGATAAACCCCTTGTTTAACCTGTGACACTGGCGTGTGGACCCCACACGTCATGTTTGACCTGGTCAGCGCCGTTGACCTGCTGACGTAGGCATGACGCAGTGCTGACGTAATTAATCATTTTCTGGATTTTAATTTAATTAGGAAATTCCAGAAAATGTTCAAAACTTCAAAAATTCACAGAAATTCAACCGTAGCTCAGATTGATATAATTTATATATGAAAAATCATTAGAAAAATGCAATCTTTCCATCTGTACCAGTTTCATGCATGACAAACCAACCTAAACCTGCTGTATAGGTGAATATATATATATGGCATTTATAAAGAGTTAATTTGGAGTTGCATTGGAACTCTTGGTTCAAATGAACTTCAACCAAATGAATGCTAGTTGCATTAGCTCAAACAACATCACATCTTCATGACATGTTCATGCATCATATTGTTGCATATGCTTGTGTATTGATTGCCGACACCGTTCCTTCTCGATAGGTCCTGCTCCGGAGACCGATCTAGAGTATGTGTCAGAGGAGCAGTGCCCCCTGTTGATCCACCAGGCAAGCAAACCCCCTCTGTTCGTTCCGATACAATCCCACACTCTCGCCCCTGCTCTCTTTTATTGCATTAGAACAACAATGATTCACCTGCTACTTTATGCTGCGGTAGTTGAACCCATTCCTCTGCATGACTGTCATTGCCACGATAAATAGTTGAAACCCACTAGCATGTGTAGGAGTTAATTGAGCCATGTTGTGTTCCTACCATGCTATGCCTACTATTGCTTAGAGTTGTGTCAGGTCTGATTCATTGGGAATGAATTGGAGTGTTACGATATGTTCTGATGCTGAGAGTGAAGTGTGGGAACACGATTTGGTAAAGGTAGCGGTGAGAGGCCGTGTAGGAGTACATGGTAGGTTGTCTCACTAGAACCGTCCTTAAGCACTGAGTTCTATGTATGTTGTCCAATGACTCGATACTACCACACATTGGGATCCTTAATTGACTCTCTCAATTTATTAACCAACTTGGTCTCTGTCTAGGAGTCGCAACTAGTTTCTGGTGTTTGTAGGTAGTGCTATTTTTCTACCAAGTGGCACCCGGCAGGGTGAGCTTGGGACAGACTAGGCACACGTGGCCTGGTGTACCGAGTGGCACCCGGATGGTGGGCTCGGGAACCCTGCACACATCGTTTGGGGCCGTGGCGACACCCGGCGGATCTCCTTGCGGATGGAACCCGAATAGGCGATAAACACAGGCTAGAGTCTTGTGTGGTTAGTCAGGTCATGGCCGACACCCTCGCCAGGCTTCCGCTTGAAGGTTGCCGAGATACATGACGTGTACATGGCGGTAAGTGGCGAGAGCGTGTGTGAAGAAGTACACCCCTGCAGGGTTAACATGATCTATTCGAATAGTCGGGTCCGCGGTTATGAACTTCTTGGATGCTTACGTGGTACATAGACAACTTGAAGTGGATACTCTAAAATGCTCAAGACAAGTGTGAGTGCTATGGATGGCCTTCTCGTAGGGAGACGGGGATGAATCCATAGTAGTGTATTGTGTGGTGATTAGTGGACTCATGTGCGCCATCTCGCCTCAAAGAAGTTCTCGTAGTCGTAGAACAGGATAGCCACTGAGTCAAAGCTGGCTTGCTGCAACTAAACCCCACATTACCCTCTTGATACAAATGCATGTATGATAGGATCTGATGTAAGTCTTGCTGACTACCTTTGTACTCACGTTGCTTTATTTATGTTTTTGCAGCAGAGACTTCGGTCTTACTAGTAGTTCCGCTTCGACTTCGACGAGTAGCTTGTTACCTCAGCTACGATCTTGTACCCTTGGGAGGGTCTTGTAGATAGTCAGGCTTCTCAGCCTTTTTCCTTTGTAGTTGTCTGTACTCAGACATGTAATGCTTCCGCTTGTTGCTTGAATGCTCTGAATGCTGGGTCGAGAGACCCATGTTTGTAATATCTCGCTCCTCGGAGCCTAATGAATAAATACTTGAGTCGTAGAGTTATGTTGTGATTCCATGTTGTATTTACACATATCGAGCTTATTGTGTGTATGATTGAAATGCTTGGTATGTGTGGGATCCGAAAACCTAGTTGTTTATCCTTGGTACCCTCTCTTATGGGGAAATGTAGTCTTGTGCATCCATGAGCCATAGTAGTCCGCTACAGCCCAGTTCACCGGAGTCCTGCTAGCCCAGCACTACTGCTCCAGAACACTTGACTGGCCAGCATGTGATTCACTTCGCCGTGTTCTGCATCTTCGGGAAATGTCACGCGGTGACACCCGAGTCCTGCCTAGCCTGCTACAGCCCGGGTTCACTGGAGTCCTGTTAGCCCAAAGTGCTACAGCCCGGATTCGCACGCTGTCAATCGACATGCTCAATGTTGATTCATGTATGCCTGCCCCCGTAAGTTAGTGCCACTTTGGGTTCACGACTAGTCATGTCGGCCCGGGTTCGCTGTCATATGGACGCTAGCGACACTATCATATACGTGAGCCAAAAGGCACAAACGGTCCCGGGCCATGGTAAGGCGACACCCGTGGGAATACCGTGTGTGAGGCCGCAAAGTGATATGAGGTGTTACAGGCTAGATCGGTGTGACTTAGAATCGGGATCCCGACAGCATAGTATCATAAAGTAGTATCATAGGCGGTCTCATTTATTACCATGCATGACACATAGTAGTATAACATTTATTATGTTACAGTATCTACCTATGTTACTATGACTCTCTCTCTCTTCTTTAATTATCTGCCACGTAAGCATGTTTGCGAGTCCCAAGTACATAATACTACTGTTGTTACCCCCACTATGGCCAGCCTAAGATGACTTACACACCTAGACGGAGGGAGTAGTATAGCCCTGTAAACCGGAAAGGAGTATTTGCCTTTCTAGAGATTTCAACAAGTGACTAGACTACACCGTGTGCAGTACTCCCTCCCTTCCGGTTTATAGGGCTCAAATCTCAAATCTCATGAACCAAGGCATTTTGCGATTGGAGTAATGTATCTCGTACTTTACAAAACTACCCTAACTAAACTCATGCATTAATTACGTAGTTCTCTCGTTTTCCTCTCCGCCTTGGTCGCGGTGCACAATATTGAGCACTCCTACTCCCTCCTTTCCGGTTTATAGGGCTTATCTCAAAATCTTAGTTTTTTCATTTTGTAAGGCTCAATTTGGTTGTTCCCCATCACAAGTTCACATTCCAAGGTGCATTAAATAATTGCATGCAGGTATTAAAAGAAAATTGACTAATGCATGTACTTTATGCATGCATGCATTGCAATTAATACATTGGTAAACATACATTTTTGAAGAAAACAAGAGCATTAATTGGGTGCTTTTGCAAATTACAAAAGGATTCCACCACTCACCATCTACCTTGGTTGGTGAAATTTTCGAATTGAGCCCTATAAACCGGAAAGGAGGGAGTATATGACTAGCCGCTCTATCTACATGCGGGACATTTCAAAGCATCCGGGCCCGCGTGCCATCCACCAAATCACATCGAGGTGCTACAGTCAAGACTCACCTGTCACCCCGGTGTGGCCGTCATGACCCGTCATAGCACAAAACCCACACCTTTACTAGAAGTGGTAAGGTGGCCTCCAAGTTGGACTGGACGAAGCAACCATCATTTCACTGGAACGCTCGTTCAAGCCCTTTCTTCCCTTTCTTGAAGAAAACCTCACCTGTGCTACTCACTTCTGCCATTTTTCTTCTGTACCGACAAAGGAAAGGTGGGCGAATCAGTTATGCTGCTATATTTTCATTCCAAGAATCTTCTTTTTGAGAAGCACCGACCGATTCTCACATCCTATTCTTTTCTCGTTTTCATTGCGATTGGGGTTTCCTTTCGATTGCTTTTTGTTTGTCAGTTCATTGATGGATCCTGGAGCACTAGGCAAAGAGTTGCCGGCGAACAACCCACTGGAGACAGCGATCTCCAGGAAGCGAGCACCAACCAACGAGTTGACCATGTTGGCAGACCAACCCATGGAGACGAAGAACTCCAAGAAACAAGCACTAGCCCAAGAGTTGAGGACGTTGGCGGACGAACTCCTCAAAGAAAGTTGGAAGAACAACAAGGGCCCCACCGTGCCTACCCCAGGAACTCTGATTGCCACCTATGTGAGGCTCAAGACCGAGTTTGAGGAGATAGTCACCGTTGAGAAGCAGTATTCCCCTGGCAAGGTGATGGCCCCCATCGAGGACGAGGAGATGGCCCCCGGAGGGATGAGATCCCCCGGTGAGCTGCACAAGGTAAAAAATAATGGCTTATTACCATAGTTGTGGTTTTTGATTATTTGCAATGTGCTTGCTAATATGTTTGGGTTGTGCAGGTGCCGGAGGACGTCCTTGATGATTCCGATGGCGTGGCCCGTCCTGTTGGCATCGCCCCGGAGATCGATTCCGATGTCGCTGTCCATCCTGTGGACATCGCCCCAGAGATCGATTCCAATGTCGCGGTCAGTCCTGCGGACATCGCCTGTAAATCGATTCCCATGCCGCTGTCCGTCTTTGTGGTCATTGCCTGAGAGATTGATGACAAGAAATAGTTGGTCGCGCTAATCCTTCAGGGTAGTTTGCATTGCCCTGTGTTTAATTACCAGAACGATGCGTGTTATGAAACCATCTTAGGGCTAGTGCACTGTCTTGTGTGGGAGGATCTTGCTACTTTTGTTTGATAGTGAATCATGCGAACCCTCTCCGAGTTATGGAAACAGATGTATCCTCACCAGCTTTTGATGTAATATATGGCATGCTTAGATGTAAGTTTGAACTGTTTATCATATCGCCAGGCTTTTTGATGATTCTTGGTGTTAGTAGGCTAGCTACTGTGCGAGCTATAGTACTTGCAAAACACTCACCGAAGAGAAATGTTGGGGCTGATGAGCTCGTGGTACGCTTATACTTATCCCTCGTCGATCGACCAATAGCCCTAGCTCCTAAAATTGTAGGTTTAGCGATCGATCAGACAATAGTCGACATACATTCAGGCCTCATTTGGTTCATAGGGTAGGAAAATCAGAGTAAAAAGTACAGAGAACGTGCAACACAAAATCATAGCAAGGTAGAGACGTACTCCTCCGTTCCAAAATAGATGACCTAGGCGGGCTAGTTTGGCCTAGTGGGTTTCGGTGATATGACATGGTGCAGTGCCGTCCGGTCTTCGCGTGTGGTAGCAGATTATGCGGGTACAGTAAGTTTTCTTGAAGAAGCGGAATTCAACGAAGTCATGATGGTTCCTTCGTCCGAACAGCTTACAGTGGGAAAGGTTGGGCCTGCGATACGACCGGGGTAGACCAGGATAATTTTGTGCATGGCAGGTGGACCAGGATGGTCGATGTCCCACATGTCGTGACGAAAGTATTCTTTCCGATATAGAGGACGAACAGCAGTATTCATTGTTTATTTTTGATGAAAGCTATTGTCTCCACTGTTACGACGGAGGAGTGTGAAACATGGCAGCCCAGTGAACTTGGCATGTGCACCACTCCCTCCTTGCTCATGTAATGCCCAGGTTACAGGTTTTTATCACTTTCTCTCTATCTATTTCCTCTTGAATGTTTTTTACCTTTCTTTTTTTAAGACACAATTGTTTTTTATGCCTTTTTTTAGAATTATTTTTTTATACCTAGGAGCACGTGTAGAGACGGGCTCTTGCAGAGCCCACTCCTTGACTTTGTCAATGCCTCTCTCTCCTCCACATAAGGAGTACTACTTGCTATGCATGCATGCGGCGGGCAGCTAGCGTCTTGAGGGGCCAGGGCGGTGAGAGTGGGCTACGGAAGCGGTCCGGACTCCAGCATGGCCCACCTCACATTATCACCATAAATTTCTTGGAGTCCGTGCGCGGCGGGCAGGCATTCTCTTCTCCCTCCCCCGTTTCTCTCTTCTCAGCCGACGCCCGCCGAGAGATTAGATTTCGGCTATCGACGGTTTATTCAATTACGGACCCACATGTCAGTGAAATTGCAAGACAACGCGTGTCCCCTTTGGTGAGAGGCGTGCGAGCCGGACTGTCGGGGTTGCGACGCGTACGAGTCGTAAGCGTGCCGCCTTTTCCTTTAGAACTTGCAAAGCGTAACATTTTCGCGCGATCGATCGATAGAAATCCAGAACAAAATGACGAGGGCGGTGCTTTCCCGCTCGTTAGGCGGGGTAGTTCGAGTGATATGATGTGCTACAGTGCCGTCCACTTGCTCCATTTTTATGTAAGCAAGAGTTTACACTCTTACGCGGGAGGAGTGCGAAACACCACGGATCCGATTTCGATCGAGGGATAACTATTCGCAGCCAAATAATGGAGGATGTTAGAGATTATAGCATGATAGTTAGGGCATCTCCAGTGATGGCCCACAAATTTACACCGGCATCTGTCCGAGGACACTGATGGACGCCATCCGATGCTGCCCGCATACCTTTCGACAACTATATGAACTAACCAGACAAAATTCGTGCAAACAAAGCAAATTTCAAATTGACCGGATGAAATTCATTACATTTCGGGAACTTTTCCTATAAACTGGATGAAATTCATTACATATTTCGCACAAACCGTACTAAAACCTACTGTAAACCTAATCTAAACGATCGCCGGGCCCCGACCACCATGTCCGGCCATGAACCCGAGAAAGCTGGCCATTGCCTTTGCTTCCTCCTTATCCGCCTCGATAACCTCCTCCTCCGGAGCACAAGGTTATGAAGATTTCTGCCTCCACGTCGCCATCAAGCGGCTAATCGGCCGCCAATTTTTATCCCACCAAGCTTGGCGTCGACTGAGTGGAGGAGCGGTGGCCTTCCTAGGACCAGAGCGGTGGCGACCTACCGTGTACTACTCTTCCTCGCTGCCGGCTGCGCCCACGCATGCGCGCCGGCTTCGTGGTCGTGGCGGCGGAGGGCGGCCAGGGGGGATCCGGCGATCTCCTTCGTCTGCTCCTGCGAGAGTACGTCCAAGAGAGCTTTGGAGCGCACCCGGAGCGGAGCCACCAATGTCCTTCGTCTGCTCCTGCGACAGTACGTCCAAGAGATGTTTGGAGTGCCCGGAGGCCATGGTTGGAGTGGTGCCAACAAAAGGAAGGGATCGGAGGAGAATGAGTGTGGGTCTTTGGCTATGGCTGGGAGC
Source organism: Aegilops bicornis (assembly GCA_021605145.1). Taxonomy (NCBI): domain Eukaryota; kingdom Viridiplantae; phylum Streptophyta; class Magnoliopsida; order Poales; family Poaceae; genus Aegilops; species Aegilops bicornis. The sequence continues at coordinate 102,615,372 of CM038674.1, forward strand.
TGGGGCTCAAGTTAATATTGCGGGCGAATGGCAATGAGCCGCGGCAGACGGATGGACGGCTGCCAGCGGAGTAGGTTCGTCGGCAGCCGTGGTGTCATAAACACGGAGCAGTCGCTTGCACCGGGATGCCGCGCGGGTGGCGCTCTCTCGGGCGGCGCGCTTCTGCAATGCCGGCGCCAGTGAGAGGTCGCGTCGGGCTTGAATGCGGATGCCGCTTCAGTGACTTAACCGCAGGTGCGTTGTCTCACTAACATGTGGGCCCAACGGGCATCAGGCCCGCATGTCAGTGACACACCAACTGCACCTGCAGTTAAGGATGGTGAATGCGGCATTGACGTTCTGGAGAGACGGTGATCGTTTCAGGCGGGAAGCGCTCACTAGCGATGGAAGAGGTTTGATGGGCCGGGCGGTCGAGATCTTTGGCGTGGTGGTAAAATTTGAACTCATGGATGACGAGCCTTTGAAGCGTATACGGCACGTATTGACAACCAGGCGTCCATGCAACCACTCTTGTCGCCAGCTAGCATTCGATGACCACCATTAGACACCACACAACCATACATAACTTATGAATAATGGACGAATCGATCAGACACACACTCGTGTGCAGTGGCACTATGATCGGTTGCTCACGATAGTACATACTCTGCACCATAGTACCCTCTCTAGCTAGGTTGTTTTATAGATTGTCGTTGTGATGGACGATATACATGAGTAAGGCGTTGAGTCATGAGTATGACCGTTGGAGTTGAGCCAGGTGAATACATGCTCGGTGTTTGCGGAGGCCTCCAGCAAACGTCTAAACAGTAATGTCACATACGCATAATTTTGGTTTTTATTTCTTTCTTCACTGACAGGTAGGCCCGCATAGATAGATAGATAAAGAACACGAGCTGATGAGGCGCATGCGGACTGTTTGACTGGTCAACCAGACAAATACGGAGCTATACGCTGAGCCAGTGACTGTATAATCACCATATCTCGTATACAATGATCAAAGTGAGCTATCAAGACAAGTTCGATGACCGCCAATGCATTTTACTCGGTAATAAATGACCAGGATTGAAGGGGAATCCAAATTTGCTTTGTCTTTTGTCCTTGAGCTCTTGACAAACCAATGCACTATACGGTTGTCCGGCCACTCCACCCCAGAGCTCTCACCAAGCGTCGTTCATGCCACCGCGCCGCACACTAACCGGTAAGGCGGCGATGGCATCCCGCCGCGCCGAGTTCCTCACCGCCCACGACCGCACACAAAATGGCAGGGAAGCGATGGCATCCCGTCGTGCCGAGTTCATCACCGCTCGCGACCTCACAACTATGTGGGAGGAATTTGAAGATGCCAAGGCCGAATGGGCGGTAGAGCAAGAGGCGGCCAAAACCGCGCAGAGGGAGCGGAAAAGTCATAAAGCACTCAAGAAAAGAGAGGCCCGCCGCCGCAAGAAAGAAAAGGACGCATGCGCTGCTGCGGAGAGGTCGGCGGAGATCCAAGCACGGTGGGGTGTCGCCGATAAAGCCGGGAAGGAGAACGACGGCGTCTGGCCAGCATGTGAGAAGTAGTAGTACTAGTAGTTAGTGTGTGTGTCTGTGTGTGAGTACGAGCATGTACCAATACTAGTACTAGTTACTACTGTAGTTTTTAGAGCAAATTACCAGTACATTAGCCGAGACTAAATGGAAAAATTCCTATCCTAAGCATCAAATGGCATCTCTTTCTCTATAGGAATTGAGATGCATGTCATCTCACTTCCTATGATTTTCATATTCCTATCCTATGAACGAAAGGAGGCCTCTTTTGGAGTAACTACTGTAGCTAGCAGTACTGCTGGTACAGTAGTTTTCTTCAAGAAGCGGAATTCAACGAATTCATGATGGTTCCTTCGTCCGAGCAACTTCAAAGTGGGAAGTGGGCCTGTGATTTGACGGCTCATTAGTCATTGTTATCGCGCGCCGACGACCTGGTGGCTCCCTTTGGAGTTCTCGCAAGCATGGCAAGTGGACCAGGATGGTCGATGTCCCACATGTTGGCGAACGGAAGTATTCTTCCGATATCGAGGAGCAAGGAAACCGCGTGGTATAGTATCACTGCTGATTGGTTCAAAAAAATAGTATCACCGCCGATTTATAATTATTTTTATTTACGATGAATGCTAGCGTTTCAACTCTTACGACGAAGGGTGCCAAACACGGCACGTGCTGGATGTCCCACACGTCAGCGAAAGGAGTGGGACATGAACAGCGTGGTAGACCCCAGCGTAAAAAAAATAGCGTGGTAGAGCGTCTCCACTTCTTCCACTTCTGGGTCGGAGACCACATGTAGTAGTACTTAGTGGTATGAATGATACAAAGTGCGACCTGGAGACAAAGACACATCTAGTTGGAAGGTCTCGGGGCATACACGTAAACAAATATAAAAGTTAATATGTGCCTTCAACTAATATAGTAGTAGTAGAGTACTTAGGCACGTACTCCATAACATCACCGTGCATTGCACGTACAACATTTAGTGGTAGTACGTACTAAGAGACAAATGCCACCCAAGAGTTCCCTTCTCGACCTACTTTTGGGTGTTTGGTAGAGTGTATGGAGGGTGCATGAGTCCACACTAGTTTAGCACAAATACACTAGAAGCATGCATGAAAAGAGCATGCATGAATATGGTGTTGAGTTGAGCATGCATGAAGAGGGAACAACTATGCTGAGACGAGAACGCAACCAAACACACCCTATATGCCACGCATGTTCATACCATTTGTGCCTTTCTACTTCACTTACCGCGCTACATTACTCAGGTTCGTACGTCCACTCCTGGGTACATTTTCGTCTCGTAGTTCCAGTCCCACGTGTTCTTCATAAAGATGGAACGATCCTTGCATAACACGTGCACCTTGATGCTAGATGTGTCGCGTGTTGGCAAAAGGATGAACAAAGCTCACGTAAAAAAATAGAGTGGATGAACATAGATTCCGGACGACCGAGAAGGAGCAAGGAACCTCGTGGTGGAGCGTCTGCACTCATAATATTTAATATTATTCAACGATATAAAATTAACCAATCATCTCCACAGTGGACTGGAAGAGTACGAAACACGGCAGCCCAGTGTAGTTACATCATACTAGTACATGGCTAACCCAAGCTATCACCATATTTCTTGGCTTCCGTGCGACACCTATCTCTAGTAATCCAGCAGCCTATATCGCTACTCCCTCCTCGTCTCTATCAAAGTGCGGCGGGCTGGCGTTTCTGCAGTCTATTGAGGTCGGTTAACTATCACATGTTAGCAACATGCCAAGAGCATTCTAAAAAAAATTCCTTTCACGTTCCGTTTTCAAAAAGAAAAAAATCCTTTCACGTTCTAATTTGCATGTATGCTTTGAGCAACTTGCATGTCCTATACTGCTCCTGTTTGATACTCTAACTTAGCTAGAGGTTAGACTAACTCATAACTAACCCTGAACTAACTGTAGCCAAAGAGGTGTTTGGGTGATAGGGTTAGATTGACAATAAATGCACTTCATGAAGAGAGAAAAGTGATTTTTCAGTGGTTCCAATGAGAACTATCTCCAGTTAGCACCTCTTGGGTGGGATAGTTTTTTTTGGTGGGTTCGGTGCAACTTGCTCCAATTTAAACCGTCATGCTTGGATACTTTAGGGCTATTTAAGCCCCAACTAGCTCAAACTAACTCTAACCCATGGATCCAAACAGGGCCTATGGCCAGTCCCGATGCGGAGCAGTCGCGTGCACCGGGAAGCGGCGCTCTCTCGGCCGTTGCGCCACTTCAAAGCCAGCCAGTGAGAGGTCGCCTCCGCTCTGGCCGGGCATTAATGCGGCACTGACGCTCCAGGGCGACGCTGACCGTTTCACGCGGGAAGCGCGCGCTGGCAAGGGAGTATAGGTTTTGAACCGTTTCAGGTGTAGTACTGGTAGTTTGCAAAACTACTCAATTATTGCACTCAGTTTCCTAAGAAATTGGTGTAAAAAATGTTACTCCACAGCCTGCTTCCCTTCTCCTTCCTCTTCCATCGCCCGCGCACGTCCGCGGGAAGCGACCGGTCAACTCTTATATAGGAGTGCTAGCACAAAAAGATGCATGCATGACCACTAAAATTTCCAGATTAAAGCGCCCGCTCGGGAGTATGGCGTATGTTGTTACCTTTGGTCGGCCCATGGCTACCGGGCGACAATGACCAGAGAAGAGGCGGCGGAGGGAATGAATGCAGCTACTGTTTGGGTTCGCTTTACGGCTTAAATAAATGCGCAGCATCACGTGTACCATGGTGCACAAATTGTAACATACGTGTTCCGCTTAAGTGGGTGTCACGTAATCGTGTGTGTGTGAGAGAGATTCTGAGAGACAGAGTGCGTGTGTGTGACTCTACTCTTCGGACATGTACTCAACCTTTTCCATCGGGATATAAGTATAATGGTATTTACTTTAGCTAGTGATTTACGTGGCCATGTTAACGTGGTTGTGTAAAAAAAATGTCACTTCCTCCTCGTGATTTGCGTTATATAATTACAAGCAAGATTCTCGTGCATTGCACGGAACATCAATATGCATTTTTTTACAGAACACCTATTGTGATTGACCCATGCAGGAGTAATCCCATGTGTAAAAACTAATGATATCTCGAGAATTTTATCGAAAAACTGGTATCTGGAGAATGTCATCGAAAAAATGAAAGATGAGAGATAAGGCGAGGAGGAGTGGAGCGTGGTGGTGACTGGTAGTCGGAATGGGCGGAGGCATGGGGATGGGCCAGGCGCCCGGCGCGGCAGCCACCATGCATGCTAGATTGTTCCGAGACTTATTCCTTTTTAATTGCTGAGCAATGAGGTTATGGAGATAATGATGTGGAGAGAGGTGTGGGTATCTTTTGTAAAATTATCATAGTTTGCTTTCTATCCTCAGATATAGACCATACGGTCTGTATTACAAGATGGCAGGCACACCATCATCGCCAACTCGTTTTTATAAGGGTACAGATGATAAGTTTGCTGATTACTAAAGTAAAGTGGAATTTGTCCATGTTATGCAAGTAAATAAAGGTGATTGTTTATCATACGGGTAAGGTTGGATGAAGGGTGGTAGGAACAAATGCTCTGCCTAGAGCATGTGTGTGTGAGATGGAGTCTTAGTGTGTGTGTGTGGGGTGTGTGTGTGTGTGAGAGAGAGAGAGAGAGGAGAGAGAGAGAGATGGAGTCTTAGTTTGTGTGTGTGTGTGAGAGAGATGGAGTCTTAGTTTGTGTGTGTGTGTGAGAGAGAGAGATGGAGTCTTAGTGTGTGTGTGGGGGGGCGTGCGTGCGTGCGTGCGTGTGTGTGTGTTTGTGTGTGTGTGTGTGAGAGAGAGAGAGAGATGGAGTCTTAGTGTGTGTGTGTGGGGGGGGGGTACATGCGTGTGTGTGTGTGTGTGTGTGTGCGTCGCGGGGTCCTCTGTGGCGGTTGTAATTTAAGTGTGCATGGCTTCATTATAGAGAGGTGATGTGTATGGCAGAGGCCACCAACAATGGGGTGCGAGAGAGAAAATGCACGTAGAGAGGGAAGAGAAGGTGTGCGCGCGTGAGAGGAGTCGACTTCGAGAGAACGTGTTTGTTCGAGAGACACCGAGGAAGACTACTATATATATCAATGGTGCATGTAGGCGGGGATTAAACAAAGGGATGGTCTTATTGGTTTCGGGGATATAGGGGAAGAGTGAGAGGCGGGGGTAGCTAGAAGGAGATTGTTAAGTGTGAGTGTGTGTTTTACCCATCCAAAGTGAAGTTATGTGCTCAAAAGAGGAGAACGATTCGATGTGGCGTTAGGATTGAGGGTAATTAACTACGTATGGAGACATAGAGACCTTGAACGTGCATGTGTGAGAGGTATACATGTATACATGGGATGTGTGTGTGTGCGCGCGCGCATGATCGAGATAAAAGAAAGAAGACATAAGTCATAAGATCAACGACATGGGAGAGACGGATCGGTATGACAATATGCATGCATGTGAGAATGCAGGGAAGAAGGCTCGACAATTGAGCATGTGTTTTTGTCTTTAAGAGATAGTTGCGTGGGCTGGAGCATGCATCTATGGCGAGTAGAGTGAGTGAGGCGCAATGATTGTGCAAAAGAGACCAACCTATAAATGCATATGTATGGAGAGACATATATAGTGTGGGTGATAGGAAGCAAGACTCCGTGCGAGAAAGAAATGTTGACGGAGAAACTACAGATAGATACAGAGATGGAGATGCTAGCTAGAGGGACATCCGCTAGTTTGGGTGTTGGAGATGACCGTCGGGTGGTTCAAAGGGTGAAGTTATATATGTGTGTGAGAGGGCACTTGACTGCATGTAGAGAGAAACATATGTAGTGTGCATGATAGGAATCAAGAGTGAGGGCGAGAAATAAGGTTGATGGAGAAATAGATAAATAGAAAGATAAATATGCTAGCTAGTGTGCGTTAGTGATAGGAGTCGAGTGGATCAGAAGGCTGGGTTATGTGTGTGGGTGTGAGAGAGATAGAGAGAGGGTGCGTGTGAGTCACATACAAACAGATATCAGAGAGAAATGAGATCCAGAGAGACGGAGTTTTGTGTCTGCAAGAGAGAAAGATATTTCACAACGAGAGTGATAGCTAGAGAGACGTATGAGGGAACGCAAGATATCTCTAGGGAGAGAGGGTGTGTTTGAGCGACATACAAGAGAACAATGGAGAAATATGAGACCCTGGGAGACAGAGTTTGTGTTTGTGTGTGAGAAAGAGATATTGAAGAGGAAGAGTCGTAGGTTCTCATATCTAAGGAGCGAAAGACATCTATGTATGAGGGGTATGCGAGTGGCACACATGGGAATAGTAGAGAGAAATGAGACCCCGGGAGACAAAGTTTTGTGTTTGTGTGAGAGAAAGAGATTCCACATGGAGAATCATATTTAGAGACACATAGTAGGGAGAGAGATATACTTAGAGAGAGATAGAGTGATGAAGGTCGAGGGAGAGAGTACCATCAGTGTGTTACGAAGATAAAATATCATTGTCGGCATACAGGTAGCACGAGACATACCTGAGAGACGATGAACGCGTATAGGTCCAGAGAGATAGTCCCATATAAGCATGAGTGATAGCTATATGAGACGAATATCTGGATTAAAGGGGATTCAAATATTTAAATTGGAAATCACGACATCGATAATATCATAACGCAAATTGGTGTATCAAACGTGCATATTCATTTGAATTTGGGCACACGTGTAATGTTATATAGTTTATCAATATTGGTGCTCCATAGATTCTTCAATTACAAACAATGCATGGTTTATATGCAATTAATGTCTAAACGGGATTACACTATATGTTGCCTGTGTGAAACACATCTATCTATCTATTATATAATTAAGACATAAGTCAAACAAGACATCATGTTTGTCCACATATGCTATTATTATTTACACCGTTTGATCATAATAATAACGGCTGAGATTTAACAGTTTTTACGTAACGCGTTAACACATATGTCACGTACATATGAAAAGGTATGCATGCCTTGGCAAAAAAAAAAAGATATTCAATCATCGGGTGTAAAGGAAACAAAAGATTCTTGGCACGTACAAGTCGGATAGTGGATGTACAAGGAAATACTGGAGTTCTAATCCATCAAGTATCTACACCCACTCAAAAAATCTACACGGAAACTAACAAGTCCTAGCCTAATACAACACGTACGTATAGGAAACAAGGGAGATTAGAGGTAACCGGATCGGCAGCTGGCCAATTAAAAATTAATACTACGCAGCTGGCCCACAGCCCAACATGCGCTCCGGGAGGCCTTTTCTCCCCCGCTTCACACAACACTAGGCACTAAAAGAGAACGGAATTAGAAAAGTAAAAGAAAAAGAAAAGGTAACACTAGGCTTTTTTTTGGGCAGTAATTTCAGTAACCGTTGTGGGGGTTATTCATATCAACTTCTATCTATTATACTATAATTAAGACAGAAGTCAAACAAGACATCATGTTTGTCCACATATGCTATTATTATTTACACCGTTTGATCATAATAATAACGGCTGAGATTTAACAGTTTTTACGTAACGCGTTAACACATATGTCACGTACATATGAAAAGGTATGCATGCCTTGGCAAAAAAAAAAAAAGATATTCAATCATCGGGTGTAAAGGAAACAAAAGATTCTTGGCACGTACAAGTCGGATAGTGGATGTACAAGGAAATACTGGAGTTCTAATCCATCAAGTATCTACACCCACTCAAAAAAATCTACACGGAAACTAACAAGTCCTAGCCTAATACAACACGTACGTATAGGAAACAAGGGAGATTAGAGGTAACCGGATCGGCAGCTGGCCAATTAAAAATTAATACTACGCAGCTGGCCCACAGCCCAACATGCGCTCCGGGAGGCCTTTTCTCCCCCGCTTCACACAACACTAGGCACTAAAAGAGAACGGAATTAGAAAAGTAAAAGAAAAAGAAAAGGTAACACTAGGCTTTTTTTTGGGCAGTAATTTCAGTAACCGTTGTGAGGGTTATTCATATCAACTACAACAAGTCCAACTATTATCTACTATAAATAGTTCCAGATCATTTTCTACATAGATTAGATTGTGCATATTATATTGGCCTGCTGTGCATGTTTGATTATTAATATTAATATATAGGCCCAAGTCTGTAGAAAATTTTACAATTTTTTATTCATTTTAGTAATTCATCTACTTATTAACTATTAGTATTCAACCACGAATGTCAACTTTTCGCTTTCTTGGGACCCAATTGTTTTGCAAACATAAAAGAATATTAACATCTTGGTTAGGAAATTAGTAGTTGGGATGATATTGATTTTTCATGACATGTTGAACTTATATATTATCAAGAATCTATCTACTATACCTATTGTAAATATTTGTACCCAAAACCAATCAAGTAGTGGCAAATAAAATATAACCGATCAAAGACAACTCCTAAATAATTTTGTCATCATCTATTTTGGCTACACAGTTTTTTTGTCAATAAGAAATCTAGAAAATGCACGGGTGAAACTTCTAAAATATATAATAAGTAATAGGTACGTGTTATTTGAACTTTTTTTAATACAAATGCATATTCCTGTGTTTACATATGAGACTCCAAGATACACCCATGCGATGTGATCACACAATAAGTCGGCAATATAACTCACATGGTGGGTAGCTCGAAGACTGGAAGCATATCAATTTTATCAACTTTGGTGGAACTTTGTAATGGAAATGCCACTCTTGGATCACAACTTGCACAAAATAAGATATATAACTATATTCATATGTTCAACTTGAATAAGAAGGAAATACATTAAAATATGCCACACTTAGATCTTAATTAGCATAAAATATTATATATAATTGTAATAATAATGGTGGCAAGGTTTATATAGTTTTTCATGTGTATTAAATAAATAAATTTGAAATAATGGATAACAGACAAATAGCAGTCTGATTTTCTGTATGTACTCCATATGAAGCTCATAATACCTAAACCGTACAATAATTTCATATGGAAATTAGCAATTTGGTTTTTAAGGAAAGTGGTAAGGAAGTCATATACAAATGTTTTCTATAAATAATAAAAACCTAAACTTGCCGTAACGAGGACTTGAACCTAAGTTATTGGTTGTACATCCACTGAAGGTGGCTATTGAGATTAAAGCAAAGTGCTGTTTTTTTTGCTAGATCAATAGGAGTTTATTCCATAATAACAGGGTAACAATCCAAAGGCAAAAGTTCCATGATACATGCTGGTCTTCCGTGTAGTGACAAGTAGATATGCGCTCATTGCAACTATACCTTGGTACACAATCCGCAATGCTATTTTGAGCTCTATTAATTTTGTGGGGAAAAACAAATCTTTACCAACCATCAATGACTTAATCTCAGTAACAAGATGACCATAAGCCGGCGCTCAACGCTACTGCCAAAGAGATTGGATAGGGCTGTCGACAAGTCTGACTGCACCAATATCGAAATATTCGTTTCACCCGCATAAAAAAAGAAATATTCGTTTGTTGAAGAGCAATATCCATACAAGTCATTATCGCATGTATTTCCTCTTCTAAAGCATCGTTACAGTTGAACAGAAACCGGTATGCAGCGAAGATCACCGATACATCATGCTTCCTCGCTATCATCCCCGTCATTAAGCCTTCGTCGGACTCGGTAAATGACTCCTCCAAGAGAGGGCGGTCAACTTTAGTGTTGGAGCCGGCCAGAGAGGGCGCTTCACTACACTAAAGTTGTGATGTTTCTCTATTGTAAAATGACATAGGCAACAATTTATGTCAATGGACTAACAAAATTAAGTCGTCGCCAACATGATAGGATGAGAGCAAAACTAAAAGGACAACTTGCATTGAAAGTGAGTGAGCCACAAGTTGAGCCATTTTTCTATGAAAAGGAAAAGAGAATTAGCAATCAAAATGAGTGAGGCCAAAGTCCAACCATGTCATGGCGAATAAAATTTAATAATAGTTGATGCCTCCAAAAATAATCATACAAGAACGCTGAACGGTCAATGATGTATGTAATATGTTTGCTTACACATGCTGGAAGACACGATGATGACTTTCAAATTGGCATTAGAAAAAATAGCAAATTGGTTCAATAAAATATTTCCACTCGATGGTCAAATTTATTTTGATTTATAACCCATATACCCTATCGTCTATGACAAGCAATTCAATCTTCACTATAAATATAACTGTAATTTACATATGTTATTTATCATACATAAGGAAGCTAGCCGCGCAAATGCGCGGGTGTCACTGCTAGTTATACATGTTTGAGAAGTAAAAAAAACCCGCATGAAACACACATTAATTGGAGACAGTTAGAGAGGAATGCATACATTGGATTTCAACATAAAGTGGTTTCAAATATTTGAAAATCCAAATTGATGGATACAACCTTATGAATCTGAGATCATGCCATGTTTAAACCATATTTATGTATAAATCATGTTGTGCTTTTGAAAGTATATATAAAAAATGATGTATATAGAATGTAATTCCAATTGAAAATGGATCCCGCCTGAAAAAAATTAGAATACAAACGGGATTCGAATTGAGTTGGCACGGTAAACGTGCACTCTGCAAAATTTGAGCGAAGCGGGGAAAGTCGCAGTAATCGCAAGAAACCAAAATCTGCGAGATGGAAATCACTACTGCCTATCCCTGCCACGCAAAGCCTATCTGCTGGATTTCTATAGGTTTCGATAGGGGTAGGTTTGTAATTTCATCCAAACGCGCCTCTCACCCGGATTCATACACGGTCGGCGCCAAAACATAGTGTGTCCTCGGCCGAAATCGAATCCCTCCCCGATTCGTATTCATACACGGTGGGTGCCAAAAACAAACTCTCGTCGGCAAATATTTGGTGTATGCGAGATTACCGTCCTATCCCCAACCGACTAGTGTTGTTGTGATGTAGTAGAAATTTGAAACGGGGGCTAAGTTTGTATATTTCCTCGCATTTGAGACAAGCGCACCCTGAATACATGGTTCCCCCCTTCCTCTCTACCTCCCTTTTCCCCATTCGTACTCCGTGGGCGCCAAAACACCCTCTCCACCCCACCCTCCTCCGTCTGCCGCCATCCGCCACCCCATCCACCGTCGTCCTCCTCCACCATGCCGGAGCTGATACCCCGACGCTCCCGTCCATTACAAGAGATCGACCTCTCTCATCCACGGCTGCGGACCGGGATCCTTGCATCCCGTCCTCTTGCTTCATCCCCGCCGTCGTCCACCTTGCCGGTGCCGCTCCTACGACCGTCTCGTCCACCGCGCCCCGCCGCCACCGTCTACCCTCCTAGATCTGCTTCCACGCCGCTGACAGCCATCGCTACCGCATCACCGTCAAATTCTTAGCAGATGCGTACACGGCGCCGTACCAGATGCGGTACTCTTTCGTATCTGCTCAACTTATTTATCGCAGCAAGAAAATAGATCACCACTGCTTTACTTTGATTTATTGTCTTGGTTGCGAAGTTGCCTTTGTCCGGTTTGCACCTTCAGATCCGCCATGGCACGCTCAACACTATACTCCCAATTCTTATGGTTTTCCCCTTTTATATTCCACACTAGTTAAATAACAGTAGACTAAATTTCAAAATTGGGTCAGTCAATTTTTCAGAGCTAGCCGGAGATCGCCGGTGCGATCAAAGGGGCTCGGGTGGTTGTGGGGCCTCGCCGAACGAAGAAAACTCGACACGGGTGGGGGTTGGGGCGGGGGTGGGGGTGGGGGTGGCGGAGGAACACAGGCGGGGGGGGCGGTGGTCCGGCCCGGCTGACCCGTCTTGGCGTTCTGTATGGCAAGAATCGAGACGAGGAAGAAGACGGGTTAGGAGGCGTGGGATCTTCATCCAACCGCTTTGAAATGGTCGAGACAGCTGGGAGTTGCATTCTTAATGCGCTCTGGTTCATCATGTGTGGGCACTGCGCAACCAACATTTTATTATCCAAAATCTGCTTGCTCTTCTTTTCCATGTTCCTCTTCCGTTCTTCTTTAATATGTACTCTCTCCGTTCCTAAATACAAGTCTTTGTATAGATTCCACCATGGACTACATATGGAGCAAAATGAGTGAATCTACACTCTAAAATGTATCTGGACACATCTGTATGTGATCCATAGTGGAAATCTCTACCAAGACTTATATTTTGGAACGGAGGGAGTATGATAGTAGTACAGTGTGTTGCTTGTACTGAAGATGAGCAGGGACATTTGCAGTGTAGAGGTCTATACGATCGGTTGTGATGGACACTTTGAGCCTCTTTGATTCGTAGGATCTTGTAAACATAGGAATATGATTTGTAGTGGCCTGCCCACTTGAATCCTATAAGAATAGCAAGGAAATGCGAAGAGTTGTGTCGCCTTTGAGAGTTACACTGATATTAATAGTACCGCACCTTCATTTGAAGAGAGCTGGTTTCCGAAGCCTTTCTAGCCGTACCGGCAATACTAGCACATATATTCCAGCAAGTTCCACTTTGCTGATTTTACTCTGATGCTTAAGGTTTTCCCATTATATCTACACTATGATCTGTGTAGATGCTTTGTGTCGCACTAGCAGCAGTCCACTCTTGAAGCTAAACACTGCAATGACTTACAAAATTGGCACCAAGGCATTGAGTGCCATTCTAGATGCAATGAAACTCATACGCTCCCCACCTGTTGATTCTTGTTCAGAATATGATCCTACTGACTATTCTAACCTCGGGGAGTCAAAGGCAGATGGCCTGTCCTGTTCACACATCAAGGTGCCTGTTCTAATTTGGCAATGTTTTATTGATTCTTGGGTATCTTGCATATGTTGTCTTGCATTTCTTCTACTTTGTTGCACCGCCATCTGCTTAGTTTACTCATCATATATGTCGAGATGCCATGCCCATCCATTATCAATACATATTCCATCTGTCATCATACCAAGTTTTTTCACTCAAATACTATACTTGTGCATCAGACATCAAAAAGGAAGAGGGTGATTGCCGAACCTGAAGGAGCACCAGCAAAGTCCTTGAAAAACGTGGTGCTGCCGGAGAAATCAGACAGCACCCCACTTATATTGGTTGTACAACCAGTGACACAAAACGTAGGACCGACTCCAGTAGACCGTACCCATACTTCACTGGCCACACCACTAGCCCCACCACACAGGACCTACACTCCAGAAAAAGCTATACCGATTTCATTTGCCATAGCACCAGCTGTACCACAGAAAAATCCCATTCCAGCAAAAACTACAGCAAGTCCACCGGCCGAAGACCTATCCCAACTGCAGAGACGCCCAATTCCTGCAGATTGGAACCCCATTCCATTTATTCCCAGTTTAAAAGACAATGCTTTCAATGTTGTTAGGGACTACGTGCATATATTCCCATCATGGGAAGATTATTGTGAAGACAAACACCATTTTCACATCTTCCTGTCCAACTTACGTGTAAGTGCTATTATTCATGGTTATTATTTTCCTGTTTTTACGCTGATTGAACACATCAATGATTTACATTACATTGTTGTAACTAGGCGAGGTTCAATCTGGATAGTCATGACGAGCAAAGCTTGCTTGTGCTTTTCAAGGAAGCATTGCAGCAGTATCGGTCTTACCTGAGGAAATCACACTTTGATGGCAAGTCTATAAACGAATTTCTGGTGAAGTCTCATGTGCCAAATTTAGAAGACATTGCATGGAAAAACCTTGTTATGCACTGGTCTTGTTCCCAGGATGAGGTATTGTCTATGAAATCACATGACAATTTGAACTTCTACTTTTCCGCATGTGCCTTACGGATCTTTTTTGCAGGAAATCTGCTCGAAGAAGAATTCCGGTTTGACAAGAACGACAAGATGTCGCAAATATGTTGCCCGCTGCTTTGCTCTTGTTAGTACCTGTTGTCTTGTATCACTGTACTTGCATACAAACCTGGTTCATTATGTGACAGCAGTATGCATGATAGCTTGCTTATCAATTGTTCGCTCCAAATTATTTGATCTGTATGAATGGTTACAGTAGTGTAGAATATATCCAATGCCAATGCTTTTTAGCTCTGCACTATTCTTATAAGTACATGTTTTCCTTTATCAGTGTACTTATAATGACAGGTAGTTGTTCATGTACCATCACTCTGCAGCTTATTTTCCTTTGCCCTCCATTTTCTACACATCAGATCTATATTTACTCTTACCATAAGGTTGGTCTTGAAAAAGTTTAGCTGTGCAGTGCTCTTGGCTGTACCTTTTGCCTGTGTCGCTGCACTTACATTTATAGCTACATGGTTATGTAGCATCACTCTTCATCTTATCTTAAATATTCTCCATTTTTTCGTATATTATCACATCTATATTTACTCTTAACAAAATGTAGAATAAAGGCAATGCTTATGAAGAAGATTACGTGGTAAACTTCTTGAATTGCCCCCCATCGGCATGGACAAGGCCTTTATAGAGCCTGTCTTCACCAATAATGTAAGTTTGTCCATCTTAAGCCTTCAAACTTTGTTGTATATATTTGGTTAGGCATGATTGCTGACAGCTGTTTATTTTTAGTGTTTGCATCAAATTGCTTGTTTAAAGTTTATTATGTAGTTCATAAACAAAAGTTTGTCCTTTCTCAATTTAAGTTTTTAGTTGTACAACCAAGTTCCTTCTTCATACCATGTAAATTAAACTATCTGAGCAAGTGATCTTCTTTTGCACTTTGCATGTATGCTTCATTCTTCATCCGTAATCCAGTGGTGTGGTTAACCTACCCACTACAGCACAATGTCATATTCTGCAATGTCTTAACTATGAATAATGTCATATCATTCTACTATTATTTAAACCGTCTCTTTATTTGCCAATCTGAAATGGTATAAATTGACAGGACACTAACCATTGATACTTATGAGTTCTTGATCTGTAATCCAGTGGTGTCGTGAAGCTGCCAACTCCTTCACAATGTCATTTCCTGCCATGTCTTGACCTGAACAATACCATACTGTGTTAATGCAATTTAAAACTCTGTCACTTTATTCGTCAGTAAGAAATGTGATGAATTTTCATCACTGATACTTTTATGTGCAAAATATATCATCTGTCTGCTTGTTTATCTTTCAGAGTGAGGAAGATATAAGTGTTGAACAAGCACAGTCACATCATCTTGCTCATTTGCTATACCAATGACAGGCTAACCTTTCTTGAACTCTATTGAAGTGATGTCGGTTTTGTATATTATTTTGTCGTCGTGTTTATTTTCACTGGTGGCGATCTTTGATGCCCAGTGTATGTAATCTGCTGTCTGTGTCGTGGTTTTGTCACGGCAGATGTCCTCTTGCAAGGACTTAGTCGTGGAGCCATCGCAACTATGAAGCTTAAAGGGGTTAATCGGGACAAAGGACACTAGAGGTTTATACAAGTTCGGCCCCTTGCGGTGAAGGAAAGCCTACGTCTAGTTTGCTTGGTATTGCTTGATGTTTCGATGACCAGGGAGCGAGATACGCTATGCCCGGCTCTCGATGGATTGTTTCTTGCCCTAAGCCGCTGGCGGGTCGTCCCCTTATATACACGGGTTGATGCCCTGCGGCTTACAGAGTCCCGGCCGGCTCATAAAAAGTGTCCGTCTTGGTGACTAGTCAAGTCTACCTTATGATACAAGTCATGCCATTATGGCGGTTTACTACAACGGGCCTTAAGTCGCCTGTGGGCCTTAGGCCCCTTGTTGAGACGCCATCTTCATGCTTGGACTTGGGCTTCCTCTGATGAGTCTTCTTTGTGTAACCCGGCCCCTCCTGGGCGGCTTACACAAATAGTCATATCCCCAACATTAGGCCCCAGATTGATCTGAACCTGTTCATGTCAATCTAAAAATATATTTAAAGAATAAATCTTCAGTCTACTGACTATCCAAAGGGTTTTATTTAACCCGCCATGACGTCATCTTCTGGATCCGTCTTAACCCGGCGTGACGTCATCCTTTCCTTAATTCATTTTCTATTCCATCGTATCCTTCAACGGATCTCTGCCTTTATTGATTGTTCCAAAAATCGAGGTGTTGGGGCCGCTGGATAGTAATTCTTATCTCCTTGTTTCCTGTGCCGTCTCGGTTATCTTCTCCCTATAAATAGGCACGACTTCAGGTCTTTCATTCTTCTCCTTACGGTCGTCTTCTTCCTTTCTTCTCTGTCACTCAAGCTCCGCCGCCGCCGCCGTCGAACCCCTCATCTTCATCGACTCAGACCGCTGCATCAGCCTGACTCGGACCAGAAATCGACGGCGAACCTCCACAGCTCGAGTTCATCTGTGAGTTCATCTCCTTTCCTTTCTTTCGATCTGCATCGGAACTTTCCGGAGTTCGTCGGCGTTCATCACCGCCCGACGCAAACCCTTGCTAGCTTGCGCCTCCACAGCCTGCTTAGATCGTAAAAACTGTGCAGAACTGCTGTGGAGTTGTTTATGTTGATCTTGCATAAAAACAGATCTCATCTCCCTTGTTTGGGAACTTTCTTCGAGTGCGTGAACTTGTCTGCTCTGTTTTAGGTCTAGAAAAAATTTCTTTCAGAACAATAATTTGATCCAAAATAATAGCTGTCATTTGTGAAACTTGTTTCTATCACCCGAAAAGCTTCTTCTGGTAAATGCCCTTAAACACAACTGTCCAGGTGTCCGGTTTAAATAAGTGACACTAAGCTGTAATCCTTGCCGTCTTCTCATGACTTTAAAATTTTTGAATCGCTCTTGATGTTTGTAGCGGCTTAAATATTGTTGCACAATCACCATTATATCATTAGGCCCCTTCGTAAGCCGCTACCTTCAGTAATTTGGATATTTTCCTCCCGGGTTAAAATTTGAACCGGAACTTCTTATTTGGTAATAGGCCGACTGTTGTCATGGCACCTAAGGCGGCAAAAGCTCCTGTAACCTGCAACTGGGTCCCATCCACAATCACTAAGAGTAAACTGGCCGAATTTGTGAAGTCTGGCCATCTGCCAAAAAAGGAGGTCATGTCTTATCGTGTTCCTGACCGATCCAAAGAAAAGCCTCAACCAAAAGACGGGGAAGTGATAGTTTTCACGGATCACACGAACCGAGGATTTGCCCCTCCGGCTCGAAATTTTCGGAGAAGTTCTGAATTTCTTTGACCTTAGACCTCAAGACATCGGGCCCAATTCCGTGTCAAATCTACGCAATTTTCAAGTTTTCTGCGAAGTGTACCAGGAGAAGAACCAAATCTGCTTTTGTTCAGAGAACTTTTTATTTGAACCGGCAAAACGAGCGTGCCAGCAGCCTAGTCTTGAACTTGGCGGCATCTCCATCCAGCGGCGAAGAGATTGTCTTTTCCCTTATGCTGAGCTGCCAAGTCACCCGAAGATCGGAACCGGGCGTGGTTCTCTTGCCAAGATACATCACCGGTGATGAGAAGCCATCGCCCGGCTTTCGCGCCCTCGTCGAATCCAATCATCCTTTGGCGGATAAGTTATCCGGTATTGAGCGCCTGCCTCTCAACCCCACCATCAAGAAGACCAAAGCTCTTCTAGGGAGCGGTTTAAATGGCATCAATCTGGTTCGATGCGGGTCACTGGCGGATACTACCATTAAGCCGCTGCTCGCTTAATGTGTTCTTATCTAAGCGAAAAGGATGACTCGATCGTCATAGCTCGATGATTTATCGACGATGCGATAGATGCTACAGATCCAATCTCTGTTGAAGGAAGGCATCAGTAACGATAATGCCTTCGCTTACTTCCCTTACGTAAGAAGAACCCGGCTCTACGGTAAGTTACTAGTCTTCACAACTACTCTTTTATATGTTACCTTCTTATACTTATGATTCTTTATCTGTTTCCACAGGCGGTGATGATTTACGGAAGGTCAAGTATGACCATGAGGCTGCTAAACAGGCGAGCGCCAAGAAGGCGAAAGAAAAGCCGCCAGGACGGGCACCTCTAAGAAGAAGAAACCCAGCGCCTCTGATATGTTTAAATTGGATGACTCTTCTTCGGATGAGGAAGAGGTAATCTTTTTCAATTTTCTTTAACTCCTTTGCCATTACTTTGCTGACATTTGATCCTTTCAGGAGGATACTGGAAACAGTCAAGCAGCTGGCGAAGAGGTAACTATAATTTCCTCCGACTCAGAGCCTTTCCCAACACAAAAAATCCGAAGGGTGACCCGGAAAGTAAGGTTTTCACACCCTCTAGCTTACCAAGATCCTAAATTTCTTTTGAAGCAACAACAATTTGAGAACCGGAGGCAAACTCGGGCCACTCAAGACGCAGAACTCTTCTCCGGCTTACCCGATATAACCAGGAAGCGCCGGACCGAGGTTATCTCCAATTCACATTCTGCTTTTCCTTTGGCGGGTCTAATTCGCCGACCCCTCAATTCATCTGACTCCAATTATCAGGATACCTCTCCGTCTTCCAGCGAGTTGATGCAATCAAACATGTCGGCTTTTAAAACAGCTCCCGGGTAATGCCACCTTTAAGTTTTTCCATACTTATCCGTTGGTACTCATCCTTCCACTTTGACTGACAGCCTGCAAGCAAAGCCTAGCAAGAGGGCTAAAAAGAATAATTTGTCCAGAGACCCGATGGTCACTGAACCGGCAATTGACTCATCCGTTCCTGATAGCTCCACTCATCAGCCACCGCCTGAACTGGCTTTTGATATTCCGGTGTCAACCTCTGACCCGCCTACAGAAGACTTTGTCCATGATTCTGATAAGCCGGAAATTCCTAGCCCGGTCAAGACGATTGAACCAGAAGTTGAATTTCTGAAAAGCCAATATGTTGACCCGGGCCGGCCTACTGTCCTTGCTCGATGCACTGCCAAGGAGGAGTTTGCCCAACGTCAGAAAACCAAACAGGACATCACTGATTATACTCACCTAAGCATTGGTGATATAGTCTCGGGCTATCTGAATCAAGTGCACAATAGCCGTGACACGGAAATTGACATGGTGAAGCAAATACAACATAAATCGAGGTACAACTTTAACTTTTTCCTGAACCTTACTTACGTATCAGCCCCAAGTCTATTGCTTATGAATGAATATCTTTGTAGACTTAGAAATCTACTTACTGTTAGTTTTGTCCGGCTTAAACTGAATATATTTAACTCGGTGATAGCATGAAACCTTGAATTTGGGTTACACATTAGCCCCCAAGTGTCAAGTGCCTTTACTTGTAAAGTGCTTGAGACTTAATATACATGACCCGGTAAAATAGGTTAAGAAATTCTTTAAGCATACATTAGCCCCCAAGTGCCAAGTATCTTTACTTGTAAAGTGTTTGGGACTTGAATGTAATCTTACCGTGATTCTTACCATAACCTGATGTCGATGCAGGCCACCATAAGTCAATTTGAGGCGGAGATTGCTGATCTGAAGAGTCAGTTGAAAACCCAAGAGCTTGAAGCTCAGAAATCCAACTCCAAGTTTGAATTCAGTGTCTCCGAACAAGAGGAACTGAAGAAAAATTTTGAATCAGAGAAGAAAACTTGGGTTGAGGAGAGGGCTTCACTGGTGACTCGGGCTGAAACATCAGAGGCATCTCTTGCCGAGGCAACCGCCGAGCTGTCCGGCTTAAAGCGCCAGATATCTCAAATGGTCTCGTGCAATCTTGATGAGTTACTATGTATAACTCTGAATATCACAATGGTTCCTTTGATGTCTATTTTAATTGTTAACTCCAGCTCACTTTATATGTATAAACGTAGGCCCCAGGAGCACGAACCTCAAGCAGAATATGTTGGTCAAGCTTAAGGCGGTGTACACTCTGGTGGAACAACTATACACGGGTCTAGCGATGCTTTAGCCGTTGTGGCTTTATCAAATGATGCTCCTTATCTCCTGCAAGATGTACTCAAGCGGCTTGCTGTGTTACCTCAACGGATTCAGGAGTTAAGGCGAGCATCTGGTAGAGCCGGGGCCATAGCCGCCTTAAGCCGGGCCAAAGCATTGGCTCCAGAGCTAGACTTAAGCGATGTTGCTCTTGGATACCCCAGCTTAAAGGAGGACGGCTCTGTATTTAGTCAATCAGACTTCACCACCTGTGGGAGTAAATGCGTCCTGTGGCCACCATCATCGGCAACGATATTGATCTTACAAAGTACCAGCCGGGTTATGACAACAAGAACCGGAGGATTCCAACTCCGCATTATGATGATGTCAGCCTGATCCCTCCAAATCGTAAGCATACCTTTGCTCCTGAAGTTGACCCGGCCTGTTTAATAGATGATGAAGCTGAATTTGAAGCCTTAAGCGGCATTGACTGGACCTCGTCAACCTTCTAGGACAAAGTAGCAGACGAAGAGGCGGAGAAGGATAACCCGGAGTCGTCAAGTCCACCAAAGGAGTAATCCTCCTGGCACTTAAGTCTTTTAAAGAAAACAATACTTCATTATTCAGACTCGTGGAGTCTTGTAATAGGGTAGAAAAACTTCTTAACTCTGTCATGCCTTCGCACATGTTTTGCGGTGCTTAACAATGTCTCAAGCCGCTAGCAACGTGCACTGTCAGCTTGTTTGAATCATCCAAAAGCTTTCTGCTTTACTCTGTGTATAAAACAAAAACTTCCTTTGGCATCTCACCACATCCGGGGTCAGGTAAGATAACGTTAATCCGGAGTAGGAACCAAAACATCATAAGTATCAACCGGTTTAAGGCGTACCTTACCGGCTTACTTGATCCCAGAAAATTGGCACATATAACGTTTACCTGGCCCTTAGTATTATTTACTCTTATAGGATAAAGTAAACCTGATTTTCAAAGGCCTCTGATTCGAATACGATCAGCAGAACCGTTCCAGAGGGGTTAAGCTAAGATTCGGATACGATCATATAGCCCCCAATGGCTTTGGCGATGCCGATCAAATGGGTATCGACAGCTATGTTCTCTTTGGTTCGAATACGACCTATGTTTGAATAGGAAGCCCCCAAGTGACCATGAGAGTTGTTTAATGACGCTGATTCGAATATGATCCACGTCAGGCCCAAAGAGGTTAAGCTATGATTCAAATATGATCAAGAAGCCCCCAAGTGGGTTCGGCAGTGTGCCAATCAATTGGGTATCGACAACTATGTTCTCTTTGGTTCGAATACGACCTATGTTTGAACAGGAAGCCCCCAAATGACCATGGCTTGATTCAGATATGATCATAAGCCGGACCAAAGGGAAAACTGGATTCAGATATGATCCGCTCCCTGTTTAGTCGTTTCCATCACCTGGTAAAGAAGACACATAAACCTTGTAGGATGGAAAAGAAAGAGGTCCTGCTTTATTGCTTTATATAATATATACATTGCTAAAAAAGGAAAGATAAATATACTCTGAAAGCCAGCGGCTTAAGTATAGTAGGGCCAGAGATGCGCTATGTTCCACGGCCGGCGGGTCTCCTCCTCCGACTTACGTGAGTCTTTGTGCTCTCGAACATCGATGACGTAATATGACCCGTTGTTAAGATTCTTGCTGACCATGAAAGGTCCTTCCCAAGGAGGGGACAGCTTGTGCATATCAGTTTGATCCTGGATGAGCCGGAGCACTAAATCGCCTTCTTGGAAAGTTCTGCTTCTAACCCGGCGGCTGTGATAACGGCGCAGGTCTTGCTGGTAAATCACCGAGCGGGCTATGGCCAAGTCTCGCTTTTCATCCAACAAGTCAAGTGCATCCTGTCGAGCTTTTTCGTTATCAGCCTCAACGTAAGCCGCCACCCAGGGGTGAATCATGTCGGATGTCTCTTTGCATTACCTCAGATGCTCCTAACACCCTGTAGAAAGGAGTATAACCAGTAGAACTGTTAGGCGTTGTGTTGAGGCTCCATAGCACGTAAGGTAATTCCTCCACCCAACAACCCGGAGTTTGCTGTAAAGGAACTAAGAGCCGGGTTTGATACCTTTCAAGATCTCTTGATTAGCTCTTTACGCTGACCATTAGGCGGGGGTGAGCAACAATTAAACATCAAGCGGATGTGCTCTTGTTGTGAGAACTATTCCATGGCACCCTTTAGAGAGATTAGTGCCATTATCGGTTATAATCTTGTGCGGAAAACCAAAGCGAAAGATCACCTTTTGATGAACTGAACCGCCGTGGCTGCATCACACTTCTTGACCGGCTCTGCTTCAACCCACTTGGTGAATTTATCCACTGCCACCAACAGGTGTGTCTTCTTATCTTTAGACCTTTTGAAAGGTCCAACCATATCAAGCCCCCAGATTGCAAACGACCAAGTAATTGGAATCATCCTTAATTCTTGAGCCGGCAAATGTGCTCGTCGTGAGCATTTTTGACATCCGTCGCATTTGCTGACAAGATCCTCCGCATCAGCATGAACCGTCAGCCAATAAAAACCATGACGAAAAGACTTGGCTACCAGAGACTTTGAACCGGCATGATGACCACAATCACCTTCATGAATCTCACGAAGTATCTCCTGACCCTCCATAGGTGACACACAACACTGAAACGCCCCAGTGACGCTGCGGTGATGCAACTCGCCATGAACAATTGTCATGGATTTGGACCGCCTGACGATTTGTCTTGCCAAGGTCTCGTCCTCACGCAATTCTCCCCGGGTCATATAGGCTAAGTATGGGACTGTCCAGTCCGGGATGGCATGGAGAGCCGCCACCAGCTGTGCCTCCGGGTCTGGTACTGCAAGTTCTTCCTCTGTAGGCACTCTGACAGAAGGGTTATGCAAAATGTCCAGAAAAGTATTAGGCGGCATCGGCTTACGCTGAGACCCCAGCCGGCTTAAAGCATCAGCCGCCTCATTCTTCCTTCGATCAATGTGCTCTACTTGATAACCTTTGAAGTGCCCAGCCACCGCATCAACCTCACGACGATAAGCCGCCATGAGGGATCCTTAGAATCCCATGTGCACGACACTGTTGACGAGGTGCAGAATCGCCCAAACATCTTACCCGGCTCAAATTCATCTCTTTGGCCATCCGGAGGCCATGGAGTAAAGCCTCATATTCAGCTGCATTGTTAGTACATGGAAACATAAGCCGGAGCACATAACAAAATTTGTCACCTCGGGGGGAAGTTAAAACAACCCCAGCCCCCGAGCCCTCCAACTTCCTGGACCCATCGAAGTGAATAGTCCAATACGTGTTATCCGGCTTCTCCTCTGGTGCCTGCAACTCCGTCCAATCATTGATAAAGTCCACTAGGGCTTGAGACTTGATAATTTGTCTTGTGACATATACTTCAAACTGTGAGGCCCAAGCTCGATGGCCCACTTGGCAACTCGTCCTGTGGCTTCCCTATTCTGGATGATGTCTCCCAAGAGGGTTGAACTTACCACGGTTATAGGATGACCCGAGAAGTACTGCTTTAGCTTCCGGCTCGCCATGAATACCCCATAAACCAGTTTCTGCCAGTGCGGATACCTTTGCTTGGACTCTATGAGCACCTCACTGATGTAATAAACCGGCCTCTGAACCAGATGCTCCTTGCCAGTCTCCTTACGCTCCACCACAATGGCCACACTAACAGCACGTGAGTTAGCAGCAACATACAATAGCAATGGCTCTTTATCAATCGGAGCTGCGAGAACCGGCGGCTCAGCCAATTGTCTCTTTAAATCTTCAAAAGCAGCATCAGCAGCCTTACCTGCATAAAGGTGTACGCTTTCTTCATCATCTCGATACAACGGTAAAGCCTTCTCCCCTAGCCGGCTTATGAATCGGCTTAAAGCAGCAACACGACGACCTGCGGTCGGGAACATCATTGATGCACGCCCGGCTTAGCCAGAGAGGTAATCGCCTTTATCTTCTCCGGATTAGCTTCAATGCCCCTGTTTGAGACCAGGAATCCCAAAAGTTTGCCTGCAGGTACGCCAAATACGCACTTCTCCGGGTTAAGCATCATCTTGTAGACCCGGAGATTATCAAAGGTTTCCTTTAAATCGGAGATCAAGGTTTCCTTCTCTCTGGACTTCACCATAATGTCATCCACATAAGCATGAACATTGCGCCCAATCAGATTGTGGAGACAATTCTACGAGACCCGATAAGTCATACAGCACTCCACGAGCCCAAAGCGGCATAGACACATAGCGAAGGCTCCAAATGGAGTAATGAAAGCCGTCTTCTCCTGGTCCTTAACTGCCATCTTGATCGATGATAACCAGAGTAAGCATCCAAAAACTCAACCGCTTTCGCAACCCGCAGTGGCATCGATGATTTGATCAATGCGGGCGAGCAAAGGGATCAATGGGACAAGCTTTATTTAGGTCCGTGTAATCTACACACATCCGCCAGTGCCATTCTTCTTGAGCACAAGCACCGGGTTAGCCAACCACTACGGGTGAAAAACTTCCACGATGAACCACCGCTAAGAGCCGGCGACCTCTTCCCCTATAGCCTTTCGCCTTTCCTCATTGAATCGCCGGAGAAACTGCACGACCGGCTTATACTTTGGATCAATATTAAGAGTGTGCTCAGCGAGTTCTCTCGGGACACCCGGCATGTCAGAAGGTTTCCATGCAAAGATGTCCCGATTCTCACGGATGAACTCGATGAGCGCCCTTTCCTATTTGGGATCCGAATTGGTACTGACGCTTAACTGCTTGGAAGAGTCACCTGGAGTGAAGTCAACCAGTTTTGTCTCAGCGGCCGACTTAAATTTCAAAGTCGAGTCTTGCTCTGTGGTTGGCTTCTTCAAAGAGGTCATATCTGCCGGGTCAACATTAGTTTGATAAAACTTCAGCTCCTCTTCAGCACAAACGAATTCAGGATATGCCGCATCGCCTTCCTCGCATTCCAAGGCCACCTTGCGACTCCCATGCACAGTGATGATGCCCTTGTAACCCGGCATCTTGAGCTGTAGATAAACATAACACGGCCGTGCCATAAACTTGGCATAAGCTGGCCGTCCAAACAGAGCATGATATGGGCTTCCGATTTTGACTACCTCAAACGTCAGCTTCTCAGCCCTGGAATCGTATTCGTCTCCAAAAGCCACTTCCAGCTCGATCTTTCCCACATGATACGCCGGCTTACCGGGTACCACCCCATGGAAAACAGTGTTAGATGTCCACAAGTCCTTATCAGTCAGACCCATACGGCGAAAGGTCTCATAATAGAGAATATTGATGCTGCTTCCGCCGTCCATGAGCGCCTTAGTGAATTTATATCCACCAACCTGAGGGGCCACCACCAAGGCTAACTGACCCGGGTTATCAGCCCGGGGGGGTGATCTTCTCTACTCCAAATGATAGGCTGTTCTGACCACCTCAAATAACGGGGAACCGCCGGTTCAACCGAATTCACAGCCCTTTTATGAACCTTCTGGTCACGTTTACACAAGTTAGTGGTAAACACATGGTATTGCCCACCGTTTAACTGTTTTGGATGGCTCTGATAACTGGCTTGTTCTTTCTTGTCCTCCTTGACCGGACTGCTGCTGATTATAGCCACCTTGACCACCTTGAAAACCGGAACTTGAGCCGCCACCCGGGCCATGGAAACCACCTACTCCTGAACCGCCGCCTGATCCGTGATTGCCATCGAACATGTTTGAATTCTTGAAAGCCATGATCGCGCAGTCTTTCCATAAGTGGGTGGCAGGATTTTCCTGAGTACCGTGTCTTGGACAAGGCTCATTCAGAAGCTGCTCAAGAGATGGACCTGAGCCACCAGATCGAGGAGGTCCTCTCCCCTTACGCTTCTTGTTATTACCTTGAGCATTAGCATTGGCCACAAACGCCGGGTTACCATTCGGCTTACGCTTGTTACCACCTTGACTTACCGGCTGTTGCTGCTGACCCTTTCCGTTGCCGTTCTTCATTCCCTTCCCTGTCTTTTCCTCCTCAGACACGGGATCATCGGTGAAATGTCGAATCGGCATATTTAACCAAAGCCGCCATCAGCGTACCCATGTCATTGCAATCACGCTTAAGGCGCCCCAGCTTCTGCTTCAGCGGCACAAAACGACAATTCTGATGGAGCATAAGTACCGCAGAGCCGGCATCCATCTTATCAGATGAATGTACTATTTCTTTGACCCGGCGCAACCAATGAGTTGTGGACTCACCCTCCTCCTGCTTACAATTGGTCAAGTCCACAATGGACATAGATTGCTTGCAAGTATCCTTAAAGTTCTGGATGAACCGGGCCTTTAACTCGGCCCATGAACTGATGGAATTGGGAGGCAAGCTTTTCAACCAAGTTCGGGCCGTTCCATCTAACACCATGGTGAAATACTTAGCCATTGCCGCGTCGCTGACTTCCAATAATTACATCGCCATCTCGTAACTTTCAATCCATGCCCCCGGCTGTAAGTCGGCCGTGTAATTCGGCACCTTTGGAGGACCCTTGAAATCCTTGGGCAGACGCACATCTCGCAGAGCCGGCACCAGACAAGGGACACCACCGGTTCTAGTGGACACCCCTGCTCCAACAGAAGTCATTGGATACTCTAGGAAACCATCATACGCCGTCTGCTGAGCCGCTAATTGAGCCGCCCGTTCATCCTCCTGACGCAATCAATCCTGCACCGGGTTATAGCCGCCGGGTTGGTTCTTGACGCTGGGCATTACTTGATAAAGCCTCTGACTCCATGTGTCTGCTGTAACTCGGACTCCGATTTGGTCGAGGTGCTACCCAAGGCTGAGGAGGGGAATGAATCATGTCCCTGCTGTAAGAATAGGCCTCTTGCTATGCCAAGGCCGCCTAAATAAGCTCCCTAACCCTCCGGGTTTCTACCGCCGTCGGGTCGTCACCATCCACTAGAAGAGCCGCCAGACGCGCCGATGCTGCTATCAGGTTCTCCATGGGGTTGGAAAAGTGGCCCGGAGGTGTTGGTATGTATCGGGGTGGGGCCATGCTCCCGTGAAGAGGTGCCGTCTCTCGAGGTTGAGCCGGCCCTCCAGCTCCGGGTGTCATAAATTGATTGGCTTCGGGCGGATTGCTAGGACCAGCTCCAGGTGTCGTGAAAAGATTCCGAGGATCGTAAACCGGAGGCAGACGGGACTGGGTTTTCTGATGTCTCCTTCTCATCACCTCATTGGATGCATTCAGACTCATGTTAAGCTGTAAAGCCTCTGACTGGAGTCGCTGCGCTCGTGCATCTAAAGCCGCCGCTCATGCCTAGCTTTGGTGTCCTCGACCACCAAGGCCTCCTTGGCTGAGCTATCTCCTCACGCACCTTTGCCACCTCCGCGTTATGCTCATCAGATTTGCAGGAATAACGGTGGAGGTTAACAAGGCCGTCAACTTGTCCATAAGATCTATCGGCACTGAGCGGGCGGCGGGGCCTCCTGCCCCGCCGCTCCTAACCAGACGTTATTCTTTGTCGCGATCGTCGAGTCATGGCCGGGTTGGGTACCAGCCATGAAGACTCCTTGCCCAAACATGGCGGCTCATAGCAATCTGGGCGCTAGAGTCATCGTAACAAACCCCTAGCATGCCTTCTTGGACCTGATCTGAGAGAATCTGTTGAGCTAGAGGACGAATCATCATCTGATGGGACGGCCGTCTCTTCGCCATCTTTAGATCCTTCCGAAAGTGCCTCTCCATGAACACAGCCCACAAAGGCATGCTTCATCACAGGTTGAATCTGAGCGGGTCTCGCACGCTGAGCCGTCTCAATGAGGTTGGTACAGCTATCCGGCTCTGGGCCCGGCTCACCAATCCGGCCGATGAAGACGTGAATTCCGCCAAAGGGGACCCGGTACCCGTACTCAATTGAGTCGGCCTCGGGGGCCCAGCCTTCATTGTCGATGTAGATCTTGCCGCGATGACTCTTGGTCATCCGCCCATCACAGATCCCTTGAGCCCTTCGGAGCTGCCCTTCAAGAACTCAAATCCACCATGCGCTGGCCCCACGGTGGGCGCCAACTGTCGTGGTTTTGTCACGGCAGATGTCCTCTTGCAAGGACTTAGTCATGGAGCCATCCCAACTAGGAAGCTTAAAGGGGTTAATCGGGACAAAGGACACGAGAGGTTTATACTAGTTGGGCCCCTTGCGGTGAAGGAAAGCCTACGTCTAGTTGGGTTGGTATTGCTTGATGTTTCGATGACCAGGGAGCAAGATACGCTATGCCCGGCTCTCGATGGATTGTTTCTTGCCCTAAGCCGCTGGCGGGTCGTCCCCTCATATACACGGGTTGACGCCCTGCGGCTTACAGAGTCCTGGCCGGCTCATAAACAGTGTACGGCTCGGTGACTAGTCAAGTCTACCTTATGATACAAGTCATGCCATTATGGCGGTTTACTACAACGGGCCTTAAGTCGCCTATGGGCCTTAGGCCCCTTGTTGAGACGCCATCTTCATGCTTGGACTTGGGCTTCCTCTGATGAGTCTTCTTTGTGTAACCCGGCCCCTCCTGGGCGGTGTACACAAATAGTCATATCCCCAACAGTCTGCTTGTGCTTTATTATCATAGTGGCGAACTTTGATGCCCAGTGGATGTAATATGCCGTAATTTCTTTATTGTATAGTCTAGGTTTTTTCTTATTCACGATGCTGCAGTTATTTTACTGTATATATATCCTGTCTTATTTGTAAACACCTGCCAAACCGTAAAATTACGGTACATAATCGGGGCGTCATGCAATCACGATGTAGGTTGGGCTGAAAGCGTGTCGAACAGCTCACGGTAAGCGGCAGCCCGAAATGAACCCCGGCCCATGATTGTGCGAATCAAATCACGGGCTTTTAATAGGCCAAAATTGTCTGGTCCTTGTTTGGCCCAATCAGATATCGGCTGCAAGCAGGTCGGATGCAAACCGGGCCGTAGTTAGGCCCAACTATATGGTAGGCTTTTAAAAGGCCGAAATTAATATAGGGCCGAAATGTTAAACAGGCCCTTAACAGGCCAAAACTAATATCAGGCCGAATTACTAAGTGGGCCCAAAAGCATAGCGTCATGTTGACGGGCCGAATATGATATGGGCCATAATTGAGCCCAAAGCCTCATAAAGGGACGGACCAGATCTGGGCCGTAACTTGGCCCAGACTGTGGTAGGCTTTTAATGGGCCGGATCTCATATGGGCCAGTATTAGGCCCAGAGCATGGCAGGCCATTAATGGACCGGATCAAATATGGGCCGGCATTTGGCCCAAAACATGGCAGCCAGTTAATGGGCCGGCCTACTAGGGTCCTCAAAATCTTGTGGGCCTACAGCTAGGCCGGCCCATTAATGTCGGCGAAATCTCGTGGGCCTTTAGCTGGGCCGGCCCATTATGATCCGCAAGAATCTTGTGGGCCTTTACCTGGGCCGGCCCATTATGGCACTCAAAAATCTTGTGGGCCTTTACCTGGGCCAGCCAATTATGGCCCGCAAAATCTTGTGGGCCTTTAGCTGGGCCAGGCCATTATGGTCCGCAAAATCTCGTGGGCCTTTAGCTGGGCCGGCCCATTTAAACTTGATGGGCCGGTCCATGTGTCAACATATCATAGGCGCGTCTCGCCCATTGGATGAGCGACACCTGTGCCAATGATGATTTTACACGTCGAAAATCCCCATTGGTCGGGGCTGTTAACGGGTTATCGGATCCAAAACCCGACCCGATAGCTTAACGGTGTTCTGTTACAGTGGATGCCACGTGTCGGTCACCCTTCACGAAAGCACTTCTATGACGCGCGATTTAGCGTCATGGAAGTGGACCCTTCCGTGATGATAATTTTGGTAATGTCATGGAACACTTCTACGACATCACAGGTATGACTATCTTGATTCAGTCATAAATTTGTCATGGATGTACATGCATGACAACAAACGTGACCTACTGTGACAAACACCTATCATCACGGAAGTGTATTTTTTTGTAGTGCAGCCTCCCCTCTCTCTTTCCCCTAAAGCCCAATAAGGCCATATACTCCCGGACGAATTCCCGTAACTCTCTCCGGTACTCCGAAAAATACCCGGATCACTCGGAACCTTTCTGAAGTCCGAATATAGTCGTCCAATATATAGATCTTTACGTCTCGACCATTTGGAGACTGCTCGTCATGGCCCCGATCTCATCCGGGACTCTGAACTACCTTCGGTACATCAAAACACATAAACTCATAATACCGATCGTCACCGAACTTTAAGCGTGCGGACCCTACGGGTTTGAGAACTATGTAGACATGACCGAGACACGTCTCCGTCCAATAACCAATAGCGGATCATAGATGCTCATATTGGCTCCCACATATTCTACGAAGATCTTTATTGGTCAAACCGCATAACAACATATGTTGTTCCCTTTGTCATCGGTATGTTACTTGCCCGAGATTCGATCGTCGGTATCTCAATACCTAATTCAATCTTGTTACCGAAAAGTCTCTTTACTCGTTCCGTAATACATCATCTCGCAACTAACTCATTAGTTACAATGCTTGCAAGGCTTATAGTGATGTGTATTACCGAGTGGGCCCAGAGATACCTCTCCGACAATCGGAGTGACAAATCCTAAGCTCAAAATACGCCAACTCAACAAGTAGCTTCGGAGACACCTGTAGAGCACCTTTATAATCACCCAGTTACGTTGTGACGTTTGGTAGCACACAAAGTGTTCCTCCGATGGCAGGAGTTGCAAAATCTCATAGTCATAGGAACATGTATAAGTCATGAAGAAAGCAATAGCAACATACTAAACGATTAAATGCTAAGCTAATGGAATGGGTCAAGTCAATCACATCATTCTCCTAATGATGTGATCCCTTTAATCAAATGACAACTCATGTCTATGGCTAGGAAACTCAACCATCTTTGATCAACGAGCTAGTCAAGTAGAGGTATACTAGTGACACTATGTTTTGTCTATGTATTCGCATTTGCGTATCAAGTTTCCGTTTAAGAAAATTCTAGCATGAATAATAAACATTTATCATGAAATAAGGAAATAAATAATAACTTTATTATTGCCTCTAGGGCATATTTTCTTCAGTCTCCCACTTGCACTAGAGTCAATAATCTAGTTCACATCGCCATGTGATTTAATACCAATAGTTCACATCACCATGTGATTAACACCCATAGTTCACATCAAAGGGTTTACTAGATTCAGCAATCTAGTTCACATCGCCATGTGATAAACACCCAAAGAGTACAAAGGTGTGATCATGTTTTGCTTGTGAGAGAAGTTTAGTCAACGGGTCTGCCAAATTCAGATCCGTATGTATTTTGCAAATTTCTATGTCAACAATGCTCTGCACGGAGCTACTCTAGCTAATTGCTCCCACTTTCAATATGTATCCAGATGGACATTTAGAGTCATCCAGATTAGTGCCAAAACTTGCATCGACGTAACCCTTTACGATGAACTTTTTGTCACCTCCATAACCGAGAAACATATCCTTCTTCCACTAAGGATAATTTTGACCAATGTCCAGTGATCTACTCCTATATCACTATTGTACTCCCATGCCAAACTCAGGGCAGGGTATACAATAGGTGCAGTACATAGCATGGCATACTTTATAGAACCTATAGCTGAGGCATAGGGAATGACTTTCATTCTCTCTCTATCTTATGCTGTGGTCGGGTTTTGAGTCTTACTCAACTTCACACCTTGCAACACAGGCAAGAACTCTTTCTTTGACTATTCCATTTTGAACTACTACAAAAACTTGTCAAGGTATGTACTCATTGAAAAAAATTATCAAGCGTCTTGATCTATCTCTATAGATCTTGATGCTCAATATGTAAGCAGCTTCACCGAGGTATTTCTTTGAAAAACTCCTTTCAAATACTCCTTTATGCTTTCCAAAAAATTCTACATTATTTCCGATCAACAATATGTCATTCACATATGTCTATCAGAAATGATGTAGTGCTCCCACTCACTTTCTTGTAAATACAGGCTTCACCACAAGTCTGTATAATACTATCTGCATTGATCAACTCATCAAAGCGTATATTCCAACTCCGAGATGCTTGCACCAGTCCATAGACGGATCGCTGGAGCTTTCCACATTTTGTTAGCACCTCTAGGATTGACAAAACCTTCTGGTTGCATCATATACAACTCTTCTTTAAGAAATTCATTAAGGAATGTAGTTTTGACATCCATTTGCCAGATTTCATAAAATATGGCATTTTTCTAACATGATTCGGACAGACTTAAGCATCGCTACGAGTGAGAAAATCTCATCGTAGTCAACACTTTTGAACTTTGTCAAAACCTTTTTTTGACAAGTCTAGCTTTGTAGATAGTAACACTACTATCGTCATTCTGTCTTCCTCTTGAAGATCCATTTATTTTCTATGGCTTGCCGATCATCGGGCAAGTCAATCAAAGTCCACACTTTGTTCTCATACATGGATCCCATCTCAGATTTCATGGCCTCAAGCCATTTCGCGGAATATAGGCTCATCATCGCTTCCTCATAGTTTGTAGGTTTGTCATGGTCAAGTAACATGAACTCCAGAATAGGATTACCATACCACGCTGGTGTTGGGGAACGTTGCAGAAAATAAAAAATTTCCTACGGTTTCACCAAGATCCATCTATGAGTTCATCTAAGCAACGAGTCATGGGAGAGAGATTGCACCTACATACCACTTCTAGATCGCGTGTGGAAGCGTTCAAGGGAACGGGGATGATGGAGTCGTACTCGCCGTGATTCAAATCACCGATGACCAAGTGCCGAACGGACAGCACCTCCGCATTCAACACACGTACAGAACGGACGACGTCTCCTCCTTCTTGATCCAGCAATGGGGAAGGAGAGGTTGAGGAAGAAGGCTCCAGCAGCAAAGACGACGGGCGTGATGATGGTGGAGAGGCAAGATTCAACAGGGCTTCGCCAAGCATGCAGCGGAGTAGGAGAGGTGTTGGGGAGGGGAGGGGCTGCGCCTTGGATGTGTGTTGCAGCCCTCCCCTCACCCCTCTATTTATAGGGGAAGGGGCAAGGGGGCCCGGCCCCTCTAGATGAGATCTAGAGGGGGGGCGGCGGCCAGGGAGGGGGGCTTTCCCCACAAGCAAAGGGGGGCGCCCCCACTAGGGTCCCCCCCCAACCCTAGGCGCATGGGCCCAAGGGGGGGGCACGCCCAGCCCTCCAGGGGCTGGTTCCCTGCCCCTTGTGGCCCATGAGGCCCTCCGAGAGAGGTGGCCCCTCCCGGTGGACCCGGAACCTCTCCGGTGGCCCCAGCACAATACCGATATGCCCCGAAACTTTCCGGTGTCCGTATGACAACTTCCCATATATAAATCTTCACCTCCGGACCATTCCGGAACTCCTCGTGACGTCCGGGATCTCATCCGGGACTCCGAACAACATTCGGTAATCACATACAAGTCTTCCTAATAACCCTAGCGTCACCGAACCTTAAGTGTGTAGACCATATGGGTTCGGGAGACATGCAGACATGACCGAGACGACTCTCCGGTCAATAACCAACAACGGGATCTGGATACCCATGTTGGCTCCCACATACTCCTCAATAATCTCATCGGATGAACCACGATGTCGAGGATTCAAGCAACCCCGTATACTATTCCTTTTGTTAGACGGTATGTTACTTGCCCGAGATTCGATCGTCGGTATCCCAATACCTCGTTCAATCTCAAGTACGGCAAGTCACTTTACTGCATACCATAATGCATGATCCCGTGACGGACACATGGTCACTTTGAGCTCATTATGATGATGCACTACCGAAAGTGGGCCTAGTGATACCTCTCCGTAATACAGAGTGACAAATCCCGGTCTCGATCCGTGTCAACCCAATGACACTTTCGGAGATACATAGTGTACCTTTATAGTCACCCAGTTACGTTGTGACGTTTAGTACACCCAAAGTACTCCTATGGTATCCGGGAGTTACACGATCTCATGGTCTAAGGAAAAGATACTTGACATTGGAAAAGCTCTAGCAAAACGAACTACACGATCTTGTGCTATGCTTAGGATTGGGTCTTGTCCATCACATCATTCTCCTAATGATGTGATCCCGTTGTCAACGACATCTAATGTCCATAGTCGAAACCATGACTATCTGTTGACCAACGAGCTAGTCAACTAGAGGCTTACTAGGGACGTATTGTGTTCTATGTATTCACACGTGTATTACGATTTCCGGATAATACAATTATAGCATGAATAAAAGACAATTATTATGAACAAGGAAATATAATAATAGTCCTTTTATTATTGCCTCTAGGGCATATTTCCAATAGCCTCCCACTTGCACTAGAGTCAGTAATCTAGTTACATTGTGATGAATGGAACACCTATAGAGTTCTGGTGTTGATCATGTTTTGCCCTTGAAGAGAAAGTTTAGTCAACGGATCTGCGACATTCAGATCCGTATGAACTTTGCAAATTTCTATGTCTCCATCTTGAACATTTTCACGGATGGAGTTGAAGCGGCACGCTTGATCTGCTCGGTCTTCTTGTGAAACCTGGGCTCCTTGGAAAGTGCAATAGCTCCAGTGTTGTCACAGAAGAGTTTGATCAGCCCGACGCATTGGGTATGACTCCTAGGTCGGTGATGAACTCCTTCACCCAAATTGCTTCATGCGCTGCCTCCGAGGCTGCCATGTACTCCGCTTCACATGTAGATCCCACCACGACGCTCTGCTTGCAGCTGCACCAGCTTACTACTCCACCATTCAACATATACACGTATCCGGTTTGTGACTTAGAGTCATCCAGATCTATGTCGAAGCTAGCGTCGACGTAACCCTTCTGACGAGCTCTTCGTCACCTCCATAAACGAGAAACATGTCCTTTGTCCTTTTCAGGTACTTCAGGATATTCTTGACCGCTGTTCAGTGTTCCTTGCCGGGATTACTTTGGTACCTACCTACCAAACTTACGGCAAGGTTTACATCCGGTCTGGTACACAGCATGTCATACATAATAGATCCTATGGCTGAGGCATAGGGGATGACACTCATCTCTTCTTTATCTTTTGCCGTGGTCGGGCATTGAGCCGAGCTCAATCTCACACCTTGCAGTACAGGCAAGGACCCTTTCTTGGACTGATCCATTTTGAACTTCTTCAAAATCTTATCAAAGTATGTGCTTTGTGAAAGACCTATGAGGCGTCTCGATCTATCCCTATAGATCTTGATGCCTAATATGTAAGCAGCTTCTCCAAGGTCCTTCATTGAAAAACTTTTATTCAAGTAGGCCTTAATGTTGTCCAAGAGTTCTATATCATTTCCCATCAAAAGTATGTCATCTACATATAATATGAGAAATGCTACAGAGCTCCCACTCACTTTCTTGTAAACGCAGGCTTCTCCATAAGTATGCATAAACCCAAACGATTTGATCATCTCATCAAAGCGAATGTTCCAACTCCGAGATGCTTGCACCAGCCCATAAATGGTTCGCTGGAGCTTGCATACCTTGTTAGCATTCTTAGGGTCGACAAAACCTTCCGGCTGCATCATATACAGTTCTTCCTTAAGATAGCCGTTAAGGAATGCCGTTTTGACGTCCATTTGCCATATCTCATA
Organism: Aegilops bicornis; assembly: GCA_021605145.1. NCBI lineage: Eukaryota > Viridiplantae > Streptophyta > Magnoliopsida > Poales > Poaceae > Aegilops > Aegilops bicornis. Next base: position 102,651,284 of record CM038674.1, read on the forward strand.
ATCATAGCATGCGACAATTGCTAACATGATTCGGACGGACTTCAGCTTCGCTACGGGAGAGAAAGTCTCATCGTAGTCAACCCCTTGAACTTGCCGATAACCTTTAGCGACAAGTCGAGCTTTATAGATGGTAACATTACCATCCGCGTCCGTCTTCTTCTTAAAGATCCATTTGTTTTCTATCGCCGCCGATCATCGGGCAAGTCTGTCAAAGTCCATACTTTGTTTTCATACATGGATCCTATCTCGGATTGCATGGCTTCAAGCCATTTGTTGGAATCCGGGCCCGCCATTGCTTCTTCATAGTTCAAGGTTCACCGTTGTCTAACAACATGCTTTCCGGGACAGGGTTGCCATACCACTACGGTGTGGAACGTGTCCTTGTGGACCTACGAAGTTCAAGAGCAACTTGATCCGAAGTACCTTGATCATCATCATTAATTTCCTCTCCGGTAGGTGTAGGCACCACAGAACATTTTCCTAAGCTGCACTACTTTCCGGTTCAAGAGGTAGTACTTCATCGAAGTTCTACTTTCCTCCCACTTACTCCTTTCGAGAGAATCTCTTTTTCCGTAAAGGATCCGTTCTTGGCAACAAAGATCTTTCCTTCGGATCTAAGGTAGAAGGTATACCCAATGGTTTCCTTAGGGTATCCTATGAAGACGCATTTTTCCGACTTGGGTTCGAGCTTGTTAGGTTGAAGTTTCTTGACATAAGCATCGCATCCCCAAACTGTTAGAAACTACAGCTTAGGTTTCTTCCCAAACCATAATTCATACAAAGGTCGTCTCAACGGATTTAGACGGTGCCCTATTTAAAGTGAATGTAGTTGTCTCTAGAGCGTATCCCCAAAATCATAGCGGTAAATCGGTAAGAGACATCATACACCGCACCATATCCAATAGAGTGCGATTACAACGTTCGGACACACCGTTACGCTGAGGTGTTCCAGGCGGCGTGAGTTGTGAAACGATTCCACATTTCCTTAAGTGTGTACCAAATTCATGACTTAAATATTCTCCTCCATGATCTGATCGTAAGAACTTTATTTTTCGGTCACGTTGATTCTCTACCTCATTCTGAAATTCCTTGAACTTTTCAAAGATCTCAGACTTGTGTTTCATCAAGTAGACATACCCATATCTACTCAAGTCATCAGTGAGAGTGAGAACATAACGATATCCTCCGTGAGCCTCAACGCTCATTGGACCGCACACATTGGTATGTATGATTTCCAATAAGTTGGTTGCTCGCTCCATTGTCCCGGAGAATGGAGTCTTGGTCATTTTGCCCATGAGGCATGGTTCGCATGTGTCAAATGATTCATAATCGAGAGACTCTAAAAGTCCATCAGAATGGAGCTTCTTCATGCGCTTGACACCAATGTGACCAAAGGCGGCGATGCCACAAGTATGTGGGACTATCATTATCAACTTTACATCTTTTGGTATTCACACTATGAATATGTGTAATATTACGTTCGAGATTCATTAAGAATAAACCATTGACCATCGGAGCTTGACCATAAAACATATCTCTCATATAAATAGAACAACCATTATTCTCGGATTTAAATGAGTAGCCATCTCGCATTAAACAAGATCCTGATACAATGTTCATGCTCAAACTTGGCACTAAATAACAATTATTGAGGTTTAAAACTAATCCCGTAGGTAAATGTAGAGGTAGCGTGCCGACGGCGATCACATTGACCTTGGAACCATTCCCGACGCCAAGATCGTCACCTCGCCCTTCGCCAGCCTCCGTTTATTCCGCAGCTCCTGCTGTGAGTTACAAATATGAGCAACGGCACCGTATCAAATACCCAGGAGTTACTACGAGTAATCGTAAGGTACACATCAATTACATGTATATCAAATATACCTTTAGTGTTGCCGGCCTTCTTGTCGGCTAAGTATTTGGGGCAGTTCCGCTTCCAGTGGCCCTTCCCTTTGCAATAAAAGCACTCTGTCTCAGGCTTGGGTCCATTCTTTGACTTCTTCCCGGCAACTTGCTTACCGGGCGCGGAAACATCCTTTCCGTCCTTCTTGAAGTTCTTCTTACCCTTGCCTTCTTGAACTTAGTGGTTTTATTAACCATCAACACTTGATGTTCTTTCTTGATTTCAACCTCTGCTGACTTCAGCATTGAGAATACTTCAGGAATGGTCTTCACCATCCCCTGCATATTTTAGTTCATCACAAAGCTCTTGTAGCTTGGTGGGAGCGATCAAGGATTCTGTCAATGACCGCCTCGTCCAGGAGGTTAATGTCCAAATTGGACAAAGCGGTCGTGCAACCCACACATTTTGAGTATGTGCTCACTGACAGAACTGTTTTCCTCCATCTTACAACTATAGAACTTGTCGGAGACTTCATATCTCTCGACCCGGGCATGAGCTTGGAAAACCATTTTCAGCTCCTCGAACATCTCATATGCTCCGTGTTGCTCAAAACGCTTTTGGAGCCCCGGTTCTAAGCTGTAAAGCATGCCGCACTGAACGAGAGAGTAATCATCAGCACGAGACTGCCAAGCATTCATAATGTCTTGGTTCTCTGGGATGGGTGCTTCACCTAGCGGCGCTTCTAGTACATATTGTTTCTTGGCTGCTATGAGGATGATCCTCAAGTTCCGGACCCAGTCCGAATAGTTGCTGCCATCATCTTTCAGCTTGGTTTTCTCTAGGAACGCGTTGAAGTTCATGTTGACATGAGCGTTGGCCATTTGATCTACAAGACATATTTTGCAAAACTTTAGACTAAGTTCATGATAATTAAGTTCATCTAATCAAATATTTAATGAACTCCCACTCAGATTGACATCCCTCTAGTCATCTAAGTGCTACACGATCCGAGTCAACTAGGCCGTGTCCGATCATCACGTGAGACGGACTAGTCATCATCGGTGAACATCTCCATGTTGATCGTATCTTCCATACGACTCATGTTCGACCTTTCGGTCTCTTGTGTTCCGAGGCCATGTCTGTACATGCTAGGCTCGTCAAGTTAACCCTAAGTGTTTTGCATGTTTAAAACTGTCTTACACCCGTTGTATGTGAACGTAAGGATCTATCACACCCGATCATCACGTGGTGCTTCGAAACGACGAACTTTAGCAACGGTGCACAGTTAGGGAGAACACTTTCTTGAAATTATTATAAGGGATCATCTTATTTACTACCGTCGCTCTAAGTAAACAAGATGCATAAACATAGTAAACATCACATGCAATTATATAAAGTAGTGACATGATATGGCCAATATCATATAGGTCCTTCGATCTCCATCTTCGGGGCTCCATGATCATATTGTCACCGGCATGACACCATGATCTCCATCATCATGATCTCCATCATCGTGTCTTCATGAAGTTGTCACGCCAACGACTACTTCTAGTTCTATGGCTAACGCGTTTAGCAATAAAGTAAAGTAATTTACATGGCGTTCTTCAATGACACGCATGTCATACAAAAATAAGACAACTCCTATGGCTCCTTCCGGTTGTCATACTCATCGACATGCAAGTCGTGATTCCTCTTACAAGAACATGATCTCATACATCACAATATATCATTCATCATTCATCACAACTTCTGGCCATATCACATCACATGACAATTACTGCAAAAACAAGTTAGACGTCCTCTAATTGTTGTTGCATCTTTTACGTGGCTGCAATTGGGTTCTAGCAAGAACGCTTTTCTTACCTCTGAATAACCACAACGTGATTTTGTAGACTTCTATTTACCCTTCATAAAGACCCTTTTCATCTAATCCGCTCCAACTAAAGTAGGAGAGATGACACCCGCTAGCCACCTTATGCAACTAGTGCATGTCGATTCGGTGGAACCTGTCTCACGTAAGCGTCGTGTAAGGTCGGTCCGGGCCGCTTCATCCCACAATACCGCTGAAGAAAGAAAAGACTAGTAGCGGCAAGAAAGTTGACAAGATCTACGCCCACAACAAAATTGTGTTCTACTCGTGCAATAGAGAACTAGGCATAGACCTAGCTCATGATACCACTGTTGGGGAACGTTTGCAGAAAATAAAATTTTTCCTACGGTTTCACCAAGATCCATCTATGAGTTCATCTAAGCAACGAGTCATGGGAGAGAGATTGCATCTACATACCACTTGTAGATCGCGTGCGGAAGCGTTCAAGGGAACGGGGATGATGGAGTCGTACTCGCCGTGATTCAAATCACCGATGACCAAGCGCCGAACGGGCAGCACCTCCGCGTTCAACACACGTACAGAACAGACGACGTCTCCTCCTTCTTGATCCAGCAATCGGGAAGGAGAGGTTGAGGAAGAAGGCTCCAGCAGCAGCACGACGGCGTGATGATGGTGGAGAGGCAGTACTCCGACAGGGCTTCGCCAAGCATACGCGGAGGAGGAGAGGTGTTGGGGAGCGGAGGGGCTGCGCCTTGGATGTGTGTTGCAGCCCTCCCCTCACCCCTCTATTTATAGGGGAAGTGGCAGGGCGGCCCTCTAGATGAGATCTAGAGGGGCGGCGGCTGTGGAGGGGGCTTGCCCCCCAAGCAAAGGGGGGCACCCCCACTAGGGTCCCCCCCCAACCCTAGGCGCATGGGCCCAAGGGGGGGGCACGCCCAGCCCTCCAGGGGCTGGTTCCCTGCCCCTTGTGGCCCATGAGGCCCTCCGAGAGAGGTGGCCCCTCCCGGTGGACCCCCGGAACCTCTCCGGTGGCCCCGGTACAATACCGATATGCCCCCGAAACTTTCCGGTGTCCGTATGACAACTTCCCATATATAAATCTTCACCTCCGGACCATTCCGGAACTCCTCGTGACGTCCGGGATCTCATTCGGGACTCCGAAAAACATTTGGTAATCACATACAAGTCTTCCTAATAAACCTAGCATCACCGAACCTTAAGTGTGTAGACCCTACGGGTTCGGGAGACATGCAGACATGACCGACACGACTCTCCGGTCAATAAACAACAGCGGGATCTGGATACCATGTTGGCTCCCACATACTCCTCGATGATCTCATCGGATGAACCACGATGTCGAGGATTCAAACAACCACGTATACTATTCCTTTTGTTAGACGGTATGTTACTTGCCCGAAATTCGATCGTCGGTATCCCAATACCTCGTTCAATCTCGTTACCGGCAAGTCACTTTACTCGTACCGTAATGCATGATCCAGTGACCAGACACTTGGTCACTTTGAGCTCATTATGATGATGCACTACCGAGTGGGCCAAGTGATACCTCTCCGTAATACGGAGTGACAAATCGCAGTCTCGATCCGTGTCAACCCAACAGACACTTTCGGAGATACCTGTAGTGTACCTTTATAGTCACCCAGTTACGTTCTGACGTTTGTTACACCCAAAGTACTCCTACGGTATCCGGGAGTTACACGATCTCATGGTCTAAGGAAAAGATACTTGACATTGGAAAAGCTCTAGCAAAACGAACTACACGATCTTGTGCTATGCTTAGGATTGGGTCTTGTCCATCACATCATTCTCCTAATGATGTGATCCCGTTGTCAACGACATCTAATGTCCATAGTCAGGAAACCATGACTATCTGTTGACCAACGAGCTAGTCAACTAGAGGCTTACTAGGGACATATTGTGTTCTATGTATTCACACGTGTATTACGATTTCCGGATAATACAATTATAGCATGAATAAAAGACAATTATTATGAACAAGGAAATATAATAATAATCCATTTATTATTGCCTCTAGGGCATATTTCCAACAGCTGGTGCGGAACGTACTCTGGTTGACCTACGAGGTTCGGTAGTAACTTGATCCGAAGCTTCATGATCATCATCATTAACTTCCTCACTAATTGGTGTAAGCATCACTAGAACTGATTTCAGTGATGGACTACTTTCCAATTCGGGAGAAGGTACAATTACCTTATAAAGTTCTACTTTCCTCCCACTCACTTCTTTCAAGAGAAACCCCTTCTCTAGAAAGGATCCATTCTTAGCAACGAATATCTTGCCTTCGGATCTGTGATAGAAGGTGTACCCAACAGTAACTTTTGGTATCCTATGAAGACGCACTTTTCCGATTTGGGTTTGAGCTCATCAGGATGAAACTTTTTCACATAAGCATCGCAACCCCAAACTTTAAGAAACGACGGCTTAGGCTTCTTGCCAAACCATAGTTCATACGGTGTCATCTCAACGGATTAGACGGTGCCCTATTTAATCTGAATGCACCCAGAACGATAGTGGTAAATCAGTAAGAGACATCATAGATTGCACTATATCCAATAAAGTACAGTTATGACGTTCGGACACACCATTATGCTGTGGTGTTCCAGGTGGCATGAGTTTGTGAAACTATTCCACATTGTTTTAATTGAAGGACAAACTTGTATCTCAAATATTCGTCTCTGCGATCAAATCGCAGAAAAACTTTTATTTTCTTGTTACAATGATTCTCCACTTCACTCTGAAATTCTTTGAACTTTTCAACTGTTTCAGTTTCATTAAGCAGATATACCCATATCTGCTCAAATTGTCTGTGAAGGTTAGGAAATAACGATACCCGCCGCGAGCCTCAACACTCATCGGACCGCATACATCGGTATGTATTTTTCCAATAAGTCAGTAGCTCGCTCCATTGTTCCGGAGAACGGAGTCTTAGTCATCTTGCCCATGAGGCATGGTTCGTAGCATCAATCGATTCATAATCAAGTGATTCCAAAAGCCCATCAGCATGGATTTTCTTCATGCGCTTTACACCAATATGACCTAAACGGAAGTGCCACAAATAAGTTGCACTATCATTATTAACTTTGCATCTTTTGGCTTCAATATTATGAATATGTGTATCACTATGATCGAGATCCAACAAACCATTTTCATTGGGTGTATGACCATAGAAGGTTTTATTCATGTAAACAGAACAACAATTATTCTCTAACTTAAATGAATAACCGTATTGCAATAAACGTGATCAAATCATATTCATGCTCAATGCAAACACCAAATAACACTTATTTAGGTTCAACACTAATCCCGAAAGTATAGGGAGTGTGCGATGATGATCATATCAATGTTGGAACTACTTCCAACACACATCGTCACTTCACCCTTAACTAGTCTCTGTTCATTCTGCAACTCCCGTTTCGAGTATCTAATCTTAGCAACTGAACTAGTATCAAATACTAAGGGGTTGCTATAAACACTAGTAAAGTACACATCAATAACATGTATATCAAATATACCTTTGTTCACTATGCCATCCTTCTTATCCGCCAAGTATCTAGGGCAGTTCCACTTCTAGTGACCAGTCCCTTTGCAGTAGAAGCACTTAGTCTCAGGCTTAGGTCCAGACTTGGGCTTCTTCACTTGAGCAGCAACTTGCTTGTCATTCTTCTTGAAGTTCCCCTTCTTCCCTTTGCCCTTTTTCATGAAACCAGTGGTCTTGTCAACCTCAACACTTGATGTTTTTCTTGATTTCTACCTTCGTCGATTTCAGTATCACGAAGAGCTTGGGAATCGTTTCCGTTATCCCTTGCATATTATAGTTTATCACGAAGTTCTAGTAACTTGGTGATAATGACTAGAGAACTCTGGCAATCACTATCTTATCTCGAAGATTAACTTCCACTTGATTCAAGTGATTGTAGTACTCAGACATTCTGAGCACATGCTCACTAGCTAAGCAATTCTCCTCCATCTTGTAGGCAAAGTACTGTCAGAGGTCTCATACCTCTCGACACGGGCATGAGTATGAAATACCAATTTCAAATCTTAGAACATCTTATATGCTCCGTGCCGTAGAGTATGGTGCACTAAACTATCAAGTAGTTATCATACCGAGCTTTGTCAAATGTTCATAACGTCTACATCTGCTCCTGCAATAGGTCTGTCACATAGCGGTGCATCAAGGACATAATTCTTCGGTGCAGCAATGAGGCCACGTGTCATCTACATGTAAAATTTGGGCTGGCCTATTTGGGCCCTTTGCCATCTGCCAACAGATGGCAAAGAGCTTTGCCATCTGCTGGCAGACGGCAAAGCATGCAGCCTTTGCCATCTGCTGGCAGATGGCAAAGTATGCCGTTAGCCTTCTAACGGGCTAACCCCGTTAAGAGGCTTTGCCATCTGCCGGAGATGGCAAAGCCACGTGGTCTTTGCCATCAGCCCGATGATGGCAAAGAAGCCTTTTACCGGCAGGGTTTCGCATTTAACTGTTTGCCATTTGCTGGCAGATGGCAAAGCCTTTGCCATCCGCCGACCATGCATTTTCCATCTGCCATGGCAGATGGCAAAGTGACAGATTCCAGTAGTGATAACTTTATTATTGCCTCTAGGGCATATTTCCTTCACCCAAAGATATTTCTATTTTTGATGCTGAAACATAACCTGGTAATGAACATGAACCTAGTGACAATGCTAATGATGATGCTCAACCTAGCGATGATAATGATGTAGAAATTGAACCTGCTATTGATCTTGATAACCCACAATCAAAGAATCAACGTTATGATAAGAGAGACTTTGTCGCTAGGAAGCACGGTAAAGAAAGAGAGCCATGGGTTCAGAAAACCATGCCTTTTCCTCCCAAACCATCCAAGAAAAAGGATGATGAGGATTTTGAGCGCTTTGCTGAAATGATTAGACCTATCTTCTTGCGTATGCGTTTGACTGATATGCTCAACATGAATCCTTATGTTAAGTATATGAAAGAAATTGTTACAAGTAAGAGAAAGATACCGGAAGCTGAAATTTCCACCATGCTTGCTAATTATACTTTTAACGGTGGAATACCTAAGAAACTTGGAGATCCATGAGTACCAACTATACCATGCTCCATTAAAAGAAACTATGTTAGAACTGCTTTATGGATCTTGGAGCCGGTGTTAGTGTTATGCCTCTCTCTTTATATCGTAGACTTGATTTGAATAAGTTGACACCTACTGAAATATCTTTGCAAATGGCTGATAAATCAACTGCTATACCTGTCGGTATTTGTGAGGATGTGCCTGTTGTGGTTGCAAACGTTACTATTTTAATGGACTTTGTTATTCTTGATATTCCCGAGGACGATAGTATGTCTATTATTCTTGGAAGACCCTTTTTGAATACTGCAGGGGCTGTTATTTATTGCAACAAAGGCAATGTCACTTTTCATGTTAATGGCAACGAGCATACGGTACACTTTCCGAGGAAACAACCTCAAGTTCATAGTATAAATTCTATTGGAAAAATTCCATCGATTATTATTGGAGGTTTTGAATTTCCTCTTCCTACTGCCAAGAAGAAATATGATATTCTTATTATTGGGGATGTGCATATCCCCGTTGAGGTAACATAGTGTTATTCGAAATTTCTCCGGTTTCATGTTATTCGGAATGGGTTTGTTAACAAGACTTGATCAACCTTGTTAGTGGATTCCTTTTGATGAGCATGAGATGGATGAAGTTAGAAGGCACAACCTTCTGTACCCTCCTTTTACTTTATGTTATTTAGTTGAAATAAAGTAAAAAATAGTATTTTTTGTCTGTTTTCTGAATTATCCGTGCAATATAAAAATACCCTGAAAATAAAAGTTCTCCAAATGCCCTGCCAATTTAATATGATTTTTCTGAAATATTTGAGAATATTTGGCACTGAGAACACATCAACGGGAACAAGCACCTGGGCACGAGGGTCCAGGGCGCGCCCACCCACCCAGGGCGCGCCCCCTGCCTCATGGGCCCATGGTGGCTCCCCTCCACTTATTCTTGCACCCACACACTCCCTCTTCCTCTCAAAAGATCACCAACCAGCTCAAGCACGAGTTCTAGCTCATTTTGCTGCGAGTTTCGATCTCCTTGCTTAAAGCACATCTCACAAAACTGCTTTGGGGGATTGTTCCTTGGTATGTGACTCCTCCATTGGTCCAATTAGCTTTTGTTCTAGTGCTTTATTCAGTGCAAATTTGTGCTGCCTAGGTGACCATGTTCTTGAGCTTGCATGTCAAATTTATATGGTTCCAAGTAGTTCTAATGCATGATATAGTCTCTAGGCACTTGTAGGAGTACTTGCTATCAATTTTGTTAAGCTTGGTTCATTTTTATTTGAAGTTACTAAAAATTTCAGAAATTTTCAAAAAAATGATGAAGAGATTTTTAAGGGGTTCGTCGAGCCGAAGCTCGAAGGAAAAGCAAAATGAAGAAGAAGAGAGGCCCAAATATAATCTGCCTCGTACCGCGGAGGTTCGGTCGTGTGAATGGCCTTGCGATGATTTCTTGAGAGAAACCGTGATTTATGATGATTTTTATGAGTTGGTTGAGAATGCATGCCTCACCGACTTCCTCCACGACAAACGCGAACAGTATCTCTTACTCACCAATACCTTTGTGCAAAATTTTCATTTCCATTCTAGGAGGTCACCACCTACGGTGGATTTTTATTTATATGATGAGTATAAGGAGATGACCCTTCGTGAATTCTGTGAGGTTTGCAAATTACCTTTTCCGGGTTTCAAAGAGGAACCACATAGTAACGATGTGGAGGGGTTTATTGATACAATTGCTATAGGGGAAACGAGGAAGGTTTCCGACGCATGAATCACTAGCATACATTTTCCTGTTCTACGTTACTTTGCTATATTTGCTAGTAGATGCTTAATTGGTCGCGGAAACTGTAGAAACCTGAGTGTCCCTGATATTATTATTTTGTGCCATGCCTTGTTTCGTGATGATACATTTAGTATGGGCGCTATTGTTGCAAAGCGGTTAAATCTTAACTGTACTAAGGGCCCCATCTTGGGAGGCATCTTCGCCTCACGCCTTGCTGCACACTATAACATACCTATTAGGCACTACGAGAAAGAAGAAAAATTGATGTCTACTGTTTATTTAGATTATAAGAGTATGGTAGCACATGATTTTATTGTTAAGAATAGGGAAAGGGCGCTTAAATACAAATTGTAATTTGATAAAAATCACCCTGAGACTATTACCTTGCCTGCTCCTTCCTTGTTTGATTTATCTGCAGGCCGGTATCTCGTTCCGCTAGCGACCATCCAAGCATACCGGAACCCTACATCAGCCACAGAACCAGAGCCGGAACCACAATTTGATCCTCCACGACAGTCTAATTACCAGTGGGATCCGGAGATGATTGCCAACCAGTGGCAATCAGAGGCTTCTTCTTCTCGGTACGACCCCAACTACAACTTTGGATATCCGCCAGGCCAGCCATGGCAATAAACCAGCTTAAGCCAAAAGCCTAAGCTTGGGGAAGTACGTATTTCTCACCGACATTACATTTATGTTCACACACTCATTGCTAGATTTCGATGCTCATACTTTTTCACTGTAATATCTATGCTAGTTTATTTTCCTTTTTATGCTTTCTTCTTGTGTGTTTGTTAAACCTTAAGAAAAACAAAAAATTAGTAGTAGCTTTTAGCTAGTTTATTTTCTTGCTGTAGTAGTAATAATTAAAAATAAAACCCAAAAATATTTCATGTTCCTCTTTTGCTTGTTGGGAGCTTTCCCGTGTAAATAGTTTTATTTCTTTTCTTTTCTTTGGGGGTCGATAGGAGAAGACCATGATAAAATTGTTGAAGTGGATCTTATATGCATTATTGTTGATTTAACCAAGAGCCAATATTGTCTTGTCTTCTGCTGTTTATTGAATGCTCGCAGATTCCAGCTTAGTCCAATGCACGTGCACTATTATTATTATTCACATCATTCGGTCGTGCAAGTGAAAGGCAATTATGACGATATATGATGGACTAATTGAGATTAGAAAAGCTGGTATGAAATCGACCTCTCTTGTTTTTGTAAATATGATTAGTTCATCGTTCCTGAGTCAGCCTATTATGAATAAACATGTTTGCAATGACAATTAGAGAACATATTTGCTTATGACATGCTTAATTAGCTAGGAGCTTATAATGGCTTAACTTGCGTGCCAACATGCTATTAAAATGGTTGTGATGTGGTATGATAGGGTGGTATCCTCCTTTGAATGATTTGGGTGACTTGACTTGGCACATGTTCACGCATGTAGTTGAAACAAAATCAACATAGCCTCCATGATATTTATGTTCATGGTGGATTATATCCTACTCGTGCTTGCACTCAATGTTTATTAATTTTAATGCATGTTCATGACTGTTGTCGCTCTATAGTTGGTCGATTCCCAGTCTTTTGCTAGCCTTCACTTGTACTAAGCGGGAATACTGCTTGTGCATCCAATCCCTTAAACCCCAAAGTTATTCCATATGAGTCCACCATACCTTCCTATATGCGGTATCTACCTGCCGTTCCAAGTAAATTTGTATGTGCCTAATTCTAAACCTTCAAATGAAATTCTTTTTTGTATGCTCGAATAGCTCATGTATCAACTAGGAATGTCTGTATCTTCTATGCTAGGCGGGTTATTCTCGAGAGGAGTGGACGCCGCTCCTCACTCACGAGAGAATGGCTAGTCACTGGGATGCCCAGTCCCATGCTTTATGCAAATCAAATCAAAATAATTGCAAACAAAACTCCCCCGGGACTGTTGTTAGTTGGAGGCACTCATTGTTTCGAGCAAGCCATGGATTGATGCTTATTGGTGGAGGGGGAGTATAAAATTTACCATTCTGTTTGGGAACCGCCTATAATGTGTGTAGCATGGAAGATATCGCCATCACTTGGTTGCTATGTTGACAATGAAAGTATACCGCTCAAAATATTATTTATCTCTATTTCAAAATCAAGCTCTGGCACCTCTACAAATCCCTGCTTCCCTCTGCGAAGGGCCTATCTATTTACTTTTATGTTGAGTCATCACCCTCTTATTAAAAAGCACCAGCTGGAGAGCATCGCTGTCATTTGCATTCATTATTGTTAATTTATATTGGGTATGACTATGACTGGATCTCTTTTACCATGAATTACAATGTTTAGTCAGTCCTTGATCTTTAAAGGTGCTCTGCATTTATGTTTTGCGATCTCAGAAAGGGCTAGCGAGATACCATCTTGTTATATCGTATCATGATTGTTTTGAGAAAGTGTTGTCATCCGAGATTTATTATTATTGCTCCTAGTTGATTATGCCATTGAGATGAGTAAACATGAGACCTAAGAGTTATTGTGAATATGGTTAGTTCATAATCTTTGATGAAAACTTGAATGCTGGCTTTACATATTTACAGCAACAAGAGCAAATAGAGTTTGTACAAGTTTTTCTTTATCACTTTCAGTTTATCAACTGAATTGCTTGAGGACAAGCAAAGGTTTAAGCTTGGGGGAGTTGATACGTCTCCGTCGTATCTACTTTTCCAAGCACTTTTGCCCTTGTTTTGGACTCTAACTTACATGATTTGAATGGAACTCACCCGGACTGACGCTGTTTTCAGCAGAATTGCCATGGTGTTATTTATGTGCAGAAAGAAAAGTTCTCGAAATGACCTGAAACTTCACGGAGATTATTTTTGGAAATAATAAAAAATACTGGCGAAAGAATCAAGGCCAGGGGGCCCACACCCTTTCCACGAGGGTGGGGCGCGCCTGCCGGGCGCGCCCTTGCCTCGTGGCCCCCCTGGAGCTCCACCGACCTCAACTCCAACTCCATATATTCGTGTTCGGGGAGAAAAAAATCAGAGAGAAAGATTCATCGTGTTTTACGATACGGGGTCGCCGCCAAGCCCTAAACTCTCTAGGGAGGGCTGATCTTGTGACGCCCGGATAATCAAGCTACAGTAACCTCTGCTAATGACGCCATGTCACCTCCGTTACTGTCACTAATCTCGCGTTAGTTCAAAACGATTCGAATTCAAATTTGATTTTTTGGAAAACAAACAAAGTTTTCAAACTTTAAAACAAAAATGTTCGGACCGTGTCAAATATTGCATAGATAATTATGGTGAAGTAAACACATTTTTAGAAAATGCATAAATATTTTTAAATTGAATAAAAGCAGAAAGGAAAATAAATAAAAAGAAACAAATGAAAGGAAAACAAAACAAAACAAAACAGCAACCCCCCATCGGCCTCGGCCCAAGAACCATCGGGCCCCAGTGCCGCCCAGCCGCCTGAATAACCCCCCCACTGCCTACTCGGCCGAAACCTAGCGCCACCCCACACCCCCACTCGCTCTCCCCCACCCCCTCACTCTGGATTTGGATCGGGAGGAGCCCGATCCCCTTCTCCCTCGCTCGGCGCCCGACGCCGCCAGGAGACTGCGCCTGGAACTCGCCGGCGCTACCCCACCGGCCTACCTCCTCTACGCCGTCGTCTCCGCCACCCCCTCGACCCCCGCTGCCATTGCCCTACCGCCCCAATGAGCCGCCGCCTTCTCCTGCCCCTCTCCTCGCATTCCCTCACCGCGCCCTCGCCGTCCTACCGTACCGGCTCACCCTGCCGCGGCGGAGCCGCTCCAGCCTCGCCGCGCTCCCCGGAGCTCCTCTGCACCGCCTCGTGGCCGCGCTCCCCCGCGGTCCTTGGCCTCGCCCGCAACCCCCGTGCGCTGCTCCCGCTTCCCCGATGATGGCCGCCAGCGCCCCGGCAACGTCTCCCGCGCCGTCCGCACCTTCCGCCCGCCTCGGCCGAGCCTGTGGCTGCGTCCACCCGCACGGTGGCCTCTACGTCGTATAGCCCCGCCCGCCGGCGTTGCCGCTCTACTGCCCGCACCATCATAGCGGCCTCTGCCCGCGCCCCTACCGTCCCACTCACCACCGGCACCCGTGCGCCGCCCGACCACCCCTCGCGTGCGCGCGTTGGCTCCTGGACGCCAGCGCCCACGCCCGCGTGCCCCTGGACGTGCGCCCGAACGGGGCGCGCCCGTAACCCGCACGCCCGCGCGCCCGTTAGGCCCCTATGGGCCTATGGCAAACGGGCCCCGCCTCCAAAACGTTTATAAAAAAAGGAATTAAAAAGCAATAATAAAATAACAATAAATAAATAAATGAATTAATTTTGATTAATTGAACTAATTAAACATTAGTTATCTAATTGACCTGGTTAGTTAATTAGCTAATTAATTAGTATGACAGTGGGGCCCACCCCCTAATTAATTATGATTAGATTAATTAATCTGCTTAATTAAAATTTGTCACTGACAAGTGGGACCCATCGTCGGTGACGATCAACTCATTGGCTGGACGTCGACATGACATCATGCTGATGTCATTAATCCATTTTTTCGAATTAATTTAAATAATTAATTAAATTCCAGAAATTAATAAAATCTTTAGAAAATCATAACATTTAATCCGTAACTCGGATTAAATTATTTGCAACATGAAAGTTGCTCAGAACGACGAGACGAATCCGGATAAGCAGCCCGTCCGTCCACCACACATCCCTAACATATCGAACACGTAACTTTCCCCCTCCAGATCACCTGTCCGAAAACGCGAAACACCGGGGATACTTTCCCGGATGTTTCCCCCCTTCACCGGTATCACCTCATATCGCGTTAGGGCACGCCTAGCATCGTTACTTGTCATGTCATGCATCGATATGCATCTGTTTGCATGGTATTCATTGTTTCTTCCCCCTCTTCTATCCGGTAGACTACGAGACCGACGCTGCTGCTGCCCAGTTCGACTACGGAGTTGACGACCCCTCTCTCTTGCCAGAGCAACCAGGAAAGCCCCCCCCCCCCTTGATCACCAGATATCGCATATTCTTCTCTATACTGCTTGCATTAGAGTACCGTAGCATGTTAGTGCTTTGATTAATCCTATCTTTCTTTGCATAGCCTGTCCTTGCTACTACTGTTGTTACGTTACACCTTTATCCCTCTTGCTTAGTATAGGATGCTAGTGTTCCATCAAGGCCCTACACTCTTGTCCGTCTGCCATGCTATACTGATCGGGTTGTGATCACTTGGGAGGTGATCACGGGCATATACTATGTACTTTACACTATTACATTACATGTGATACCGTTAGGAGATGGGGGCCGAAAGGACGGTGGCTCCATCCCGTAGAGGTGGGCCTGGGTTCCCGACGGCCCCGATCGTTACTTTGAGGCGGAGCGACAGGGCAGGTTAAGACCACCTAGGAGAGAGGTGGGCCTGGCCTGGTCGGCGTTCGCGGATACTTAACACGTTTAACGAGATCTTGGTATTTGATCTGAGTCTGGCCATTTGGTCTATACACACTAACCAACTAGGTGGGAAAGATATGGGCAATCGGCGTCGTGGTATCAGCCGAAGCCTTCGTGACGTCAGCGACTGAGCGGCGCGGGCCGGATTGGAACATAAGCCTGCTCATGTAATAAGGGGGCTAGTTCTGCTTCCGGCCGCGTTCGCAACGTGCAGGTGTGCTAAGGGCGATGGGCCTGCACTGTCGCTTAGGTTTAGACCGGCGTCTTGACCTCTCTGTTGGCCTAGGTGGGCTGCGGCGTGTTGATCTTCCGCGGCGGGCATGACCAAGAAAAGTGTGTCCGCCAAATGGGATCAAGCGTGTTGGGTTATGTGGTGCACCCTGCAGGAAGTTAATCTATTCGAATAGCCGTGATCTTGATGTGAGACGACTTGGAGTTGTACCTTGACCTTATGACAACTAGAACCGGATACTTAATAAAACACACCCTTCCAAGTGCGGATATAACCCGGTGATCGCTCTCTAACAGGCAATGAGGAGGGATCGCGGGTAGGATTATGCTATGCGATGCTACTTGGAGGACTTGATCTACTCTCTTCTACATGTCTGCAAGGCGGAGGCTACTGAGCGTAGTCTTGACGGGATTAGTTATCCCCCTCTTATTACGGCATTCTTCGATTCAGTCCACCGATGTGGCCCTTTACACATATATCCATGCATATGTAGTGTAGCTCCTTGCTTGCGAGTACTTTGGATGAGTACTCACGGTTGCCTTGTTCCCCCTTTTCCCCCTTTCTTTACCCGATTGCTGCAACCAGACGACGGAGCCCAAGCGCCAGACGCCACCGTCGATGACGACTACTACACCGGAGGTGCCTACTACTACGTGCAGCCCGCTGACGACGACCAGGAGTAGTTAGGAGGATCCCAGGCAGGAGGCCTGCGCCTCTTTCGATCTGTATCCCAGTTTGTGCTAGCCTTCTTAAGGCAGACTTGTTTAACTAATGTCTGTACTCAGATATTGTTGCTTCCGCTTACTTATTTATGTTTTAGAGTTGTGTTGTGATATCTTCCCGTGAGTCCCTGATCTTGATCGTACACGTTTGCGTGCATGATTAGTGTATGATTGAATCGGGGGCGTCACAAGTTGGTATCAGAGCCGACTGCCTGTAGGAATCCCCCTTCCCAACTCCTTGGCCGAAGTCGAGTCTAGACATTACAAAACTTTTACTAACATGGCAGTGCGCCTTATGGGCCCACGTCGCCATTGGGTGGTATTAGGATCTTTTATTCCTCGACCTATACTCTGGGACTCTGATCTCTCTTCTATTCGGGTTAAATGATTTCGCTAAAAACAAAACTAACTCTAGGTTCTCGAAAATACTTTCTCCCGGAGAGCCCCTCACTCCCGATGATCGTTTGCTGCACCAGAAGATTTCGAAGATACTCTCCGATTTTCTCTCGAGACCTTGTGCCCGTTGCTTTTGCAATTCCCTTACACCGAAATATCCCTATGGATAAATACTTACACCTGTCGTGCTTACTTTTATTCCCAGTCGATCTTGTTATTACAAGATACCCCGAGAATATTTTGTGCCTACTGCCTTGCAGTTCTTTGCCACCTGAATACCCCTAAGAATAATTTCTCGCACTTTCCGAGTATCCGCTCATCCCCAGTTGTTCAGGTGTTTCACAAAAGTCTTTAAAATACTATTCAATCCTCCGAAAATCCTTAGCAGCTTTATGGCTCTGCAAATACTTGTCTACTTGCATTATGGATGCTTCCCATATATCTGGCAATATTCACTAGTATCTTTTGACACCGTCATTTTGATCCTATTGATTCAACATGTGTGCGAATGCACACAATCGTCTATCAACCCTTCTAAATTATCTTTCCGGGTCAGACATCATTTTTGAACATGAGCCGGTTTTTGACCAAACTATTGGTCGTCAATTGTGCCTCTTGTCTGTCCAACTTATCCATCCTTGATCCGAGCGTTTGCTCCTGATCCCTTGATTTGAAAATCATAATTCCTTTGCTGATTAAACGTTGAATTATTTAGATGTTCTATAAACTGATGCATTTGCATTCTTTCTTCCTCTGATTGGGTATCGATACTCACATCAGCCCCACTGTGGATCACCATATCCACTGTTGGATTATTATATCCGACAGTGTCCTTCATAATTAATCACCTTGTGAGTCCTTCTCCGATACATAATGCCTTTGGTAAATTGTATCCTTTCCTTTTGTCAACTATGCTCTGCTTTCGAGCTGGTGATATTTACTCTTGAAGCTTATGGTATATGTTCGTAAGAAGCCCCGATGGGATTGAACCAACGCTTTCCCTCATTGGTGTGAACCCGAAAGATTTCACGAGTCATACTTATCTGGTATTGCACCAGGTAAAACTTTCAACAACTAATGACATCTTCGAAATACGAGAGGTGAATGGAAGATTATGCATTGAGGAAGTGGGAGTCGACCTTGAACTTTGTGTTCATGCCCATGGACACGATGTAGATCCTATCATATAAGCTTCTTGTAATATTGACTATTTCCTTGATATGAAATCATCTGGTATCTATGTATTGATCATTTGCAGTCGTGGTCCCGACCACATTTTCCCCTTGATTCCATTTCTCGGACAAGTTAAAGTACTTGCCTTTTGCAGATCAATACGCTTGCCCAACCTCTATTTTGATCTTCCTCGAGTATTAACCTCTGGTATCTCGAGAACTATGTTGCTTCCTGCGAGTCTTCATCTAGTATTGCTTCTCACCGATCTCGGATCCCCCCCCCCAGGTTCTGAGTTATTAGAAACTCAAGAACATCGATAAGTGAATCGGTTCGCACTCCGATTCAATAAATCTTAAGTAATTTCCGTTGCTTATGGGTTTAATAATCCTTCAAGTCATTCCTAGCATGATCGACTATACCATTATCGTGCCAAATTCTAACTGTGCTACCTTGTCCTTCTTCCTAGAGCACAAATTTTCGATGATGAGCTAAACTTACATCGATCTTCCTCGTCATATCAGTTCGCCTTGAACAACAAGCTTGATTTCAAGTTTGTGTCCTACCCATGGTTCCAATAACCTTCCGCTTCATCATTTCTTTGACTTGATGTCTTCACTGATTGATTACATCTTCATGAAATCTCTCGACAAATGTGTCGTGAGCATCATCAACCTTATGAGCTCTTCCAGGATATCAATTGAGTTCATGATGAGAAATACCATCCTTGCCCCTGATGATTTGTCTTACCTTTGCCCACTTATTTGCCTTCCGTTCAAACACAAACTTGTTTGTGTTTTGAGTTATACCTTGAGATCCCTACTATCCAGCATTTGTTCTTCCTTACCTTGGAGTATTACCATCTTTTAATATCAAGGATGTGGTGAGGATTGCTCCACCTCTTAAGAAATTCTTGGTTTAGTAATACTTCTCACCATCACCATTCTTTCTTGGTCCTCGGTTGATTCCAACCAGGGTACCAACAAGTGAACGATGCTGTTTGGATTATGCCCTTCTAGCAACCCTATTGCTTTGAAGTTAATGGTCGGCCGTTCATTCTTGGACTATTGACTATTGAGTCACCATTCTGACATTGGTCGTACAACCCAACCCATAATTCGGGCGCACCTTTCAACCAATGTTTAATTGTGTGTGTTTTCCTCGAGCATACCTCATTATATCATTTGATCTGAAAAATGTCATCTTCTTGCTCACATTATTGTGGAAATACATCCGTTTGGAATTCTCGATGAATTGTCGCTGAGCCCATCAGCCACCTCCTCATCCTCTCCTTGGTTTAGTGATGAACTATTGTTTCAGGAACCCGCTCTCATAGTTCATTTCCTGAGAATCTTGCAATGTCATTTCGTCGATATGTGTTGCAGCTTTTCTTCTCGGACATCCTGAGTCTGAGGTATCATGACACCAATCGGATCTAAATCTCGGTCAGATATAATGGTTCGGTACTTGCTCTCCTACCCTGTATGCCATGTTCTGCTTGTACTTGGGAAGGATATACCCCTGAATTATGTGTTTAAACACATTTTCCTTTCCATTGTTTTGTTTAAACCTTCTTGTGATCTATATAAGCGGTAATATTCTTCTGCTTATATAAACACCTTGGTGTACAACCGTGTCAGTAAGACCCCGTTGAAATTGTCGATAGCATTCCGGTCACCACCGATGGACGAGAACTTTGCCTATTGGTCTGCCTCGTTCAACGAGCAGGAAGATGGTTCTCTTCGTCCTTCACCCTTGGTACCGACGTTGTTGCCGACATAACCGTCAGACAATCCTCTCACATGCCTTACTTACAAGATCGTGCAAGACGTCACCGCCCTTCCTGCTTTTAACACACATTGTGGGCCCATAACCCACAGTTCCACAGGATCGAAACCTGACTCTCCTGTACAACCCTATTTCTAATGGTTATTCCCCACGCTTGGCTTCGTATTTAATTCATGGGCCACCTTCCTAGTGCCCTATTCTGGTATCAGACACAATACTTACTCTCGCTGCTCTGAACCCCTTTCTCACTCTGGTTCAGACTTCGAGCAACTGTCTATTCGCTTGGAACCTCTTATTGAACCTTCGTACCTTACTCTCGACGTATTTTATAGGTTCAACTCGAAAGATACTCTTATGCTCATATATGGGTTAACCCCAGATTGTTTCCCTCCTAAGCATTCTGTCATAGCCAAGCTGCCCCTTACCTATTTGAAAGTACGTTGGAGTTCCCAAAGAAAAGGATGCCGACTTCACCACGATGACCTGAAGCAGAGAAATAAAGACATCAACGAGGAAGATCAACTACTTCAGGAAGAGCAACCAAGACCGAGGACACTCAATAGAATTTCGTAACCAGAACTTCCCCCTTACTCCCCCTCTTAAATCTCGGGACGAGATTTCTTGTAGTGGAGGAGAATTGTGACGCCCGGATAATCAAGCTACAGTAACCTCTGCTAATGACGCCATGTCACCTCCGTTACTGTCGCTAATCTCGCGTTAGTTCAAAATGATTCAAATTCAAATTTGAATTTTTGGCAAACAAACAAACTTTTCAAACTTTAAAACAAAAATGTTCAGACCGTGTCAAATATTGCATAGATAATTATGGTGAAGTAAACACATTTTTAGAAACTGCATAAATATTTTCATTGAATAAAACCGAAAGGAAAATAAATAAAAAGAAACAAATGAAAGGAAAACAAAACAAAACAAAAACAGCAAACCCCCCCCCCACTGGGCCTCGGCCCAGCAGGCCATCGGGCCCCCAGGCCGGCCCAGTCGCCCCCTGCATAACCCCCCACTCCCCACTCGGCCGAACCCTAGCGCCACCCCACACCCCCACTCGCTCTCCCCCACCCCCCTCACTCTGGATCTGGATCGGGAGGAGCCCGATCCCCTTCTCCCTCGCTCGGTGCCCGACGCCGCCAGGAGACCGCGCCTGGAACTTGCCGGCGCTCCCCCACCGGCATGCCTCCTCTACGCCGCTGCCATTGCCCTACCGACCCAGTGAGCCGCCGCCTTCTCCTGCCCCCTCTCCTCGCATTCCCTCACCTCGCCCTCCCCGTCCTACCATACCGGCTCACCCTGTCGCGGCGGAGCCGCTCCAGCCTCGCCGCGCTCCCCTGAGCTCCTCTCTGCACCGCCTCGTGGCTGCGCTCCCCATGTCCTTGGCCTCGCCCAGCAGCCCCGTCTGTTGCTCCCGCTTCCCCCGATGATGGCCGCCAGCGCCCCGGCAACGTCTCCCGCGCCGTCCGCACCTTCCGCCCGCCTCGGCCGAGCACAGGCTGCGTCCACCAGCGGTGGCCTCTCCGTCGTATAGCCCCGCCGCCCGGCGTTGCGCTCTCGCCCACACTATCATAGCGGCCTCGCCGCGCCCTGCCGTCCGCTCACCACCGGCGCCCGTCTGCTGCCCGACCACCCTCGCGTCCGCGCGTTGGCTCCTGGACGCCAGCGCCCACGCCCGCGTGCCCCTGGACGTGCGCCCAAACGGGGCGCGTGCGTAACCCGCACGCCCGCGCGCCTGTTAGGCCCCTATGGGCCTATGGCAAACGGGCCCCTCCTCCAGAACGTTTATAAAAAAAGGAATTAAAAAAACAATAATAAAAATAACAATAAATAAAGAAATAAATAAATTAATTAATTTTGAGTAATTAAACTAATCAAATAATTGAACTAATTAAACATTAGTTATCTAATTAACCTGGTTAGTTAATTAGCTAATTAATTAGTATGACAAAGGGGGCCCACCCCTAAATAATTATGATTAGTTTAATTAATCGCTTAATTAAAATGTGTCAGCATCGACCGGTGGGACCCAGGTCGGTGACCGATCAACTACGTTAATCGGCGTCGGCATGACAACATGTTGATGACATTAATCCATTTTTTCGAATTAATTTAAATAATTAATTAAATTCCAGAAATTAATAAAATCTTTAGAAAATCATAACTTTTAATCCGTAACTCGGATTAAATTATTTTCAACATGAAAGTTGCTCAGAACGACGAGACGAATCCGGATACACAGCCCGTTCGTCCTCCACACATCCCTAACATATCGAACACGCAACTTTCCCCCTCCGGATCACTTGTCCGAAAACGCGAAACACCGGGGATACTTTCCCGAATGTTTCCCCCCTTCACCGGTATCACCTCATACCGCGTTAGGGCACGCCTAGCATCGTTACTTGTCATGTCATGCATCGATATGCATCTGTTTGCATGGTATTCATTGTTTCTTCCCCCTCTTCTCTCCGATAGACTACGAGACCGACGCGTTGCTGCCTTTGCCCGACTACGGAGTTGATTTAATTCTCTATCTCTTGCCAGAGCAACTAGGCAAGCCCCCCCCCCTTGATCACCAGATATCGCCTATTATTCTCTATAATGCTTGCATTAGAGTAGTGTAGCATGTTACTGCTTTCAGTTAATCCTATACTGCTGCATAGCCTGTCCTTGCTACTCTTTATTTGTTACTGCTACACCTTTATCCTACTACTTAGTATAGGATGCTAGTGTTCCATCGGTGGCCCTACACTCTTGTCCGTCTGCCATGCTATACTCTTTGGCTGTGATCACTTGGAGGTGATCACGGGCATATACTATGTACTTTACACTATTACATTACCTGTGATCTGCTCGGAGATGGGGGCTGAAAGGACAGTGGCTCCATCCCTAGAGAGATGGGCCTGGGTTCCCACGGCCCCGATCGTTACTTTGAGGCGGAGCGACAGGCAGGTTGAGACCACCTAGAGAGAGGTGGGCCTAGCCACTCGTCGGCGTTGTCATGGATACTTAACACGTTTAACGAGATCTTGGTATTTGATCTGAGTCTGGCCATTTGGTCTATACGCACTAACCAACTATAGGGGAAAGATATGGGCACCCGGCGTCGTGGTATCAGCCGAAGCCTTCGTGACGTCAGCGACTGAGCGGCGCGCGCCGGATTGGAACATAAGCCTGCTCTTGTAACAAGGGGGCTAATTTTGCTTCCGTCCGCGTTCGCAACATGCAGGTGTGCTAAGGGCGATGGGCCCAGACCCCTGTGCACTTAGGTTTAGACCGGCGTGCTGACCTCTCTGTTGGCCTAGGTGGGCTGCGACGTGTTGATCTTCCGCGGCCGGGCATGACCCAGAAAAGTGTGTCCGGCCAAATGGGATCAAGCGTGTTGGGTTATGTGGTGCACCCTGCAGTGAAGTTAATCTATTCGAATAGCCGTGATCTTCGGTAATGTGACGACTTGGAGTTGTACCTTGACCTTATGACAACTAGAACCGGATACTTAATAAAACACACCCTTCCAAGTGCCGGATATAACCCGGTGATCGGCTCTCTAATAGGGCAATGAGGAGGGATCGTCGGGTAGGATTATGCTATGCGATGCTACTTGGAGGACTTGATCTACTCTCTTCTACATGTCAAGAAGACGGAGGCTGCCGAGCGTAGTCTTCACGTGATTAGTTATCCCCTCTTATTCTCGCATTCTACAATTCAGTCCATCGATATGGCCCTTTACACATATATCCATGCATATATAGTGTAGCTCCATGCTATGCAGTACTTTGGATGAGTACTCGTGGTTGCCTTGTTCCCCTTTTCCCCTTTCTTTACCCGATTGTCGCAACTGCATTTATCGGAGCCTGTGGAGCCGTGACGCCACCGTCGATGACGACTACTACACCGGAGGTGCCTACTACTACGTGCAGCCCGCTGACGACGACCAGGAGTAGTTAGGAGGATTCCAGGAAGGAGGCATGCGCCTCTTTCGATCTGTATTTCAGTTTGTGCTAGCCTTCTTAAGGCGGACTTGTTTAACTTATGTCTGTACTCAGATATTGTTGCTTCCGCTGACTCGTCTATGATCGAGCACTTGTATTCGAGCCCTCGAGGCCCCTGGCTTGTATTATGATGCTTGTATGACTTATTTATGTTTTAGAGTTGTGCTGTGATATCTTCCCGTGAGTCCCTGATCTTGATCGTACACGTTTGCGTGCATGATTAGTGTATGATTGAATCGGGGGTGTTACAGATCTGGAGTCTGTTCGGGGCTTCAGAGAGGGGAATCCGTCGTCATCGTCATCATCAACCTTCCTCCATCACCAATTTCATGATGCTCACCGCCGTGCGTGACTAATCCCATCGTAGGCTTGCTGGACGGTGATGGGTTGGATGAGATTTATCATGTAATCGAGTTAGTTTTGTTAGGGTTTGATCCCTAGTATCCACTATGTTCTGAGATTGATGTTGCTCTAACTTTGCTATGCTTAATGCTTGTCACTAGGGCTCGAGTGCCATGACTTCAGATCTGAACCTATTATGTTTTCATGAATATATGTGAGCTCTTGATCCTATCTTGCAAGTATATAGTCACCTACTATGTGTTATGATTCGGCAACCCCGAAGTGACAATAATCGGGACCACTCCCGGTGATGACCGTAGTTTGATGAGTTCATGTATTCACTATGTGTCAATGCTTTGATCCGGTACTCTATTAAAAGGAGGCCTTAATATCCCTTAGTTTCCATTAGGACCCCGCTGCCACGGGAGGGTAGGACAAAAGATGTCATGCAAGTTCTTTTCCATAAGCACGTATGACTATATTCGAATACATGCCTACATTACATTGATGAATTGGAGCTAGTTCTGTGTCACCCTATGTTATGACTGTTACATGATGAACCGCATCCGGCATAATTCTCCATCACCGATCCAATGCCTACGAGCTTTTCACATATTGTTCTCCGCTTATTTACTTTTCCGTTGCTATTGTTACAATTACTACAAAACCCAAAAATATTACTTTTGCTACCGTTACCGTTACTTCCATACTACTTTGCTACTAAATACTTTGCTGCAAATACGAAGTTATCCAGGTGTGGTTGAATTGACAACTCAACTGCTAATACTTGAGAATATTCTTTGGCTCCCCTTGTGTCGAATCAATAAATTTGGGTTGAATACTCTACCCTCGAAAACTGTTGCGATCCCCTATACTTGTGGGTTATCAAGCCACGAAAATACTTTTCCGCTGCCGGAACCTTCTGTACTCGTGAGATCCATCTTGGGGCGTTTTCTGGTGATCTGCCGGAGGGGGATTCGATCACGGAGGGCATCTACATCAACCCTATTGCCCTTCCGATGAAGCGTGAGTAGTTTACCTCAGACCTACGGGTCCATAGCTAGTAGCTAGATGGCTTCTTCTCTCTCTTTGATTCTCAATACATTGGTCGCCTCGATGTTCTTGGAGATCTATCCGATGTAATCTTCTTTTGCGGTGTGTTTGTCGAGATCCGATGAATTGTGGATTTATGATTAGTTTATCTACGAACATTATTTGAATATTCTCTGATTTCTTATATGCATGATTTGATATCTTTGTATTTCTCTTCAAATTATCGGTTTGGTTTGGCCAACTAGATTGGTATTTCTTGCAATGGGAGAGGTGCTCAGTTTTGGGTTCAATCTTGCGTGATTTCACCCAGTGACAAAGTAGGGGTAGCGAGACACGTATTGTATTGTTTCCATCATGAATAAAAAGATGGGGTTTTTATCATATTGCTTGAGTTTATCCCTCTACATCATGTCATCTTACTTATGGTGTTACTCCGTTCTTTATAAACTTAATACTCTAGATGCATGCTAGATAATGGGTGATGTGTGGAGTAATAGTAGTAGATGCAGGTAGGAGTCGGTCTACTTGACACGGATGTGATGCCTATATGCATAATCATTGCCTTGGATATCGTCATAACTTTGCGCTTTTCTATCAATTGCTCGACAGTAATTTGTTCACCCACCATTTTATTTGCCTTCATGAGAGAAGCCTCTAGTGAAACATATGGCCCCCAGATCTATTTTCCATTATATATTTTCAGATCTATAAACCAAAAATACCAAAAATATCTTGCTGCAATTTATTTACTTTTATTTTGTTTTACGTTTTAGCAATCTTTTATACCTATCTCCACCAGATCTCACTTTTGCAATTGACCGTGAAGGGATTGACAACCCCTTTATGGCGTTGGGTGCAAGTGTTTAATTGTTTGTCCAGGTGCATAGATTGGGGACTTGCTTGTACCTCATACTGGATTGATACCTTGGTTCTCTAACTGAGGGAAATACTTATTTCTACTTTGCTGCATCACCCTTTCCTTTTCAAGGGAAAAACCAACGCAAGCTCAAGAAGTAGCAATAGACGAGTCAAACCGGCCATGATCTGAAGCAGCAGCTTGTTCCACACATCGATCGGTCCCAGCAAGCACTAGTGCAGGCAGTCGATGTCAAAGCCGTTCTGCTCGCCAGCGCCGTTCAGACTGTCGGGCACCGGGTGCCCGTCGGGACATCGCGGCATGATCCGGGCCACGCCCATCAGCCTGAGCCGCACGCCATTCTTCCTCGCCCCCCTCCGCCGCTCTGAACTCCTCCAGCTCGGCCTTGTAGAAACCGCCCTTCGGCTCTGCCATCTCCGTTGTCTCGTGTCCGGGCACTCCCTGCTGTAGAACCACCCGCCATTCATGTTGTGCGTCGGTGCCACTGTCCGCAGGACCGCGAGCGCTTGGATCACGTTGTGGAACGCCGCGTGCTTCGCGTACCGCGGCTGGAGTGTGGTCACGTTGCCGTCCGTGCAGCCGAAGCCGTGGCAGCCAACGACGTAGCCGCGGCGGTACTACACAGATGGGTGTGCGAACTAGTGCGACGCGGACATGACCACATAGTAGTGCTCCTTGGCAGCGAGCGTACACCGCTTGTCATGCTCGTCGAGGTGGAGGTCGTTGGGCTGGCGAACACCTCTCCCTGCCTATCGGGGCCGACCGTCGAGGGAGGGTGGTCTTGGCAATGGCATGGCGGCTCCAGGCCGGCAACTGCGACGATGACTGAAGGGGATGGGTTGAGAGGGGAGAGGAGAGGAGAGCGAGGGGCAAGGTGCGTGGGCAGTCGACCAGGTGTGGTCCGATGAGGTGGGGGGCGAAGTGTTAATTACGAAAAATTTGCAAAAAAAAGAACCCCGTTTGATTCGTTTCGACCAGGTGCTGATGAGTTGGCGGTGAACGCACGCGTGGACAAATCAGTCAACTGCCAAATCAGTGCATACATATAAGAAAATGTACATTGGACCGTATGTGAACCCCTAAGACAAGTTTAGTGATCGTATTTCGGGTATTTATAACTACGAGGAGTAAATTGGGCAACGCAATGAGTATGAGGATCTCCAGTGAATTTTTCTCTTGATCATACATGGCAACTATGATTTCACCACACGTGGCATCCAATTAGTTACACATGGCAACTATATTTAATGATACATTACAGACATGGCAACTACAGGTAATTGCACATGGCAACTAAAGTTTATTACACATGCGTTCACGCTCATGGGTGGAGATGAACAGTTGTTACACATGATCGTGTGGGCTGTTGTAGCTGCGCCCAAACGTGTAAATAATTTTAATGTTCGCCTATACAAGGTCATATGGGTTGTCTCCTGGGTACGACCACATGAATCGTGTGGTCGGATATCCATTGTGCCGCACGTGTGGCACTTTCAGCGTCCAAACCAAAAACGTTCATTTTGCTATGAATTCCCAGTAACGTCAGCACAATAGCATTCTCATTTTTTTTTCCTCCCCAGAATCCAACCCCTGCCAGATCTGCATGCGCGCCATGAATGGATAAAAGCTAGCAGACCTAAGCCTAAGCTCACCTGAAAAAAAAAAAAGACCTAAGCCTAAGCTAACTCCTCCTATTTGGCTATTTCTCCGGCGGTCACGGGGCCGTCTTCCGGCCTCCCTGCACCGTTTCTCCACCTCCGCCTTAATTTGTCACCCACCCAAGAATAAACCGACCCGAAAACAGCCTGAGTGAATAATTAGGCAAGCACCAAAACTGAGGATATACCAGGAAATAGCTTAGTATAGTCCCTTCCAAGCAGAGGAGAGGAGCCGAGAGGGGATCGATCGATCGATCGTCGCGCGGCCGGCGGCATGTCGCGGTTGGCGTCGGCGCTGCTGGCCCTGGCGACGGCGGCCGCGGTGGCGGTAGCGGTGGCGGCGCGGCCGACGATGGACGTGACCGCGACGGTGGCCTTCGGGGAGGGCTACACGCCGCTCTTCGGCTTCGACAACATCCTCCGCTCCGCCGACGACCGCACCGTCAGCCTCCTCCTCGACCGCACCACCGGTACGTACGAGTGCGGTCATCCATCCATCCTCCGTCCTCCCCGGCTGATCGGCCGGCCGTACGTTCGTGGCATGCGCGCGCATGGCGCGGCTTGATTTCCTCCGTTAATTTCTGGGGCGTTTGTCTGTTTTTCATGCAACGTACGTCAGTTATCAGTTTATGGTAATTAAAATGGGCAGGGTCGGGGTTCATCTCGTCGGCAATGTACGAGAACGGCTTCTTCAGCGCGTCCATCAAGCTGCCGTCCGACTACACGGCGGGGGTGGTGGTGGCCTTCTACACGTCCAACGGCGACGTGTTCCCCAAGACGCACGACGAGCTGGACTTCGAGTTCCTGGGCAACATCCGGGGCAAGCCGTGGCGGATGCAGACCAACATGTACGGCAACGGCAGCGTCAGCCGGGGCCGGGAGGAGCGCTACGTGCTGCCCTTCGACCCCACCACCGAGTTCCACCGCTACTCCATCCTCTGGGCGCGCGACGCCGTCGTCTTCTACGTCGACGACGTGCCCGTGCGCCACCTGCGCCGCACCCGCGCCGGCCAAGACTTCCCGGCCAAGCCCATGGCGCTCTACGCCACCGTCTGGGACGCCTCCAACTGGGCCACCTCCGGCGGCCGCTACCGCGTCAACTACCACTACGGGCCCTTCGTCGCCTCCTTCACCGACCTCGCCCTCGCCGGCTGCTCCTCCCCACGGAAGAAGGCTGCGCCGACGCGCTGGCCGCCTCCGACCCCGCCGTCATGACGCTCGCCAAGCAGCAGGCCATGCGCCAGTTCAGGGAGCGCAACATGGTCTACTCCTACTGCTACGACACCAGGCGCTACCCCGTGCCCTTCCCGGAGTGCGACCTCGTCGAGTCGGAGCGGATCAGGTTCAAGGACAGCGGCCACCGGCTCGCGCTCAGGCGCCGCCGCGTCGGCCGCCGGCCGCCCAACAAGGCCGACATGTAGCGTGCACGCACCTAGCACCCATATCTTCTCTTCTCTTCTCTTCTCTTCTCTTGTGTTAATTAATTAGGGACGGAGATTTGGGTTGGTTGATTATGTATTACTCAGCGGAATTTGGCAGTAGCATCCCAAGCGGAATTTGGGTGGCACGTACGGTTACTCGGCGGGCACATTGCATGAAAACATATATACGACCTACACGGTTCCTCTGCTCTCTCTTCTCCCCCACCGGCTATGGGCTCCGTTTCAGGCGCCGTGGGAAAAACACGTACGTTTATCCTGGATTTTCTTTCAAAAGCTAAGTCGGACTAACTTTTGAAGGGTGTGGCTAGGTCTCAGTCAACTAGGATTTAATCAAGTCTCAATCAAGTGACATAATATATAAGAAGAAGAAAGAAAAAGGCTAAAAAGAAAATTTTGCAAAGATCTCCACGCAAGATCGAACGAATATAGTATTCACTGTCGATTAAGACTTAACATAATTATTTTTTGAAAGTTGAACTACATTATTGAAAGGTCAGCACTGCTTTTGGGTGGCTAGCTTTCATCTAGATGGGAATTAAGTAAATCACATCTAGCTCGTACATCATTTCATTTGGCGTGAATATCTGTGTGAATTTTTTTAGATGTGACTTAATTGTTAAATTAATCCACTTTGAAAGTTGATAAAAATTTTGGAAGTTACTATTTGAAAGGTTCAAAAACCGTCGGAGTTTCCTTCTAAAAAGTTTTGGAAGCCTGCTTTCATTTTAAAAGGTCATGCTTGCAAACACACCACTGCTGAAAGAGTTTACAAGAAGACAATTTTATAAGACGGCAATTAATGCCACATTCATGGGGCAATGACTAAATCAACATAGCATAATGATGCGAAAGCCCGTTGAGATCATCAAATGACATCTCGACCATCTCATCATCTTGAAGCCTAGTCTATTTTGGCTATCGTGCGGCCAATCCTTCATATATTACGCTTGTGTTACATGTGTTCGACTTCAACACCGAACACTCCGCATAGTCTAATCAAGTTGTGGCCTTTTACAAATATATTGGATACCAATTCCAATAAACTTCATCTTAACGAACATGTCTTCATCTTGAAGTTGTCAGCTTCACATGAACGCTTGTGCCAGATTGGACTTGGGTCTTCCCTTGTTGCTCACGTCACTTGTACAAGTCATCTGGCAAGTCCTCGTAAGACCTTTTAGCCTCGACTGAACATATTGGCATGTCTCTCTTCTTCTCAACTCCGCCTTGTACATGTTGTTCTTAGTCCTTGTTCTCTTCATCACGAGCTTTATGAGTTTTCTTGGCTCTCATGATTTTCTTGTCCATGCCCACTTGTGTAAGTAATCGCTGCCATGAAGTTGACCAAGAAAAATAACACCTCTTCAAACCCTTGCCACGTCAACCGCATGATGTATGTCCTCGCTGTTAGGGCATATTTATCCCTTGGTGGTTTTGATGATTGATAACAATGCAATTTATGGACTAACTGTGTGTACGGGAACGAAGCATGAAAACAAAATCCTACGAACACCCAAGATCTATCTAGGAGAAGCATAGCAACGAGAGGGGAGAGTGTGTCTATGTACCCTCATAGAACGAAAGTGGAAGCGTATATAACGCGGTTGATGTAGTCGTACTCTTCCAGTCCGATCACGATCCAACCGATCTAGTGCCGGACGGACGACACCTCCGAGTTTAGCACACGTGCGGCTCGATGACGTCTCCTCCTCCTTGATACAACAAGAGAACATGGAGAATTAGATGGGATCACAACCAGCACGACGGCATGGTGGTGATGGTGGTGGTGGAGCAACGGCAGCGCTTCGCTAAGCGAAAAACCGTGGACGAGAACTATGTCGGGAGGGAGAGACGGGGTAGCAGCCAAGGCCAATGTGTCGAGGTGCCTTGTTGCTCCTGAAAGTGCTAGTTATCGACTAGAGGGGGGTGAATAGGCGATTTTTATAAAAGTCTTCAAAACACGAGGTCTTTGAAGACAAACAGACGAAATGAACCTATTGATATACAGCGGAAGATAGACTACACTAGACAAGCCATGGTCAAGAAAGCAATGTAGTGAAAGTACGAAGACTATCAGCAGCTAGGTAGTATCGATCAGGATGAAAGACAGTATGAAGCCAATTACAGGTAATAGCCTTCACACAGTGAAGTCAAACAGATCGGACAGGCAAGCAATGACTTCAGAAGACAAACAGTAAAGTAAAGGGAAGTGGGGAATAGAACTAGTTGCTTGGTGAAGACAAGGATTTGGTAGACCAGTTCCAGTTGCTGTGACAACTGTACGTCTGGTTAGGGAGGTGGAGATTGAACTCAGAAGACTGCGTCTTCACCTTATTCCCCTTGAGCTAAGGACACCCAGTCCTCGCCCAATCACTCTGGTAAGTCTTCAAGGTAGCAAACCTTCACAGACTTCATTCACCGGCGATCCACAATGACTCTTGGATGCTCAGAACACGACGCCTAACCGGCTGGAGGATTCACAGTCCTTGAGTGTAGCAAGTCTTCAGGTCACGCGGACAGAAAGACTTCAGTGATGCCTAACACTCTTTGGCTCTGGGTGTTTTGGGCTTTGTCCTCGCAAGGATCTCTCTCTCAAAGGCTTCAAAGGTGGGTTGCTATCAAACGACAAAAGTCGTGCACTAACTCTGAGTAGCCACCAATTTATGGTGTAGGGGGTGGGCTATTTATAGCCACAAGGTAACCCGATCTGATATGTCCGAAATGACCCTGGGTCACTTATAAGGAACCGACATGTGTCCAACAGTCGGATTTAAAACACAAGCGGCAGCTTTACTTGGGCTACAAGCAAAGCTGACTCATCCAGCTCTGGATAACATTTGCTCTCATTGTCTTTGCTCGAAGACATAGGATTTTGGTTGAGCATCACAACAGTCACTCTGACTTTGTTCACTTGGACCCCACTTAACAGTACGGTGGTTCCTATGACTCAATAAAGAAGAAAAGGAAACTACGAAACAACTATGTCTTCGTACTCCATAGTCTTCAAGTGAATGTCTTCACATGTAATAATCTTCATCGTGAATGTATTCATGTACCACCACTGTCTTCAATGTCTTCACACATTTTTAGGGGTCATCTCTGGTAGGTAAACCGAATCAATAAGGGACTACTACCTGTGTTATCCTGCAATTCTCACAAACACATTAGTCCCTCAACCAAGTTTGTCGTCAATACTCCAAAACCAACTAAGGGTGGCACTAGATGCACTTACAATCTCCCCCTTGTTGGTGATTGATGAAAAACTGGTTGAAGTTTTCAACGGGGATAAAAGTATGTGAAAGTTAAAGTCAAAGCCATTGTCTTCATAAGTTGCAAAAGGCTCCCCCTGAAGATGTGCATATAAGTAGTTTGCTTTTGAATGCAAATGCACATGGCAGGTTTTACTTTGCGGAGATCCTCTTCAACTTACGAAGACAATTCATCATGCATATATAAGAATAACTAAGAAATGACATGCATAATGAGAAATGGGCGTCTACAGAATGACTTCATGCTGAATTTATCATCGCATCACAAAGTAGTAGAAGAAGTAGCATTTACCATCAAGTTTAAGTGTTACAAAACAAGAGCCAAATAGTTTAAGTGATAGTTGATGGTTGAATGAAGCTTGATCAATCGCATCACCCATGGAGTATAAAATTTCAGGCCAAAAAGATCAATTCCAGAGGCTGCAAGCTGCCGGATGAAGAAATCATGTGTGTTGAATCTGATGCCATTGATGATATAGAACACCAATGTCTTCATGGCGCCTTCGAGTTTAGCTTCAGAGGAATTGCCTTTGATTGGCCAGAGAGTACGCCTCAGAATGTGATAAACTGTGCGCGACAAGTACTCAAGGTACTTAACAAAGAATTCCTTGGGGTATTCGGCATCATGGGGCAATGGCTTCATCATGCTCAACATCTGGCTCATGTTGGGCTCTGGCTTCCGAAATATGCTTTGCAGTTCATCCTGATGAAGCTAACAACCAGGTTCAAACAACTCACCTGGAGTGGGCAGGGAAGTAAGCTCAATGATGTCCTAAGCTTTGGCTTCGTGATGAATGTCACCTGACATCCACTCAAGGATCCAAGTCTTTGGATCCCTATTGTAGCCTCGAATGTGCAATGTAGCCTAAAACTGTAGCAGAAGTTCTTCGTTCTAGTGCTCTTTATCAGTCACAAATGGCAGCAGCCCAACGTCTCTGAAGCAATCCAGTGCCTCCTCAAGGTATGGCAACCGAGCCGTAGCATCACAATCCAGACGCTTATGAGAAAAAATCCGGTCCTGGTTGTATAAGATGCAGGAGTAGTAGCTTTGTTGCTGATGGCTACAAAACCTATCAGAGGAGATCTTGGGCTTCGTGTACGGGTCCTTGGCACTGTCAAAGAAGGTGTTGTGCTCTCTGAAGCTGTGCACACTGAACGATCCCTGAGTTGTTGCAGCACTGGGAAGCCTTGGCAATCTTGGCTTTGGCTTCTGAACCTGAGGCCTCTGCTCCACGTGATAATCGTATTGAGGGTCGGGAGAAGTGGGTGGAACCATGATAGGCCATCTGACAGTTACCAACTCATCATGATTGAACACGCGTTCCGTAGTATGAGGCCTTGGTGGAGGAACGGTGTCATAAGAAGTGATTGGCTGCACAATGGTGTCAGTAGCAGCAGGGGCTTCGGGCTCCACATTGTCTTCAGCCATGATAGTGTCATTGGCTTCAGTAGTGTTGGTTGTGGTAGCCTCATTGTTTTCAACCTCCATGTCATCACCAACTGGAGGGTCGGGCTCGATCACATTCTCTTTTGGTTGGACTGGATCACTGACAGGGGGAGTAGCTTCTCTCTCTTTTACTTTCTCTTCTCCTTTTTCTTCATCGGCTGATGCAGCCGGTATGTCTTCAGGAGCTTTAGCTTCAGACTCAGAAGCATACACAGAAGGGATGGCTTCAGGGAACACTTGACGTGCTACTGAGCTTGTGTGTTGGACATCCTCTTCTTGAATGCTTGTCATGGAGACCTGAGGCCTGAGGCCTTTGTGAAGCCTGCGGAATGCTGGCGGCGCCTTTGGAGAGGGAGTGGTCTGTTCCATGAAGTTATCATCATCAAGCACCGGAGTGGTGACTTGAGCTGGTGGTGTACAGGGGATCTCATCTTGCTGTGGGGTGTCTTGTTGTTGCTCTACCCACGAGTCATCTTGAGCAACTGGCGTCAAGGGACGGCCAATGCTAATGAGTTCACTGCTCGTAGGAGCAGGCGATAATACCGGTTGGGGTTCGAGTTAAGGAAGGACTTCATCATCATCAACATTGTCTTCACAACCAGTGTCTTCAGCTGCGTTGGGGTCAACAGCTAGAATCTCTTCACTTTCAGGAGCCTCTATGGAAGCAGGCTCATGAATCACAAGGCGGCGGTCGCGTTTTTCAGGTGGAGCAACAGAAATTGGCTTGACATTCAGCAGTACTTGGGCGGTGGCACGCTCTTTCTTTGAAGACGTTGAAGCTTTAGTCTTCAATATCTTCTTGGAGGGAGCAGCCTCAGAGGAGTCTTGATGCTTCCTCTTCCTGGCTTCGTCTTCAGCTTGCCTTGTCTTCTTCTGCTCAGAAGCTGCTGATGGGACCTTTGGCTTTGAGCCAGTCATGCTGGCAGGGAAGACAATGCTTGGTTGGCCCTGCCTTGAAGATTTAGGTTCAGCGTCAGTAGCCTTCTTGTTTTTCTTGGCAGCCATCTTGGGGTCGATGCGGGGCGCCCAAGAGCCTTTCTCTTCTCAGCTTCATTGTGCGCTTGCACACACTTCACAAGATACTACTTCATGCGCTTATGCGTGAGCCTTTGGCTTCTTCACGCTTCTTGTTGAATTCGGCCTTGAGGTCATTCATCATCTTCTTGAATATTTGCACATCAGCAACACTGAGCTTGGCCATGTGCTTCTTGAAATGTGCCTTCTCATAATCTATGTTGTTCTTGAGCTCAACGATTTTATGAGCCAAGGCAAGTTCATTGGCAATGGCTCCGTGAAATGTGATGCTAATGTCCACAGGCAGCTGCAGATCATCAATGTTGATTCTTTGGTCCTCAAACCATTCATCAATGAAGTTGTTCAGTATATCAGCATCAAATAGAGGCATATCGTGGAAGATCTCAGCCTCTTGCTTGCTCTTGATTAACATCTCTAGAGCTTCATCTCCAAGATCTTCATCACTGGACAGATCAATGGTGTTGTCTTCATTGCGCAGAACGATAACAGGAGTCAGGTCATGCCCAGAAATCTTCTTGGGCTTCTTGGTCTTCTTGGAGACACGAGACAAGTCTTCAGACTGCACACTTGGTTCAGGAGGTGCAGTCGTCAATGGCTTCACAGTCGAAGCTTTTGGAGCAGCAGAGGGCTTGGAAGCTTTTGACTTCTTCTTCTGCTTCGGTGGTGCAGGAGCATCCTCAGAGTCTGCATCATCAGTAGATTGGTCTATCGTGGCCCTCTGAGCAGCAATATGGGAGAGTAGCCCATCGAAGCTATTGAAGGGGCCGATGACATTTGGATTGGCGACACATGTGCCATCCGCCCTTGGAGCAGATGGACCATGATTGAAGTGGAGTCCGAATGCCTTCTTGTTTGTGGCAGCAGACTCCATGGCAAACTGAAAGTTGTGCTTAAAGAGATCATCGTCACGACACCATTGAAGAGAGGATGGGTCGGCATTTTCTGGTTGAGGCCCTCTGACCATGCATGGATAGAAGTCTTGGGCAATAGCTTTAGGCTTCGTCTTGGGTTGCAAATTCTTGTAAAGAATATCGCCCCACGGGCGCTTGATAGCATTCTTTTCAGCATACTCAGCTGTGACGAAGTTATACTTGAACCATTTCTCAGCCCAATATCTTTGGATCCACTGTATTCTGGTCTTGCACTGATTGTAGCTTTCCTCAGGATCAGACTTATAAAGTTCATATAGATCCGGGGGCAGATCCAGAGCGGTATTTCCACGGCGCTGCCTGCCACTTTTCCTTGCATATTTTTCACTGGTCATAATATTCAGACAGAGAGGCTTCAAGGCAATGAAAGGCTTCCGAAGACGTGTCAAACAAGAACTAGCTTCAGGAGATTCAATATGATGCTATAAGAATTTTGCAAATGAATGCAGACTATGAGAACCAAGGGATTCTCCCACGGACATGTACCTGTGACAGCATTAGAGATGCGAGGGAAGGGGAAGAGGTCATATGCATTTTTAGAAGATTTTGTAGATAAATCAGTTTGAAGACATTGACCTCGTAGTGCGTAGACATTCACTTATTTGAAGTGAGTTGGTTCCAGATTTGTACGAATCCATGAATAAGTACAAGTGAGGAATCTAACTAGTTATGAAGCATAAGTGAATATACTTTGCAAGATATGAGATTTAGAAAGAGAAAGATCTAGATTTCGAAGTGCAGAAACCACTTTTGGTTGAAGTGGATGGATTTGACAGATCAAACAAGCGGTAAAAAGCGAGTTTTATTTACCACTGAAGAACTGCTAGACGGAGCAGAACGGATGCCGAGCAGTCCAATCTCCTGCGCCCAAACTTGGCGGTGGAAGACACCTACGGCGGCGGCGAAGAAGAGAAGGTCCGCGGCCGGATGAGGACGGCGTCGAAGAGGTCGCGGCAGCTAAGCGCTTCGTCTCCGCCGTCGACGCGAGCTAGCGGTGGCGCTAGGGTTTGAGCAAGATGGTGAGGTGGTCATTATCTCCTCTTCCAGATGTAGCACAGCGATGGTAGGTATTACCCTCAGTGATGAAACCAAGGTATCGGACCAGTAGGAGAACCAAGCAACACAACGTAAACAACACCTGCACACAAACAACAACACCTCGCAACCCGACGTGTTAAAGGGGTTGTCAATGAAGGAAATATGCCCTAGACGCAATAATAAAGTTGTTATTTATATTTCCTTATATCATGATAAATGTATATTATTCATGCTAGAATTGTACTAACCGGAAACTTAGTACATGTGTGAATACCTAGACAAACAGAGTGTCACTAGTATGCATCTACTTGACTAGCTTGTTGAATCAAAGATGGTTAAGATTCCTAGCCATAGACATGAGTTGTCATTTGATTAACGGGATCACATCCTTAGAGAATGATGTGATTGACTTGACCCATTCCGTTAGCTTAGCATTTGATCGTTTAGTATATTGCTATTGCTTTCTTCATGACTTACACATGTTCCTATGACTATGAGATTATGCAACTCCCGAATACCGGAGGAACACTTTGTGTGCTACCAAATGTCACAACATAACTGGGTGATTATAAAGGTACTCTACAAGTGTCTCCGATGGTACTTGTTGAGTTGGCATAGATCAAGATTAGGATTTGTCGCTCCGATTGTCGGAGAGTATCTGTGGGCCCTCTCGGTAATGCACATAATATATAAGCCTTGCAAGCAATGTGACTAATGAGTTAGTTACGGGATAATGCATTACAGAACTAGTAAAGAGACTTGCCGGTAACGAGATTGAACTAGGTATTGAGATACCGACGATCGAATCTCGGGCAAGTAACATACCGATGACAAAGGGAACAACGTATGTTGTTATGCGGTTTGACCGATAAAGATCTTCGTAGAATATGTAGGAGACAATGTGAGCATCCACGTTCCGCTATTGGTTATTGACCAGAGACGTGTCTCGGTCATGTCCACATAGTTTTCAAACCCGTAGGGTTCGCAGCTTAACGTTCGGTGACGATCGTATTATGAGTTTATGTGTTTTGATGTACCGAAGGTAGTTCGGAGTCCTGGATATGATCACGGACATGACGAGGAGTCTCTAAATGGTCGACACATAAAGATCGATATATTGGACGACTATATATGGACATCGGAATGGTTCCGGGTGAGATCGGGCATTTACCGATGTACCGGGAGGTTGCCGGAACCCCCCGGGAGGTTTATGGGCCTTATTGGGCCATAGTGGGAGAGAGGAGAAGGGAGCAAAGGAGGGGGGGGCCCACCAAGCCCAATCTGAATTGGGAGGGGGGCCGGCCCCCCTTTCCTTCCTCCTTCATCCCCCTTCCTTCTCTCCTAATCCAACTAGGGAAGGGGGCAATCCTACTCCCGGTGGGAGTAGGAATCCCCTTGGGGTGCGCCTAGGAGGCCGACCCCCTCCCCCTCCTCCACTCCTTTATATACGGGGGAGGGGGCACCCCATAGAGACACAAGTTGATCATTGATCTTTTAGCCGTGTGCAGTGCCCCGTCCACCATAATCCACCTCGGTCATATCGTCGTAGTGCTTAGGCTAAGCCCTCCGCCGGTAGCTTCATCATTATCGTCATCACGCCGTCGTGCCGACGAAGCTCTTGCCCGACACTCTACTGGATCGTGAGTTCATGGGACGTCACCGAGCCGAACGTGTGCAGATCGCGGAGGTGTCGTACCTTCGGTGCTAGGATCGGTCGATCCTGAAGACGTACGACTACATCAACCACGTTGTCATAACGCTTCCGATTACGGTCTACAAGGGTACGTACACAACACTCTCCCCTCTTGTTGCTATGCCTCACCATGATCTTGCGTGTGTGTAGGATTTTTTTTGAAATTACTACGTTCTCCAACAGTGGCATCCGAGCCAGGTTTATGCGTAGATGTTATATGCACGAGTAGAACACAAGTGAGTTGCGGGCGATACTAGTCATACTGCTTACCAGCATGTCATACTTTGATTCGGCGGTATTGTTGGATGAAGCGGCCCGGACCGACATTACGCGTACGCTTACGCGAGACTGGTTCTACCGACGTGCTTCGCACACAGGTGGCTGGCAGGTGTCAGTTTCTCCAACTTTAGTTGAATCGAGTGTGGTTATGCCCGGTCCTTGTTGAAGGTTAAAACACCACATACTTGACGAAATATCGTTGTGGTTTTGATGCGTAGGTAAGAATGGTTCTTGCTCAGCCCGTAGCAGCCACGTAAAACTTGCGACAACAAAGTAGAGGATGTCTAACTTGTTTTTGCAGGGCATGTTGTGATGTGATATGGTCAAGACATGATGCTGAATTTTATTGTATGAGATGATCTTGTTTTGTAACAAAGTTATCGGCAACTGGCAGGAACCATATGGTTGTCGCTTTATTGTATGAAATGCAATCGCCATGTAATTGCTTTACTTTATCACTAAGCGGTAGCAATAGTCGTAGAAGCAATAGTTGGCGAGACGACAACGATGCTACGATGGAGATCAAGGTGTCGTGCCGGTGACGATGGTGATCATGACGGTGCTTTGGAGATGGAGATCAAAGGAACAAGATGATGATGGCCATATCATATCACTTATATTGATTGCATGTGATGTTTATCCTTTATGCATATTATTTTGCTTAGTTCGGCGGTAGCATTATAAGATGATCTCTCACTAAATTTCAAGGTATAAGTGTTCTCCCTGAGTATGCACCGTTCGCGAAAGTTAAATCGTCTTTGAGACACCACGTGATGATCGGGTGTGATAAGCTCTGCGTTCACATACAACGGGTGCAAACCAGTTTTGCACACGCAGAATACTCGGGTTAAACTTGACGAGCCTAGCATATGCAGATATGGCCTCGGAACACGGAGACCGAAAGGTCGAGCGTGAATCATATATTAGATACGATCAACATAGTGATGTTCACCATTGAAAACTACTTCATCTCACGTGATGATCCGACATGGTTTAGTTGATTTGGATCACGTGATCACTTAGATGATTAGAGGGATGTCTATCTAAGTGGGAGTTCTTAAGTAATTTGATTAATTGAACATTAATTTATCATGAGCTTAGTACATGATAGTATTTTGCATATCTATGTTGTTGTAGATAGATGGCCCGTGCTGTTGTTCCATTGAATTTTAATGCGTTCCTAGAGAAAGCTAAGTTGAAAGATGATGGTAGCAACTACACAGACTGGGTCCGTAACTTGAGGATTATCCTCATTGCTGCACAGAAGAATTACGTCCTGGAAGCACCGCTAGGTGCCAAACCCGCTGCAGGAGCAACGCCGGATGTTATGAACGGCTGTTAGAGCAAAGCTGATGACTACTCGATAGTTCATTGTGCCATGCTTTACGGCTTATAACCGGGACTTCAACGACGTTTTGAACGTCATGGAGCATATGAGATGTTCCAGGAGTTGAAGTTAATATTTGAAGCAAATGCCCGGATTGGGAGATATGAAGTCTCCAATAAGTTCTACAGCTGCAAGATGGAGGAGAATAGTTCTGTCAGTGAGCATATACTCAAAATGTGTGGGTATAACAATCAATTGATTCAACTGGGAGTTAATCTTCCTAATGATAGTGTCATTGACAGAATTCTTCAATCACTGCCACCAAGTTACAAGAGCTTCGTGATGAACTATAATATGCAAGGGATGGATAAGACAATTCCCGAGCTCTTAGCAGTGCTAAAGGCTGTGGAGGTAGAAATCAAGAAGGAGGATCAAGTGTTGATGGTCAACAAGACCACCAGTTTCAAGAAAGAGGGTAAAGGGAAGAAGGGGAACTTCAAGAAGAATGGCAAGCAAGTTGCTGCTCAAGTGAAGAAGCCCAAGTCTAGACCTAAGCCTGAGACTGAGT
The DNA here is from genome assembly GCA_021605145.1 of Aegilops bicornis. NCBI lineage: Eukaryota > Viridiplantae > Streptophyta > Magnoliopsida > Poales > Poaceae > Aegilops > Aegilops bicornis. The sequence goes on from CM038674.1 coordinate 102,692,592, forward strand.
GCTTCTACTGCAAAGGGACTGGTCATTCGAAGCAGAACTGCCCCAAGTATTTGGCGGATAAGAAGGATGGCAAGGTGAACAAAGGTATATGTGATATACATGTTATTGATGTGTACCTTACTAATGCTCGCATTAGTGCCCAGGTATTTGATCTTTGGTTACATTGCTAATATTGCAACTCAAAACAGGACTATGGATTAAGCGAAGATTGGCTAAGGACGAGGTGACGATGCGCGTGGGAAATTGTTCCAAAGTCGATGTGATCGCGGTCGGCACGCTACCTCTACATCTACCTTCGGGATTAGTTTTAGACCTGAATAATTGTTATTTGGTGACAGCGTTGAGCATGAACATTATTTCTGGATCTTGTTTGATGCGAGACGGTTATTCATTTAAATCGGAGAATAATGGTTGTTCAATTTATATGAGTAATATCTTTTATGGTCATGCACCCTTGAAGAGTGGTCTATTTATGTTGAATCTCGATAGTAGTGATACACATATTCATAATATTGAAGCCAAAAGATGCAGAGTTGATAATGATAGTGCAAATTATTTGTGGCACTGCCGTTTGGGTCATATTGGTGTAAAGCGCATGAAGAAACTCCATACTGATGGACTTTTGGAATCACTTGATTATGAATCACTTGGTACTTGTGAACCATGACTCATGGGCAAGATGACTAAAACGTCGTTCTCCGGAACAATGGAGCGAGCAACATATTTATTGGAAATCATACATACTGATGTATGTGGTCCGATGAATGTTGAGGCTCGCGGCGAGTATCGTTATTTTCTCACTTTCACAGATGATTTGAGCCGATATGGGTATATCTACTTGATGAAACATAAGTCTGAAACATTTGAAAAGTTCAAAGAATTTCAGAGTGAAGTGGAAAATCAACGTAACAAGAAAATAATGTTTCTACGATCTGATCATGGAGGAGAATATTTGAGTTATGAGTTTGGACTTCATTTGAAACAATGCAGAATAGTTTCACAACTCACGCCACCCGGAACACCACAGCGTAATGGTGTGTGCGAACGTCGTAATCGTACTTTACTAGATATGGTGCGATTTATGATGTCTCTTACTGATTTACCGCTATCGTTTCGGGGTTAGGCTTTAGAGACGGCTGCATTCACGTTAAATAGGGCACCACCTAAATCCGTTGAGACGACACCTTATGAACCGTGGTTTGGCAAGAAACCAAAGTTGTCGTTTCTTAAAGTTTGGGGCTGCGATGCTTATCTGAAAAAGCTTCAACCTGATAATCTCGAACCCAAATCGGAGAAATGTGTCTTCATAGGATACCCAAAGGAGACTGTTGGGTACACCTTCTATCACAGATCCGAAGGCAAGACATTCGTTGCTAAAAATGGATCCTTTCTAAAGAAGGAGTTTCTCTCGAAAGAAGTGAGTGGGAGGAAAGTAGAACTTGATGAGGTAACTGTACCTGCTCCCTTATTGGAAAGTAGTTCATCATAGAAATCTGTTCCTGTGACTCCTACACCAATTAGTGAGGAAGCTAATGATGATGATCATGTAACTTCAGATCAAGTTACTACCGAACCTCGTAGATCGAGTAAGATCCGCACCAGAGTAGTACGGTAATCCTGTTCTGGAGGTCATGTTACTTGACCATGACGAACCTACGGACTATGAGGAAGCGATGATGAGCCCAGATTCCGAAAAATGGCTTGAGGCCATGAAATCTGAGATGGGATCCATGTATGAGAACAAAGTGTGGACTTTGGTTGACTTGCCCGATGATTAGCAAGCCATCAAAAATAAATGGATCTTCGAGAAGAAGACTGACGCTTACGGTAATGTTACTATCTACAAAGCTCGACTTGTTGCGAAAGGTTTTCGACAAGTTCAAGGAGTTGACTATGATGAGACCTTCTCACCCGTAGCAATGCTTAAGTCCGTCTGAATCATGTTAGCAATTGCCGCATTTTATGATTATGAAATTTGGCAAATGGATGTAAAGACTGCATTCTTGAATGTATTTCTAGAAGAAGAGTTGTATATGATGCAACCTAAAGGTTTTATGGACTGGTGCAAGCATCTCGGAGTTGGATAAACGTTTTGATAGTGTGATCAAAGCATATGGTTTTATACAGACTTTTGCAAAGGCATGTATTTACAAGAAAGTGAGTGGGAGCTCTGTAGCATTTCTAATATTATATGTGGATGACATATTGTTGATTGGAAATGATATAGAATTTCTAGATAGCATAAAAGGATACTTGAATAAGAGTTTTTCAATGAACGACCTCGATGAAGCTGCTTATATATTGGGCATCAAGATCTATAGAGATAGATCAAGACGCTTAATTGGACTTTCACAAAGCACATACCTTGATAAAGTTTTGAAGAAGTTCAAAATGGATGAAGCAAAGAAAGGGTTCTTGCCTATGTTACAAGGTGTGACGTTGAGTCAGACTCAATGCCTGACCACTGCAGAAGATAGAGAGAAAATGAAAGGTGTTCCCTATGCTTCAGCCATAGGCTCTATAATGTATGCAATGCTATGTACCAGACGTGATGTGTGCCTTGCTATTAGTTTAGCAGGGAGGTACCAAAGTAATCCAGGAGTCGATCACTGGACAGCGGTCAAGAACATCCTGAAATACCTGAAAAGGACTAAGGAAATGTTTCTCGTTTATGGAGGTGACAAAGAGCTCGTCGTAAATGGTTACGTCGATGCAAGCTTTGACACTGACCCAGATGACTCTAAGTCACAAATCGGATACATATTTATATTAAACGGTGGAGCTGTCAGTTGGTGCAGTTCTAAGCAAAGCCTCGTGGCGGGATCTACGTGTGAAGCGGAGTACATAGCTGCTTCGGAAGCAGCAAATGAAGGAGTCTGGATGAAGGAGTTCATATCCGATCTAGGTGTCATACCTAGTGCATCGGGTCCAAAAAATAGTTTGTGACAATACTGGTGCAATTGCCTTGGCAAAGGTATCCAGATTTCACAAGAGAACCAAGCACATCAAGAGACGCTTCAATTCCATCCGCGATCAAGTCAAGGAGGGAGACATAGAGATTTGCAAGATACATACGGATCTGAATGTTGCAGACCCGTTGACTAAGCATCTCTCACGAGCAAAACATGATCAGCACCAAGACTCCATGGGTGTTAGAATCATTACTATGTAATCAAGATTATTGACTCTAGTGCAAGTGGGAGACTGAAGGAAATATGCCCAAGAGGCAAAAATAAAGTTGTTATTTATATTTCCTTATATCTTGATAAATGTTTATTATTCATGCTAGAATTATATTAACCGGAAACTTAGTACATGTGTGAATACCTAGACAAACAGAGTGTTACTAGTATGCCTCTACTTGATTAGCTCGTTGAATCAAAGATGGTTAAGTTTCCTAGCCATAGACATGAGTTGTCATTTGATTAACGGGATCACATCATTAGAGAATGATGTGATTGACTTGACCCATTCCGTTAGCTTAGCATTTGATCGTTTACTATATTGCTATTGCTTTCTTCATGACTTATACATGTTCCTATGACTATGAGAGTATGCAACTCCCGAATAGCGGAGGAACACTTCCTGTGCTACAAAACGTCACAACGTAACTAGGTGATTATAAAGGTGCTCTACAGGTGTCTCTGATGGTACTTGTTGAGTTGGCATAGATCAAGATTAGGATTTGTCACTCCGGTTGTCGGAGAGGTATCTCTGGGCCCTCTCGGTAATGCACATCAATATAAGCCTTACAAGCAATGTGACTAATGAGTTAATTACGGGATAATGCATTACAGAACGAGTAAAGAGACTTGCCGGAACGAGATTGAACTAGGTATTGAGATACCGATGATCGAATCTCGGGCAAGTAACATACCGATGACAAAGGAACAAAGTATGTTGTTATGCGGTTTGACCGATAAGGATCTTCATAGAATATGTAGGAGCCAATATGAGAATCTAGGTTCCACTATTGATTATTGACCGGAGACGTGTCTCGGTCATGTCTACATAGTTCTCGAACCCATAGGGTCCGCACGCTTAACGTTCGGTGACGATCTGTAGGATCGGAAGTATGTCTAGAGGGGGGTGATTAGACTACTTGGCCAAATAAAAATCTAGCCTTTTCCCAATTTTAGTTCTTGGCAGATTTTAGCAACTTTAGAACAAGTTAAGGAATCTTAACACAATTCAAGCAAGCATGCAAAGAGTATATGAGTAGCGGAAAGTAAAGCATGCAACTTGCAAGAATGTAAAGGGAAGGGTTTGGAGGATTCAAACGCAATTGGAGACACGGATGTTTTTGTCATGGTTCCGATAGGTGGTGCTATCGTACATCCACGTTGATGGAGACTTCAACCCATGAAGGAGTAGCAGTTACTTGCGCGAGTCCACGGAGGGCTCCACCCACGAAGGGTCCATGAAGAAGCAACCTTGTCTATCCCACCATGGTCGTCGCCCACGAAGGACTTGCCTCACTAGCGGTAGATCTTCACGAAGTAGGTGATCTCCTTGCCCTTACAAACTCCTTGGTTCAACTCCACAATCTTGTCGGAGGCTCCCAAGTGACACCTAGACAATCTAGGAGACACCACTCTCCAAGAAGTAACAAATGGTGTGTTGATGATGAACTCCTTTCTCTTGTGCTTCAAATGATAGTCTCCCCAACACTCAACTCTCTCTCACAGGATTTGGATTTGGTGGAAAGAAGATTTGAGTGGAAAGCAACTTGGGAAGGCTAGAGATCAAGATTCATATGGTAGGAATGGAATATCTTGGCCTCAACACAAGTGTAGGTGGTTCTCTCTCAGAAAATGTGTATTGGAAGTGTAGGTTCGTTCTGATGGCTCTCTCCACGAATGAAGAGGAGGTGGAGGGGTATATATAGCATCCACACAAAATCTAGCCGTTACACACAACTTACCAATCTCGGTGGGACCGAATTGGCAAACTCAATCGGACCGATTTAGCAAATCTAGTGACCGTTAGGATTTTCGGTGGGACCGACATGCAACTCGGTAGGACCGATATGGTTAGGGTTAGGGCATAACGTAATCTTGGTGAGACCGATTACACAAACTCGATGAGACCGATTTTGGTAATAAGCTAACCAGAGAGTTGGTCAGGTAAACTCGATGGGACCGATTCGCTCATTTCGGTGGGACCGAAATGTTACAAAAGGGAAATAGAGAGTTTACATTGCAATATCGGTGGGACCGATCGCTCATCTCGGTGGGACCGAAACGTTATGAAGGGAAACAGAGAGATAACAATCCCATCTCGGTGGAACCGAGATCCCTATCGGTGAGACCGATTTGCCTAGGGTTTGTGGCAGTGGCTATGACATCTGAACTCGGTGGCGCCGGATAGGAAGAATCGGAAGGGCCGAGTTAGATTTTTGGTTTAGGTCATATGTGGATGTGAGAAAGTATTTTAGGGCTTTGGAGCATATCACTAAGCATTTTGAGAAAGCGAGCCATTAAGAAACACCTCATCCCTCCTTGATAGTATTGGCTTTTCCTATAGACTCAATGTGATCTTGGATCACTAAAATATATAATGTAGAGTCTTGAGCTTGAGCCAATCCCTTTGTACTTAGCATTTTGAGGGGTCCACTTTTCTCATCCATGCCATGCCAATCATTGAGCTTTCCTGAAATATTAGTCTTGAAATAGTGTTAGCTCAATGAGCTATATGTTGTTAGGAATTACCAAAACCACCTAGGCATAGTTGCACTTTCAATCTCCCCCTTTTTGGTAATTTATGACAACATATAGATCAAAGCTTCAACAAATGATAATAAGAGTGAAAAACATTGTCGCTTTGAGAAGTATGTGAAAAGCAAGAGCTACCCCTAGATTTGTGCATGGTTTAAGATTTGCTTTGGACTGCAAATGCACAATGAGTTAGGATCATGGGTTACTCTTCCATGTCACATACATCTTGGTGGAGCGCTCAAAATGATAATAAATAAATACATGCACTCATCACCAAGCAATGTGAATGATCATATGGGAGATAAAAGGATAAAATCATCCAACAGTCATTAAGGTAGCATGTGATCAAACACATGATCATCCAAGTATCTCACAAACGCACCAAGTTTCTCAAACAAGCAAATAAAGTTCAACCACCAAAACAAGAGAGAACAAAAGCAACACTCTCTCTCGAAGCCTATGATCTATACATTTTTCTCCCCCTTTGGCAACAAGTTACCAAAAAGTTCATAGAAAATGCATAGCACTAAATCGACTCTCGGGCTTGGTCTTTAGGTGGTGGTGTAGACAGAACTCCAAGAATGAAGGCATCAGTCGATGTAGATAGTGCTGGAGAAGTAGGTAATGTAGCTGGTTGCACAGAAGCTGTAGCTGGTGCAGATGTAGTGGCTCTGGTGTCTGTAATAGGCACTGCAGCTGATCTCTGGCTCCTGGGCACTCTGGCAAAAGCATCAGTAGTAGTCTTGCCCTTCCTCTCCTGCATATCATCCTGAAGTTGTTCAACAACTTACTGTATCTCAGTGACCTTCACATCCATGTCATAGAATTTCTGCTCCATGATCCTCTCCAAGCTCTCCTGGTTTCGAGTCAGGGTGGCCAGTCCCTTCTCAATCCTCAAAGTGGAGGCAATCAAGTAGCCAAGCTGATCCTGCTTGCTCTTCAAGAAGTACTGAGATGCCTCATCCATGGTTGGCATCTTTGCAGCCTTTTCAGTCCTTGCCTTCTCCCTTTTTGCTTGTGCTTGCACAGAAGATGGTTCATCTTCATCCATCACCACTATGTTGTCCTCAAAATCTGGATAGATGGGCATGTGTTCCTTGTCCAAGAGGTATGTGCCTGTGCCCATCTTGGAGTTGATGAGCTCTGGATGCATGGGGGCATACCCACAACTTCTCTTCTGATCTGCAGCAGTCCTCTTGATAGTTTCCACTATGAGGCTCATGACCTTGAACTTTTGAAGCACATCAAATATGTGAAGTAGGTTGATGGCATGGCTTCTGATCATCTTGTGATCTCCACATTTAGGAAAAAGAGTGTGCCTGAGGATCCAGTTGATTGTTGGCACTCCTGACAGAAGATAATGTACTGAGCCAAACTTGTGTGTCTCAATAGTAGCATCTGGGATCTCTCTGTACATGTGTGCCATGGAGTTGTGATCCTTCTTCTTGGCATAGACATCCAAGTCATCCTCATTCTCCTCAGGAGCATTGATCAACTTTGCCCATTCTTCAACTGATGATTGGTACCTAGTACCTTTAGACATCCATACAATCCTTCCATCTGGGTAGAAGTGAGTTGTGGAGTAGAACTGCATAATAAGTGTTGGGGAACGTTCCAGAAAATAAAAAAATTATATGCTTCACCAAGATCAATCTATGGATTCATCTAGCAACGAGATAGAGGAGTGCATCTACATACCCTTTTAGATCGCGCGCGGAAGCGTTCAAGAGAACGGGGTTGAGGGAGTCGTACTCGTCGTGATCCAAATCACCGATGATCCTAGTGTCGAACGGACGGCACCTCCGCGTTCAACACACGTACGGTTGGGGAAGACGTCTCCTCCTTCTTGATCCAGCAAGGGGAAGGGAGAGGTTGATGGAGATCCAGCAGCACGACGGCGTGGTGGTGGAAGTAGCGGCGATCTCGGCAGGGCTTCGCCAAGCTCAGCGAGAGGGAGAGGTGTTACGGAGAGAGAGGGAGGCGCCAGGAGCAAGGGTGCGCAGCCCTCCCTCCGCCCTCTCTATATAGGCGCCCTGGGGAGGGCGCCGGCCCCCTAGAGATTGGATCTCAAGGGAGGGGCGGCGGCCAAGGGGGTGGCTTGCCCCCCAAGCCAAGTGGGGCGCCCCCCACCCCTAGGGTTTCCAACCCTAGGCGCAGGGGAGGCCCAAGGGGGGCGCACCAGCCCACCAGGGGATGGTTCCCCTCCCACTTCAGCCCATGGGGCCCTCTGGGATAGGTGGCCCCACCTGGTGGACCCCCGGGACCCTTCCGGTGGTCCCGGTACAATACCGGTGACCCCCGAAACTTTCCCGGTGGCCGAAATTGGACTTCCTAAGTACAATTCTTCACCTCCGGACCATTTCGGAACTCCTCGTGACGTCCGGGATCTCATCCAGGACTCCGAAAAACTTTCGGGTTACCGCATACTAATATCTCTACAACCCTAGCGTCACCGAACCTTAAGTGTGTAGACCCTACGGGTTCGGGAGACATGCAGACATGACCGAGACGATTTTCCAGTCAATAACCAACAGCGGGATCTGGATACCCATGTTGGCTCCCACATGCTCCTCGATGATCTCATCGGATGAACCACGATGTCGAGGATTCAAGTAATCCCGTATACAATTCCCTTTGTCAATCGTTACGTTACTTGCCTGAGATTCTATCATCGGTATCCCAATACCTCATTCAATCTCGTTACCGGCAAGTCACTTTACTCGTACCGTAATGCATGATCCCGTGACCAAACACTTGGTCACATGGAGCTCATTATGATGATGCATTACCGAGTGGGCCCAGAGATACCTCTCCGTCATATGGAGTGACAAATCCCAGTCTCGATCCGTGTCAACCCAACAGATACTTTCAGGGATACCTGTAGTATACCTTTATAGTCACCCAGTTACTTGTGACGTTTGGTACACCCAAAGCACTCCTACAGCATCCGGGAGTTACACGATCTCATGGTCTAAGGAAATGATACTTGACATTGAAAAAGCTCTAGCAAACAAACTACACGATCTTGTGCTATGCTTAGGATTGGGTCTTGTCCATCACATCATTCTCCCAATGATGTGATCCCGTTATCAATGACATCCAATTTCCATAGTTAGGAAACCATGACTATCTGTTGATCAACGAGCTAGTCAACTAGAGGCTCACTAGGGATATGTTATGTTCTATGTATTCACACATGTATTATGATTTCCGGATAACACAATTATAGCATGAATAATAGACAATTATCTTGAACGAGGAAATATAATAATAACCATTTTATTATTGCCTCTAGGGCATATTTCCAACAGTCTCCCACTTGCACTAGAGTCAATAATCTAGTTACATTGTGATGAATCGAACACCCATAGAGTTCTGGTGTTGATCATGTTTTGCTCGCAGAAGAGGTTTAGTCAACGGATCTGCGACATTCAAATCCATATGCACTTTGCAAATATCTTTGTCTCCATATTGAAAATTTTCACGAATGGAGTTGAAGCGACGCTTGATGTGCCTGGTCTTCTTGTGAAACCTGGGCTCCTTGGCAAGGGCAATAGCTCCAGTGTTGTCACAGAAGAGAGTGACCGGCCCCCACGCATTGGGTATGACTCCTAGGTCGGTGATGAACTCCTTCATCCAGATTGCTTCATGCGCTGCCTCCGAGGCTGCCATGTACTCCGCTTCACATGTAGATCCCGCCACGACGCTTTGCTTGCAACTACACCAGCTTACTGCCCCTCCATTCAAAATATACACGTATCCGGTTTGTGACTTAGAGTCATCCAGATCTGTGTCGAAGCTAGCGTCGACGTAACCCTTTACGACGAGCTCTTCGTCACCTCCATAAACGAGAAACATATCCTTAGTCATTTTCAGGTACTTCAGGATATTCTTGACTGCTGTCCAGTGTTCCATGTCAGGATTACTTTGGTACCTTCCTACCAAAATTACAGCAAGGTTTACATCAGGTCTAGTACACAGCATGGCATACATGATAGACCCTATGGCCGAGGCATAGGGGACGACACTCATCTTTTCTCTATCTTTTGTCGTGGTCGGACATTGAGCCGAGCTCAATTTCACACCTTGCAACACAGGCAAGAACCCCTTCTTGGACTGATCCATATTGAACTTCTTCAATGTCTTATCAAGGTATGTGCTTTGTGAAAGACCTATGAGGCGTCTCGATCTATCTCTACAGATCTTGATGCCTAATATGTAAGCAGCTTCTCCAAGGTCCTTCATTGAAAAACACTTATTCAAGTAGGCCTTAATGCTGTCCAAAAGTTCTATATCATTTCCTGTCAAAAGTATGTCATCCACATATAATATGAGAAATGCTACAGAGCTCCCACTCACTTTCTTGTAAACGCAGGCTTCTCCATAAGTCTGCATAAACCCAAACGCTTTGATCATTTCATTAAAGCGAATGTTCCAACTCCGAGATGCTTGCACCAGCCCATAGATGGAGCGCTGGAGCTTGCATACCTTGTTAGCATTCTTAGGATCGACAAAACCCTCCAGCTGCATCATATACAGTTCTTCCTTAAGATGGCCATTAAGGAATGCGGTTTTGACGTCCATCTGCCATATCTCATAATCATAGTATGCGACAATTGCTAACATGATTCGGACGGACTTCAGCTTCGCTACGGGAGAGAAAGTCTCATCATAGTCAACCCCTTGAACTTGTCGATAACCCTTGGTGACAAGTCGAGCTTTATAGATGGTAACATTACCATCCGCGTCCGTCTTCTTCTTAAAGATCCATTTGTTTTCTATCGCTCGCCGATCATCGGGCAAGTCTGTCAAAGTCCACACTTAGTTTTCATACATGGATCCTATCTCGGATTGCATGGCTTCAAGCCATTTGTTGGAATCTGGGCCCGCCATTGCTTCTTCATAGTTCAAGGTTCACCGTTGTCTAACAACATGATTTCCGGGACAGGGTTGCCATACCACTGTGTGGAACATGTCCTTGTGGACCCTCTGGTTCAAGAGTAACTTGATCCGAAGTACCTTGATCATCATCATTAATTTCCTCTACGGTCGGTGCAGGCACCACAGAACATCTTCCGAGCTGCGCTACTTTCCGGTTCAAGAGGCGTATTTCATCGAAGTTCTACTTTCCTCCCACTTACTTCTTTTCGAGAGAAACTCTTTCTCCAGAAAGGACCCGTTCTTGGCAACAAAGATCTTGCCTTCGGATCTGAGGTAGAAGGTATACCCAATGGTTTCCTTAGGGTATCCTATGAAGACGTATTTTTCTGACTTGGGTTCGAGCTTTTCAGGTTGAAGTTTCTTGAATAAGCATCGCATCCCCAAACTTTTAGAAACGACAGCTTAGGTTTCTTCCCAAACCATAATTCATACGGTGTCGTCTCAACGGATTTAGACGGTGCCCTATTTAAAGCGAATGTAGCTGTCTCTAGAGCGTATCCCCAAAATGATAGCGGTAAATCGGTGAGTGACATCATAGATCGCACCATATCCAATAGAGTGCGATTATGACGTTCGGACACACCGTTACGCTGAGGTGTTCCAGGCGGCGTGAGTTGTGAAACGATTCCACATTTCCTTAAGTGCGTACCAATTGACTTAAATATTCTCCCCCACGATCTGATCGTAAGAACTTTATCTTTCGGTCACGTTGTTTCTCTACCTCATTCTGAACTTCCTTGAACTTTTCAAAGGTCTCTGACTTGTGTTTCATCAAGTAGACATACCCATATCTACTCAAGTCGTCAGTGAGAGTGAGAACATAACGATATCCTCCGTGAGCCTCAACGCTCATTAGACCGCACACATCAGTATGTATGATTTCCAATAAGTTGGTTGCTCGCTCCATTGTTCCGGAGAACGGAGTCTTGGTCATTTTGCCCATAAGGCATGGTTCGCATGTGTCAAATGATTCATAATCAAGAGACTGCAAAAGTCCATCAGCATGGAGCTTCTTCATGTGTTTGACACCAATGTGACCAAGGCGGCAGTACCACAAGTATGTGGGACTGTCGTTATCAACTTTACATCTTTTGGTATTCACACTATGAATATGTATGTAACATCACGTTCGAGATTCATTAAGAATAAACCATTGACCAGCGGGGCATGACCATAAAACATATCTCTCATATAAATAGAACAACCATTATTCTTAAATTTAAATGAGTAGCCATCTCAGACAACGAGATCCAGATACAATGTTCATGCTCAAAGCAGGCACTAAATAACAATTATTGAGGTTTAAAACTAATCCGTAGGTAAATGTAGAGGTAGCGTGCGGGCGATCACATCGACCTTGGAACCATTACCAACGCCGATCGTCACCTCGCCCTTCGCCAGCCTCCACTTATTCTGCAGCTCTGCTTTGAGATACAAATATGAGCAACCGCACCGGTATCAAATACCGTGAGCTACTACGAGTAATCGGTAAGGTACACATCAATTACATGTATATCACATATACCTTTAGTGTTGCCGGCCTTCTTGTCCGCTAAGTATTTGGGGCAGTTCCGCTTCCAGTGTCCCTTTCCCTTGCAATAAAAGCACTCAGTCTCAGGTTTGGGTCCATTCTTTGGCTTCTTCCCGGCAACTGGCTTACCGGGCGCGGCAACTCCCTTGCCGTCCTTCTTGAAGTTCTTCTTACCCTTGCCTTTCTTGAAACTAGTGGTTTTATTGACCATCAACACTTGATGTTCCTTTTTGATTTCCACCTCTGCTGATTTCAGCATTGAAAATACTTCAGGAATAGTTTTCACCATCCCCTGCATATTGTAGTTCATCACAAAGCTCTTATAGCTAGGTGGGAGCGACTGAAGGATTCTGTCAATGACCGCCTCGTCCGGGAGGTTAATGTCCAGCTAGGACAAGCGGTTGTGCAACCTGCACATTTTGAGTATGTGCCCACCGATGTAACTATTTTCCTCCATCTTACAACTGTAGAACTTGTCGGAGACTTCATATCTCTCGACCCGGGCATGAGCTTGGAAAACCATTTTCAGCTCTTTGAACATCTCATATGCTCCGTGTTGCTCAAAACGCTTTTGGAGCCCCAGCTCTAAGCTGTAAAGCATGCCGCACTGAACGAGGGAGTAATCATCAGCACGTGACTGCCAAGCATTCATAACGTCTTGGTTCTCTGGGATGGGTGCTTCACCTAGCGGTCCTTCTAGGACATATGCTTTCTTGGCAGCTATGAGGATGATCCTCAGGTTCCGGACCCAGACCGTATAGTTGCTGCCATCATCTTTCAGCTTGGTTTTCTCTAGGAACGCGTTGAAGTTGAGGTTGACATGAGCGTTGGCTATTTGATTTACAAGACATTTTGCAAAGGTTTTTAGACAAAGTTCATGATAATTAAGTTCATCTAATCAAATTATTTAATGAACTCCCACTCAGATTAGACATCCCTCTAGTCATCTAAGTGATACATGATCCGACTCAACTAGACCGTGTCCGATCATCACGTGAGACGGACTAGTCATCATCGGTGAATATCTCCATGTTGATCGTATCTTCCATACGACTCATGTTCGACCTTTCGGTCTCTTGTGTTCCGAGGCCATGTCTGTACATGCTAGGCTCGTCAAGTCAACCTAAGTGTTCTGCATGTGTAAATCTGTCTTACACCTGTTGTATGTGAACGTTAGAATCTATCACACCCGATCATCACGTGGTGCTCCAAAACAACGAACTTTCATAGCAGTATGCAGTTAGGGGAACACTTTCTTGAAATTATTATAAGGGATCATCTTATTTACTACCGTCGTACTAAACAAATAAGAAGCAAAACATGATAAACATCACATGCAATCAAATAGTGACATGATATGGCCAATATCACATTGCTCCTTTGATCTCCATCTTGAGCGCCATGATCATCTTCGTCACCGCATGACACCATGATCTCCATCATCGTGTCTTCATGAAGTTGTCACGCCAACGATTACTTCTACTTCTATGGCTAACGTGTTTAGAAATAAAGTAAAGTAATTTACATGGCGTTATTCAATGACACGCAGGTCATACAAAAAATAAAGACAACTCCTATGGCTCCTGCCGGTTGTCATACTCATCGACATGCAAGTCGTGATTCCTAAGAACATGATCAATCTCATACATCACATATATTTCATTCATCACATCCTTTTGGCCATATCACATCACAAGGCATATGCTGCAAAAACAAGTTAGACGTCCTCTAATTGTTGTTGCATGTTTTTACGTGGCTTCTATAGGTTTCTAGCAAGAACGTTTCTTACCTACGTAAAACCACAACATGATATGCCAATTTCTATTTACCCTTCATAAGGACCCTTTTCATCGAATCCGATCCGACTAAAGTGGGAGAGACAGACACCCGCTAGCCACCTTATGCAACTAGTGCATGTCACTCGGTGGAACCAGTCTCACGTAAGCGTATGTGTAAGGTCGGTCCGGGCCTCTTCATCCCGCGAAGCCGCCGAAACAAGATAAGACTAGTAGTGGCAAGAAAATTGACAACATCTACGCCCACAACAAGATTGTGTTCTACTCGTGCATAGAAACTACGCATAGACCTAGCTCTGATACCACTGTTGGGGAATGTTGCAGAAAATAAAAAATTTCTACGGTTCACCAAGATCAATCTATGGAGTCATTAGCAACGAGATAGAGGAGTGCATCTACATACCCTTGTAGATCGCGCGCGGAAGCGTTCAAGAGCACGGGGTTGAGGGAGTCGTACTCATCGTGATCCAAATCACCGATGATCCTAGTGCCGAACGGACGGCACCTCCGCGTTCAACACACGTACGGTTGGGGAAGACGTCTCCTCCTTCTTGATCCAGCAAGGGGAAGGGAGAGGTTGATGGAGATCCAGCAGCACGACGACGTGGTGGTGGAAGTAGCGGCGATCTCGGCAGGGCTTCGCCAAGCTCAGCGAGAGGGAGAGGTGTTATGAAGAGAGAGGGAGGCGCCAGGAGCAAGGGTGCGCAGCCCACCCACCCCCCCGCGGTATATAGGGGCCCAGGGGGGGCGCCCGCCCCCAAGAGATTGGATCTCAAGGGGGGCGGCCAAGGGGGTGGCTTGCCCCCCAAGCCAAGTGGGGCGCCCCCACCCCTAGGGTTTCCAACCCTAGGCGCCGGGGCAGGCCCAAGGGGGGCGCACCAGACCACCAGGGGCTGGTTCCCCTCCCACTTCAGCCCATGGGGCCCTCCAGGATAGGTGGCCCCACCCGGTGGACCCCCGGGACCCTTTCGGTGGTCCCGGTACAATACCGATGACCCCCGAAACTTTCCCGGTGGCTGAAACTGGACTTCCTATATACAAGTCTTCACCTCCGGACCATTCCGGAACTCTTCGTGACGTCCGGGATCTCATCCGGAACTCCGAACAACTTTCGGGTTACCGCATACTAATATCTCTACAACCCTACCGTCACCGAACCTTAAGTGTGTAGACCCTACGGGTTCGGGAGACATGCAGACATGACCGAGACGACTCTTCAGTCAACAACCAACAGCGGGATCTGGATACCCATGTTAGCTCCCACATGATCCTCGACGATCTCATCGGATGAACCACGATGTCGAGGATTCAAGTAATCCCGTATACAATTCCCTTTGTCAATCGGTACGTTACTTGCCTGAGATTCGATCTTCGGTATCCCAATACCTCGTTCAATCTCGTTACCGGCAAGTCACTTTACTCGTACTGTAATGCATGATCCCGTGACCAAACACTTGGTCACATTACGCTCATTATGATGATGCATTACCGAGTGGGCCCAGAGATACCTCTCCGTCATACGGAGTGACAAATCCCAGTCTCGATCTGTGTCAACCCAACAGATACTTTTGGGGATACCTGTAGTATAAATTTATAGTCACCCAGTTACGTTGTGACGTTTGGTACACCCAAAGCACTCCTACGTCATCCAGGAGTTACACGATCTCATGGTCTAAGGAATTGATACTTGACATTGAAAAAGCTGTAGCAAACGAACTACACGATCTTGTGCTATGCTTAGGATTGGGTCTTGTCCATCACATCATTCTCCCAATGATGTGATCCCATTATCAATGACATCCAATGTCCATAATCAGGAAACCATGACTATCTGTTGATCAACGAGCTAGTCAACTAGAGGCTCACTAGGGATATGTTATGGTCTATGTATTCACACATGTATTATGATTTCCGGATAACACAATTGTAGCATGAATAATAGACAATTATCATGAACGAGGAAATATAATAATAACCATTTTATTATTGCCTCTAGGGCATATTTCCAACAATAAGCTCATCATTCCACTTTGTGAGCTTCTGCCCAACAAAGTCATCCACTCCACAAGCATTGAAATTATCATACACTCCTGGATAATGCTCTCCATTCCTCCTGATGTACTCCCAGTCTACCCATCTCATATCACAAACAATTGGCTTCTTGTCAAGCAGCACTGTCTCATATAAGTCATGTTGTTCCTTTGTATGGAACATGTAGTCCACAGCAGTTCTTCTCCTGACTGCATAGGGATCAGTCAATCTCCACTGTTTGAGTCCTGCATCCCTCCTGAGCTTCATGTCCTCAGCTACTGGATGAGCATCATTGTGATCTAGAATTTTGGGCTTCAACTTTCTCAAGACATGTTCCTCATCATCTTCTTCTCCAACAGCAGCTTCAGGCACTGGGGCCTTGTTCTTCTCTGCAGCTGGAATACTCCTGGTGTTCCTCTTGGGTGCAGATTTAGGCTTTGGAGCAGCTGGCTTAGGAGCTTCTTTGGGCTTTGATGAAGCAGCCCCTGACCTGATGGCATCACCCATAAGCTTTTGAGCTTTGGGTGCTGGTGCAGCAACTTCTTCTTCTTCTTCTTCTTCTTCTTCTTCTTCCATCATGGAAGGCCTTCCAACAACCCTGGCCATGGTCTTCTTGACCCTTTCCTTCCTCTTCTTCCCTTCTGCAACAGCCTCTTTGGGTTCAGATTCCAAAGATCCTTGAGTGGAGGCTCTGGCTTTAGACATGGGAATCCTTTTGGCAGGTGCTTTGGTCTTCATACCAGGCTTAGTGGCAGCAGTTGTGACATACTCCTTCTTGAGCACCTTCTTCTTGGAAATGGCCTCATCCTCAACAGCCACATAGTCTTCATCCTCAGAATCTGAAGTTCTCTTCTTTCTAGTCCTGGTGGCTGCCTTGGGTACGTTGTTGGGTGTGCTCCTGATACCCTCATATGAGCTGCTAGAGGGACTAGTGCCCTCACTCATGTGAACTTGCTCCTCTGACTTGTTCTGACTGTCACTCTAATCAGACATATTGCAAACTCTGACAGCAGACCCTGTGAATAGTTTATAGATGAGGTAGAGTGGATGAGCATCACAAAATACAGAGGTTTTTGCAAAAGAATGACTCAAAAACTTAGTTTTAGTTTTCCACAGAAAGCATTTTGGATCTACCGATTTGTAAACTCGGTGATACCGAAGCAGCTTTTGGAACCTAAACTGGTGAACTCGGTCAGACCGAGTCACAGTTTGGTGGCACCGAGATGGCTAGGGTTTCACAAAGTCCTGAATTCGGTCACACCGATTTGTAATTCTCAGACAGGCCGAGAGTTACATGTGCAATGGCATTAGCCGAATCGGTGGTACCGAGTTCTACAACTCGGTTGGTCCGAGATGGTTTCGGCGGAAACCTAACCCTAAATTTTCAATTCACACCTATCTATGGAGTGTTTTTGGTGGATAAGATGATCTCAATCGTGGCAACATTGATGGCAAAGCAATGTGCTAGTGATTCGGAGTTAGGAATAGCACAAAGATCAAGTCCATACCCTAGTTCGGCGATGGACTTGCTACGGCGGCAACGGCGGAGACGATTCCCGTTGACGGCGGCGGAGACCAGCGGCAGGAGGCAGCTGGCGACGAGGAGGACGATCCGGAGACCACGGAGGCAGAGCAGGCTGAGCGCGGGCGAAAGAGTTCGGAGAAATTTCCAAAATTTGACCCGTGGATATATATAGCCTGACCCTGTCGGTGTGACCGAGTGGAACAACTCGGTGGCACCGAGATGCATAACTGCAAGCAGTTACAGCAACTCGGTGTGACCGAAAAGTTCAAATCGGTTGCACCGAGATTGAAAACCTAGATCGACTTAGTGATCTCGGTATGACCGAAATGGAAGAATCGGTCAGACCGAAACGCACAAAGAAGTTTTGGAAGTTTAAGTCTATGATGAATCGGGGACTCCGAGTGCTCCTCACACAGAGTGGTTCGAATCTTACTTGATCAAATTTTGTGATGTAGCAGGAATAGAGTTTGAGATGAGAAAAGCATAGATAGCTAGAGAAGGTTCTTAGGCATTATTGTCCATCCACTTGGCAAAAGAAAAGGAATCCAAACAATCAAAACAACAATTGGATGTCCTCGAATGAGTAAATAGTGCAACCAACATGCTCACACAATAAAATGGCAAATGAAATATGTGGCAAAGCATGCACAACCAATTCTAGCATCTATCAAGCAATTGGCGATGACTAGGTCGTCTATATATGAGTATATTGACTTAGGAGTCAAATGAGATCATTCGATCATAGGTCATACTCACTGTTTAAGCACAAGTGGGGTTACCACTTCTTATATTTACTAATTGGAGGCACCATCCAAGACATCACGTTAATCCTTATAATTATGAAATTTCATCCATTAGATTAACTAATGATGTCTATGTGGCCGTTGGATCAAAACATAAGACGTGCTCTTCTATCCCATTGCAAGTGAGTCGTACTATCTGTGGCCTCTCTATCTCTCCTTCCTGGACAAGGAACAAAATTGAACGTCATCTCCTCCTAAAAAAACTGAGTATCATCTTCTAAACTTGACGTACACGAGGCCTCCTCCCCTTCATATCGCTCCTTTTATCCTGAAGACAAATATCTGTGCGTCGTCTCCTCTTAGATTTGCTGACACCTTCCTCCGTTCGAATCAGCCATGGTGGAGTGGCGGGCTAGCCCTTGATGAATTGGACCTCCCGTCCACAATGGCATGTCTGTCCTCTCACACTTAATTCCCAAGTCCTAAATAGATGGCCACGCAAGCCTTCCTCCCCTTCACCTCTTTCCTCTAACCTTGAGAAGAAGATCTGATACCTGCCTCCCATTGAATCAGCTATGGTGGAGAGACTTCATAGCCCTTGATGAAATAGAAATCCCGTCCAGAATTGCTTGCCTGTCCTCACACTATTTACTCCCAAGCCATAAATAGCTGGCCCCTCCTTCTGTGCTGCCGCTATCGCTGGTGTTCTCAGTCAGCCACACGACTCTGAAGAGCAATTTCATGGGTACAACGTACTGATGGGGGTGTGTAACATTGATCTTACACGGCACCTCCGCCCGAATGAATTGTGGCGTAATCTTGTGCTGTAGATCTATCCGAAGGCTTGGCTGAAAAAGAAGGACTTGCCGGACCAGCGCGAGAAGGGCGAGTAGATCGAACTCTTACTCCTTTTTATTCTTTGCAGTTTGGTTGATTATTGCTCCCTTATCCTATTGGGTTTCTTATTGAATCTGTAAAGTTCTATATCCAAATCAAGGCAAACAACGCTGATGCTCTAAGCGAAGAAGCCAAACACTGGAACTGTAGTTTTGCGTTTCACTTTAGAACATGGATGATAGCGCATCTTGATACTGCCTTTTCTCATTGTTTCACTTATGCATAGTGGTGTTGATCTGATTGTTTCTGTTCAGCTACATACAGTACATCAAATATGTAACAAATTGAAACCCTATATGCGAACTTTATTACTGCCTTGATGTGTTATTCAAATTAATTATTTCCTGACTTCTTAATATAACTATATAAATAATTTGTCTGTTTTTCCATCTTTTTGTTTACAATCTAACTCTTTATTTGATGTTGTGTTTTTCAGTTCTGACATATTTTCAGCATGGCTGAGGTAGGCAGGCCGCTGCTCCATGCGTAACACACGTCGTCTGCCCTAATTTCGGCCGTTGCAGCGAGGCCTGGCTTGGTATATGTCAGCAGGACGTCTCATGTTTGGAATGTATGCTGGCAGCGCTAAGCATTTGTGTCCTACCATTTAGGTCGTAGAAACCTCACTTGCTATGGCAAATGTAATTGAAATAGCTGATGGTAATCTACATAGTCGATGATAAGTACTAACATAGCTGGCCGATGGTAATCTGCATAATTCATGGTAAAGATTAGCATATCTCTCTCCACCTAATAGATATTGTTAATCCCCCTTCCCATCAGAAGCTCTTCTTATTTTGATAATTCAGCAAGTTCTTACTAAAATAATAGATCACATTGAGATGCCCTTTTGGTCCTTGATGGTCTTATTCTTATCTGATGGCAATGGCTTTTCATGTGAAGAACAGTTAAGAGGCATGAAGATGCAGGTTTGTCCAGTACACTAGAACACATCGCTATTATAATTTCTTAGTTGTGAGATTTTATTATATTAGAACTTCTTTCTCGAACAAATGCTCAATTATATGTCCTAATTGGCATCTCTATCGATTTCTCGAGCTCCTTTACTAATGATATCAGACAAGTTCTTTTTGCTACCATGCTCCTTTCAACCTGTTTAGTTGTATCTACCCATTGATATGCACGTATGTATAAAAGTTTCTTGAAACTGAAACCGAAGCGATTGAAATATTTCGGATTTTTAATTCCACTGTACTGCAAGTTTTATCAAGAAGCTCATGTCTTAATTATTTTTCCTATTCTGTATTATGGACAAGTTAGAATAATATCTTGGACAATAAGTCCATCTCATCAATAAAGATTATGACATTCGACCATAGCTTTATGATTTAAGGTATTCAAGTCAGAGGAGCCAATTATGTGATCTTATATTCCACTTTTAAGATAACACAAGCAATGATATTTTTCTCATTTTCATGGTAAATTTATCATTATTATGTATATTATCTCACCCGAACGAAATAAGCTACCCCATACAGAACAATGATAACCCTTTACTACTGCTTTCTTAGTACATGGAATGATATATTAAGTGAACAAATTAAATAAATCACATTAGGCTGCACCATTAAACTGAATTAGTTCTTCCATATATTTGCTATGTATGTTTTGTATTTTGATAACGTTCAGATATAAAAAAGTCATTATTGGATTAAAGTAGTTTTGTCCCTTCTCCCCATGTATAGATAACTGTATTACTACATACGAGAGTACTATTTTAATCTTTCATATAGATCTATTCCAAGTTTATTTTTTTTGTTGCATTTTGCGATGAGATGTTCCATTGAACAATATAAAATAATCCTATTTTGTATCCATTAATTGTCACCATATTCCTTCATCTGAGTGGTCATATGCACGGATCAATTAGGCCATTTTGGAGCCGCTAATGAACTGCATGGCGAGTCTATAATACAACACCGTAAATGTACCGTAGCTTCTCTGCATTTTATATCCAAATTTAAATTGTTTCAACTACACCGGAAATACCATGTAGTGCTACCTACCACCATCAAAACTAGAGGTTACAACTTTCACTCCCTTCTTTTTAGCATCGATTCATTGTCGCGTCACCACCAACTAGAAGAGCTTAGTTGCATATAGGTATATAAAATGTGATTATTTGTACAACTTAGCACCACAATTTTCGTTTATATGGTTACTGCAAAGTAATTTTTCCTACCAAACTATTTTTTGATACTATAATGTACTATATTATAAGGTTGAATTAGATAGTACATCTTACCATGCTTTTGTTCAGTTTTGTTGTTATATCCTTATTTTTGTGTCACACATAGTGGACTTATCTTTGGTAATTTTCTTCGGAGGTTAACCACCATTTGCTGCCTTGGTTAAGGTTCTAATTTATAGCATTGACAATGCACGCAATTTTTTTTCTTCTAGGTGAGAAGTTAAACCTACACACCTAAGTAAGGAAATTCTAGCAAACATGTACGTGGAGGAGCATGGCAGCAGCACCAGCAGATGCAGGATCGTGTAAAATTAAGCCTTTGCGCGGTGCGTCACAATTTCTTATCATTGAATTTGACTACATGACGCTACCAGTACATCTTGGAAGTAGTATTGGCGCCCATGAATAAAGAATAGGAGGATAGACTATGGAGATGCTGCAATTTGTATAATATATTTGTCCATGCATGAAAGCAATTACCTGTTGGGAAAAGGTAACTCGGCTTATGCATTCCCCATTAGGGAGACCAAGCTACCGCGGAGAAAAAAATCAAGCTGAACATGTATAGTTCATTTAAGGAGAAGAAGGAAAAGAACAGAAAATGTTGTTGCAAAACTCCTAAACAGTGTATCCACTTACCAATAAGACAATTTGACTCTATTTAGCACTTCATAGACAAGTTTGTCTTTGTTTTTTTTATGTGTTTAGTTGGAAGATCTTAGATATTAAAAAAAAATCAAATTATCGCTCCCGTGTTCCTACAGGAAATGCTTAAAAACTAATAGTTTTAGTATGTGGAGGTTATTTACAAGTTAACTATTAATGAAATTGTTAATACTAGCCCGTGCAGATGCACGGGTTGATGACTAGTTTACATAAAGCGTTGTTGTGTTCATACCATTAGAGTTGCTTTAGCTCAATTCTTAGAGTAAAGCTCCCCCTAGATGTGAGATCCCCCCTTAGAGGGATGAACTAACCTTGGGTTTTGTCGACGATGACTTCATGTAGGTGTTGAAGATGTGGATGCTCAATGTTGAAGTAGATCATTTGGAGCAATCCTTTGGAGTGAGTTGTGTCGGCGTTCTGGGAACGGGGGTCCCCAGACTTGCCTGCCTGCGGCCTGCGGCGTGGCTCAAGTGGGGGCCCAGTGCAGCCCAGCTCATCAGCTCAAGCTCAAGACCCTCGCGAGGGGCCAAGCCTCGCGGGGCGGACGACAGGAAGCTTCCTCGGGAGCAGCCTCATCAGGCAGGCTTGTGAGGAGGCAGAGAGATCAAGGCAGGGCACCTCGCGAGGAGCCCGTGACGCAAGCCATGATGACCGAGACCAGGCGGGCGCCAGGCGGGCGCCGGCCTGCGCAGTGTCCTTGTTTCCCCTTTAGTGCAAAGGGGGCAAGCACAGGCCAAGGCATCAGGCAAAGGTTACCGTTTCGGTGCAACAAGACCAAGACCAGCAGAACGGCAGGATGGAGGTCATCATGGAGCCCAGGGCGGCGTCATCGTCAGAGCCTTTGGCAGCCGAAGACCAACTTTAGTCAGGATAAGTGTACCAGATGTTTCCCTTCAAAATGGCCAATTGTTGGCGCCCTTCCCGCTCATTATTTGGGAAGAGGCCCAGGGCCTCCCTCTATAAATAGGACTAGCCACCACAGAGTAGAGGCATCGAGAAAACGAATCGTTCGGAGAGAGAGAAGCGACTGAACTCATCCAAGCAGTTCATCGCACCAGCTCAAGAACAGCCCTCGCGAGGCTGTTCTCCCTTTGTATTGTTCATCATCAGCCCCTGAGGCAATCCACCACACCACACACTGGAGTAGGGTATTACACCACAATGGTGGCCTAAACCAGTATAAATCTCGTGCCCCCTATGTGTTCTTCTTTCTAGCCTAGATCCTTTGCGAGACTTCGATACGTGAACTGGTAGGGGAAAGATCTTCGTGCGCACCCCAAAGTTCGAACCTCAAGGGTCTGCCGGAACCCGAAATCCGACATTTGGCGCGCCAGGTAGGGGTGCGCCGGAATCTTCCTTCCGCTAGTCATGTGTGATCTTCCGTCGTGTCCATGGCCGACGCTCTCCGAGCCCGCGCTGAGCGTCGGGCTGCTCTCGTCACCCGCGTCGCCCAGACGGCGCCCGTCGGCGGTCGCCCCCATCGTTCCCCGTCGCCTGCCGCCAACGCCGCCACCGGCCCGGCGGGGAACGAGCAGCAGGCCTCGTCCCTGCATCTTTCGGTGCGGCGGGAAGGCCGCACTGCCACCCCGTCGCTGACTCCAGCTGGTTCATCATCCCACGCCCGTCGCGCCCCCACGGACGCGCACGCTGCGCTACTCCTGGTGCGTGAGCTCCTGCACTACCGTCCCGTCGACGACCTCTACGAGGACTGGCTCGCCCGCATCACCGAGCTTGTCAGCGCCGCAGGGGGCTCTCCTATGCCATCTCTCTCGCTACCTCGCCCTCCATCCGGCGCAGGAGGCGAGGATCAGGAGGTGCCTCCGCCACCTCCTCCCCAAGAAGGCGCCCTGGCTCCAAGGCGCGCGGCCCCAGGACGAGACCCTCCGTGTCCGGCGCCTGCGCGACAAGAAAGGAGTTGCCAAGAAATCCCTCGTCCCCAAGAAGGTGCCCGCGTGCTCCCAGCACCGGTGCGCCATGACCGCATCCCTGCGCCGCCACGTCAAGACCCCGCGCTGCTCCAGGCAGCGGTGCGCGGGAATCCCCAGGTGCAAGCCCCGCATCAGCCGAGAGCTCCGGTGGCTACTGCAGGCTGCCGCGCCTTCATCGCCGAGCTGCGTAGCGTCACATGGCCCAGCAAGTTCAAGCCGGACCTGCCTCCTCGCTACGACGGCACTGCAAACCCCGCGTAGTTCCTCCAGCTCTACGAGCTGGGCATCGAAGCCGCCAGCAGGGACGAAAAGGTCATGGCGAACTAGTTTCCCATGGCGCTCAAGGACGGTGCCCGCACCTGGCTCCTGAACCTGGCTCCTGGCACGATCTCCTCCTGGGACGAGATGCACACCCGCTTCATCGCCAACTTCCAAGGCACCCGCGACCGGCCCCCGGCCATGAGTGACCTGCGCCGCATCAAGCAACAGCCAGGAGAGACCCTGCAGAAGTACATCCAGCGCTTCAACAACGCTCGCCTCAAGATCCCCAGGGTGACTGAGGAGGCCATCATCTCAGCCTTCTCCGATGGCGTGCGCGACATCAAGATGAAAGAGGAGCTAGCAATCCATGAAGACCTGTGCACATCCCTGGAGCTGTTCAACTTGGCGACCAAGTGCGCCAGGGCTGAGGAAGGGCGACTCTCCTCCTCGAGCTTCCTGCCGATCCGTAAGAGAAGAAGCCCAAGGTCAAGGGCGTGAAGCGTAAAGGGAGCTGTTGTGCTCGCATACGGAGCCGCACACCAAGCGAGGCGGGGATCAGCCTGAGTCATCCAAGGGCAGCGGTATTGCGTGTACCACGACCTCCACACCCACAACACCAACGAATGCCAAGAGCTCGGGATCAGGCGAGATGGGCGCATCGGCCCGACGCCCGAGCGCAGCGACCGGGCTATGGCCGAGGAGGAGGAAGAGGCGGAGGACGATGGGAAGACCGTGGCCCTCACCAAGGGTGGCGTGACCGACCTCGCGAGGACCGCTGGCAGGACCAGCCTCGCGAGGGAGGTTGGAGGGATCAGCCTCGTGAGGACCGCCCTCAAAGCAACGCATGCCTCCCTCCTCTACCACCACCGCCGAGGAGGAATGAAGACCATCATCAGAACGAGGGGGTTGGGGGCTACCAGGAGCCGCACGCAATCGCTTGCATCCTGGGCGGCGCTCAGGCCCCAGCCTCTCGGTGCATCTTCAAGCAGTTTGCTCGCGAGGTGAACGCAGTCCTCCCCAAGCTTGAGGCCACACGCCCTCTCAGGTGGTCTGCGTGCGCTATCACGTTCAGCTCAGCGGATCAGCTCAAGTGCGCAGCAACGGCCGGAGTCCTCCCGATGCTCTGTTCCCCAGTCATCAGCAATGTGCAAGTCACCAGGACCCTCATCGATGGCGGAGCGGGACTCAACGTCCTGTCCGTCGAGACATTCACAATCTCCAAGTGCCATATGATCAGCTTCAGCCAACCAAGCCTTTCTCAGGAGTCACCGATGGTTCCACTGTTTCGATAGGGCAGGTTCGCCTTCCAGTCACCTTCGGGCAGCACGACAACTACCGCACCGAGCTCATTGACTTCGACGTCGCCCACATTCACCTGCCATACAATGCCATCCTCGGGTACCTAGCCTTGGCCAAGTTCATGACAATGACTCACCATGGCTACAATGTCCTCAAGATGCCAGGAAGCGGTGGTGTCATCACAGTGCCCTGTGAGGAAAGGGATGCAGTGTGTTCTCTTGAGCGTGCCTTCCAAGCCGCGGCAATCGAAGACCCAGATCACAGGAGCGGGAGACTTCCCGAGGCAGTCCCTAAGAAGAAGAAGGCATCACCTGGCCCAAACCCTCAGGAGGCAGGCACCTCCAGAGGCGTTGTGTCAGGATCCGCGCCCGTCCAAGGGGCGCCACCCTCTGTCGCATAGGAAGGCGCACTCGGCGCCCTCCTCGGGCAGGGCTCGGGGGCTCTTTCTGGGAGGGCCACCGAGTTTGCCAAGGTCACGAGGGAGGCGCTCGGGCACCACTTGGAGGCGTGCCTCAAGGCACGTTTCCCCTAGGAAGGTATGAAGCAAGGAGGGCCAAACCCTCAGGAGTTCATCGCGAGGAACACTCAGGAGCTACAGGAGTCAAGGGTAATGCGCGGCAGTCGCCGCTTGCCCGCCGTTGCCCCACATCCAGGCGAGGATGGTGGGTTGTGCGTCTGCATCGACGTACCAGGGCTCAACCGAGCCGCGTCTCAGGAGCGCCTCTGGCCTTCACGCGTGGGGCGTTGTGAGGGTCCACCTCACAGCTACGTTCGCATGCCTTTCGGCCTGCCGAACGCGGTCGCCGCTCATCAGCGCCTGCTGAGGAGCATTCTGGAGGCTCAGGAGGTCAGGCATCGCGCGGTCCTGGCGGAGATGGAGATGGCCCTCGAAGATCCACCCGTGTCCCTGGAGCCTCCCGAGGCTCCAGGTCCCGAGAGCTCGTGAGGGCCGGCTTCCTCACCGTGCGTCGTCTGCTACTTCAGCATCACTTCACCTCCAACGATATCAGGTGACATATTTCAAAGTTTCGTTTTTCAGCTGGGAGCGCCCGCAGGGCTGCATCATTCCCAGGTCACGTGGGTCCATCCCTGCGGCATGTATCCGTTTTGCTTATGCTCTTTACCTACCTTGATGGGGGTGCCCCTCGGGCTGCATTATCCCCAAGCTGCTTGGGCCTGACCCAGTGGCGTTTTCCTTTTCCGCATCTATCTAAATGGATTTGCTCCTCCGCGCCTAACCTGATTCCCATGGCTATCATCTGCTGCTTATCGCGGACCTCTCCGCTCGCATGCAAAGCGCTTGCACGTTAAAAGGGGGGTACCTGAGCATCGCGACTCATGGGCTCTTACTGGCTCTCCAGCCCTCACCCCCTGGCCTTGACCCACGGCATCGCGACCTGTCATACCAGCGGCGGCTGAGCTCGCTCGAGGGCCGGGACCTGAGGACGTAGAGCATTTGCATTCTATCCACCTTGCAGGAACACATCGTTGATAAAGGCCCAGAGCCAGGCGCAACCCGCCTCGAGGTAGGGCCTCGTGAGTCCCGCTCTGTGAAAGTGCAACTATCCCTAGGTGGTTTTGGTAATTCATAACAACATATAGCTCATTGAGCTAATGCTATTCCAAGACTACTATTTCAGGAAAGATCAATGAATGCCATGGCATGGATGATGAAAGTGGATACCTCAAAATACTAAGGACAAAGGATTGGCTCAAGCTCAAAAGCTCAACACTCTTCATTTTACATTTTAGTGATCCAAGATCACATTGAGTCTATAGGAAAAGCCAATACTATCAAGAAGGGATGAGGTGTTGCTTAATGAGCCTCTTGCTTCATGTGCTTAGTGATATGCTCCAAAACCCTCAACTACTTTCCCACATCCACAAATGACCTAAACCTAAAGCCAAAATCGGTCACACCGATTCTTTCTATCCGGCGCCACCGATTCCAAAAGTCATAGCCACTGCCACAAACCCTAAGCAAATCGGTCTTACCGATAGGGATCTCGGTCTCACCGAGATGGGTTTGCAATCTCTCTGTTTCCCTTCGTAACATTTCGGTCTAACTGAAGTGAGCGATCGGTCCCACCGAGATTGCAATGTAAACTCTCTGTTTCCTTTTTGTAACATTTCGGTCTCACCGAAAAGAGCAAATCGATCCCACCGAGTTTACCTGACCAACTCTCTGGAAAGCTTATTACCAAAATCGGTCCCACCGAGTTTGTGTAATCGGTCTCACCGAGATTACGTTATGCCCTAACCCTGTCTCACCGAGATGCATGTCAGTCCCATCGAAAATCACTAACGGTCACTAGGTTTACTAAATCGGTCCGACCGAGTTTAACGATTCGGTCCCACCGAGTTTGGCAAATTGTGTGTAACGGTTAGATTTTGTGTGGAGGCTATATATACCCCTCCACCTCCTCTTCATTCGTGGAGAGAGCCATCGTAAACGAACCTACACTTCCAACTTACCATTTCTCGAGAGAGAACCACCTACTCATGTGTTGAGGCCAAGATATTCCATTCCTACCATATGAATCTTGATCTCTAGCCTTCCCCAAGTTGCTTTCCACTCAAACCCTCTTTCCACCAGATCCAAATCCTATGAGAGAGAGTTGAGTGTTGGGGAGACTATCATTTGAAGCACAAGAGCAAGGAGTTCATCATCAACACACCATTTGTTACTTCTTGGAGAGTGGTGTCTCCTAGATTGGCTAGGTGTCACTTGGGAGCCTCCGACAAGATTGTGGAGTTGAACCAAGGAGTTTGTAAGGGCAAGGAGATCGGCTATTTCATGAAGATCTACCGCTAGTGAGGCAAGTCCTTCGTGGGCGACGGCCATGGTGGGATAGACAAGGTTGCTTCTTCGTGGACCCTTCGTGGGTGGAGGCCTCCGTGGATTCGCGCAGCCGTTACCCTTCATGGGTTGAAGTCTCCATCAACGTGGATGTACGATAGCACCACCTATCGGAACCACGACAAAAACATCTGTGTCTCCAATTGCGTTTGAATCCTCCAAACCCTTCCCTTTACTTTCTTGCAAGTTGCATGCTTTAATTTCCGCTGCCTATATACTCTTTGCATGCTTGCTTGAATTGTGTGATGATTGCTTGACTTGTCCTAAAAATAGCTAAAATCTGCCAAACTATAAAATTGGGAAAAGGTTAAGTTTTTATTGGTCAAGTAGTCTAATCACCCCACCCTCTAGACATACTTCAAGGTCCTACAAGTGGTATCAGAGCCTTGGTCTCCATTTGCTTTGATTTCCATAGCTTTTGGTGGTCATAGCCCTTGTTTCACAACCTAGGAGAGTATGGCATCTAGCGAGGGAAATTATCACCGTAGAGGCCCTTACTTTGATGGTACTAATTTTGCTAGTTGGAAGCATAAGATGAAAATGCATATTCTTGGACATAACCCCGCCGTTTGGGCAATCATTTGTATTGGCTTGCAAGGTAAATTTTTTGATGGGAGAGAACCGAACCATGAAGCTAATGCGGAAGAATTGAAGATGTTGCAATACAACGCTCAAGCATGTGACATCATCTTCAACGGATTGTGCCCCGAAGAATTCAACAAAATCAGCCGTCTTTAGAATGCAAAAGAAATTTGGGATACTTTGATTGATATGCATGAAGGTACCGAGTCCGTCAGGAATCCAAGTTGGATGTGCTTCAAAGTCAGCTTGACAAGTTCAAAATGAAGGATGGTGAAGGTGTTGCTGAAATGTACTCTAGGCTTGCTCTTATCACAAATGAGATTGCCGGCTTAGGGAGTGAAGAGATGACCGACAAGTTTATCATCAAGAAAATCCTAAGAGCATTGGATGGAAAGTATGATACCGTGTGCACATTGATCCAAATGATGCCAAACTACAAAGATCTCAAACCAACGGAAGTCATTGGAAGGATTGTTCCTCATGAGATGTCACTCAAGGATAAGGAGGAACTTCACAACAAGTCAAGTGGTGCTTACAAAGCCTCAAGTGAAGCCCCCACATCATCAAGTGAGAAACCAACCTTCAATGAAGAATTGAGCTTAATGGTGAAGAACTTCAACAAATTCTACAAAAGTAGAAGCAAATAAAGAAGCTCCAAGTCAAGGTCTTACAATGACAAGAGATCTTCTAGTCGAGAGCGCAATTGCTACAATTGTGGGAGACCCGGACACTACTCTAATGAGTGTACGGCATCCTACAAAAGAAGAGAAGATTCTCCAAGAAGAAGGAGCAAAAGAGAAGAATCGCCACCAAGATAGAGGAGGAGTAGAGATGATCGTTATGAACGAAGACCCTCACGGAGAAGTAAGGATTCGAAAAGAAAGGACAAGTCATCAAGGAGCTACACAAAACAAAGACATCAAGCTCATATTGGTGAATGGGTTTCCGGCTCCGACTCTGACAATCACTCCGAGAGAAGCTATCACTCCGACTCCGAATATACTCAAGATGAAGGTGTTGCCGGTCTAGCACTTGTGTCAACCAACTCCTACGACATATTTGAATCACCAAATGAAGGAATTGGAAGATGCTTCACGGCCAAAGGTCCAAAGGTAACACATCCCGAGTATGTTGATTTTAATAGTGATGAAGATGACTTGCTTGTGGATGATGATTTACTTGTTGACAACTCTAGTGATGAATACTATGATGAAACGTCAATTAATCATGCTGATCAAACGAATGACAATGATAAGGAGAAAATTGAGCTTCTAACTAAAGAACAAAACACTCTTAAGTTGGCTCATGAAACTATCTTCGAAGATCATCGAGAACTTTTAAGGGCTCATGAGAAGTTACGCTTTGAAAAGCTCAATCTTGAGCAAGAGCATGAGTTCTTAAAGGCAATCAATGATGATCTCCATAAGAAAAGTTCTTCTTACATTGCCAAGCGTTTACTCTTATCTACTTACATGCCTCAAGTCAAGTCTAGTAACAAGAACAAGAAAGATACTACCTCTAGTAGTAACAATAATAATGTCAAATACAATGTTGTTGCTTCTAGTAGTTCTCTTGATTCCACTAATGATTCTCTTAGCCAAGTTACACTTGAGCAAGAAAATAGTTTATTGAAGGGAATTATAGAGAAAGGTGTTTACAAGAGCCTTGCCGGGAGTAAGCAATTCGAGGAAATTGTATGCAAGCAAGGAAGGCACCGGAAGAATCAAGGTGTTGGTTTTGAACGAAAGTTCAACGCCAATGGAGTTGAGTGGGAAGAAGATCAATACCCCAAGACAAAGTTTGTTCCTCAAAAGAGAAGTATGATCCTACTTCCTTCAAGGGGACACAAGCTCAAGATGATCTTCCACCACAAGACCACAAGAACAAAGGCAAGGACAAGCTTCAAGAAGAGATTGATGCATTTGAAGAAGCACCTAAAGCCTCGCTCGAATGGGTACACAAGACTACGTCAAGTTCTACTTCATCAAGTACAACTACAACTCCAAGGATTCCCATCAAGATGATGTGGATCCCGAAGAAGAAGAACTAGAGAGTTCTTGAGGGTGACTCCGCCAACATTCTTCACTCATATAATTTTGGCAAGAACAAGTGCAATCAACTTTCACATGCACTAGTTCAAGGAGTCACAAACCCTCATGTTGGTAAGGCAAGGGACAAGGAAACCTAATGATTTCATGGACATCATCTTGTGTGTGCATCACTCTATGTCTATGGATATTCTTGTTTGTTCCTTGTGGGACTAACCCATGTAGGCAAGTTAAAAGTGCAACTCACTCCAAAGGATTGCTCCAAATGATCTACATCAACATTGAGCATCTACATCTTCAACACCTACATGAAGTCATCATCGACAAAACCCAAGGTTAGTTCATCCCTCTAAGGGGGGATCTCACATCTAGGGGGAGCTTAACTCTAAGAATTGAGTCAAAGCAACTCTAAAGGTGTGAACACAATAATGCATTATATAAAAGTGGTAACCCCACTTGAGCTTAAACGATGAGTATGACCTATGATCAGATGTTCTCATTTGTCTCCTAAGTCAATATACTCATATATAGATGACCTAGTCATCGCCAATTGCTTGATAGATGCTAAAATTGGTTGTGCATGCTTTGCCACATATTTCAATTGCCATCTTATTGTGTGAGCATGTTGGTGCATATTTTACTCATTCAAGGACATCCACTTGTTGTTTTGTTTGTTTGGATTCTTTTCTTTGTCCCAAGTGGATGGACAAGAATGCCTAAGAACCTTCTTTAGCTATCTATGTTTTTCTCGTCTCAAACTCTATTCATGCTACATCACAAAATTTGATCAAGTCAGATTCGAACCACTCTGTGTGAGGAGCACTCGGAGTCCCCGATTCGTCATAGACTTAACTTCCAAAACCTCTTAGTGATTCTCGGTCTGATCGATCCTTCCATTTCGGTCCTACCGAGATCATCAAGTTGATCAGAGTTTTCAATCTTGGTGCAACCGACTTGAACTTTTCGGTCTCACCGATTTGTCAGAATCGAACACAGTTATGCATCTCGGTGCCACCGAGTTGTTCCACTCGGTCACACCGACAGGGTCGAGCTATATATAGCCACGGGCAAAATTTTGGAAATTTCTCCGAAACCCTTCACCCGCGCAACAGCTCGCTCTGCCATCGAGGTCTCCGGATCGTCTCCGCGTCGCCAGCAGCCTCCTGTCGCTGGTCTCCGCCGCCGTCAACGGATTTCGTCCCCGTTGTTGCCGCCGAAGCAAGTCCACCGCCAAGTTAGGGCATGGACTTAATCTTTGTGCTATCCACGTCTGATTCCTGGCACATTGATTTCATATTGATTCTTGCCACGATTGAAACTCCTCTATCCAGCCAAAGTAGTTCATAGATTAGATGTGATTCGAATTTTTAGGTTTAGGTTTCTGACGAAACCATCTCGGACCCACCGAGTTGAAAAACTCGGTCTCACCGATTTGGCTTATGCCATTGCACTAGTGACTCTCGGTCTGACCGAGAATTACTAATCGGTGCAACCGATTTGAGGATTCTGTAAAACCCTAGCAGTCTCGGTACCACCAAACTGAAACTCGGTCCAACCGAGATCATCAGTTTAGGTTCCAAAAACTACTTCGGTATCACCGAGTTTGAAAATCGGTGGATCCGAAATGCTTTCTGTGGAAAACTAAAACTGAACTTTTGAGTCATTCTTTTGCAAAAACCTCTGCATTTTGTGACGCTCATCTTTTCTATCTCATCTATAACTCTTCACGAGGTCGTGATCAGCTTTTGCAGTATGTCTGATCAAAGTGACAGCCAGAACAGGTCAGAAGAGCAGATGGACTTGAGTGAGGGCACTAGTCCCTCAACTTCAGATGAAGGAAGCAGAAGTACTCCTAGCAATTTCCCTAAGGCTGCAACTAGGAAAAGGAGTAAAAGAACTTCAGATTCAGAGGATGAAGATTACAAAGCTGAAGAAGATGAGGCAACTTCCAAGAAAGAGGTGCTCAAGAAGGAAAGGGTCATGAAGACCAAAAGGCCTGCAGGAAGACAACCAATGTCCAAGGCCAGAGCAACAACTCAACTGCCTAAAGGGCCTGATCCCAAAGAGCCAGCTGCTGAAGGAAAGAAAAGAAAGGAAAGGGTCAAGATGACCATGGCCAGAGTTATTGGGAAGCCTTCCATGATGGAAGAGGAAGACGAAATTGCTGCACCAGCACCAAAGGCACCAAAGCTTATGGGTGATGCTATTAGATCAGGGGCTGCCACATCTAAGCCCAAGGAAGCACCCAAAGCTGCCCCCAAGGCCAAGTTTGCACCAAAGAGGAATACCAGGAGTATTCCAGCTGCTGAGAAGAACAAGGCCCCAGTGCCTGAGGTTGATGAGGAAGATGAAGAAGGACAAGTTATGAGGAAGCTCAAGCCAAAGATACCAGACCACAATGATGCCCATCATGTGGCTGAGGACATGAGAATCAGGAAGGATTCAGGATTGAGGATATGGAGGATGGCAGATCCATATGCTTCAAGGAGAAGGACTGATGTTGATTACAGGTTCCACACAAAGGAACAGCAGGACTTCTATGAAACAATTTTGCTGGACAAGAAGCCCATAGTCTGTGATATGAGGTGGGTCGACTGGACCTACATGAAGGAGAATGAAGAGCACTATCCTGGAGTGCAAGACAGCTTTATTGCTTGTGGAGTTGCAGATTTTGTTGGGCAAAAGCTCACAAATTGGAATGATGAACTTATCATGCAGTTCTACTCCACAGCACATTTTTACCCAGATGGAAGAATTGTTTGGATGTCTGAAGGTACAAGGTACCAGTCAACTGTTGAGGAGTGGGCAAAGTTGATAAATGCCCCAGAGGAAAATGAGGATGACCTAGACATTTATGCAAAGAAGAAGATGGGTCACATTTCAATGGCTCACATGTACAAGGAGATTCCAGACAAGGCGTTAGCAACTCACAAGTTTGGATCAGTTCACTTTATGCTGTCAGGGTTGCCAACCATAAATTGGATTCTGAGGCACACCTTGTTGCCCAAGTCTGGTGACCATAACATGATCATAGGGCATGCCATCAACATGTTGCATGTGTTTGATGTGCCACACAGTTCAAAGTCATGAGCACGATCATTGAAACAATCAAGAGGACTGCAGCAGATCGTAAGAGGAGTTGTGGATATGCACCTCAGATTCAAGAATTGATAAACTCAAAAATGGGCACAGGAAAATATCAGTTGGATAAGGAACACTTTCCACTTTATCCAGACTTTGAGGACAGTGAGGTTGTCATGAATGAAGATGATCCACAATCAGTTCAGCTCAGGAGAAGAAGGAGAAGGCAAAGAGGGAGAACGCTGCCAAGATGCCAACTCAAGAGGAGGCATTTGAATATTTCTTGAAGAAAAAGCAGGAGCAGCTCGGATACTTGATAGCATCAACCCTGAGGATTGAGAAGGGATTGTCCACCCTCACTCAAAATCAGGAGAGCTTGGAGAGAATCATAGAACAAAAGTTCTATAACTTAGATGTGAAAGTAACTGAGATTCAACTGCGGTGGAGGAACTACAAGATGACATGCGGGAGAGGAAGGGCAAAACTACAACTGATGCATTTGCGGAGTGCCTAGAGCCCAGAGGTCATCTGTTGTGCGATCCACATCACAAGAGCAACTTCATCAGCACCAGCCACAGCCTCAGTGCCACCAGCTCCAGCATCTCCATCAGCTCCAGCTCCATCTACTTCAACTGAAGCTTTCGTCCTCTGCGTTATCCGGACTCCACCACCTGAAGATCAAGCCTGAGAGTCGATCTAGCACTATGCATTTTCTATGAACTTTTTGGTAACTTGTTACCGAAGGGGGAGAAATATGTATAGATCATAGGCTTCGAGAGAGAGTGTGTTGCTTTTGTTCTCTCTTGCTTTATTTGGTGGTTTTTCAATCTTTGTTTGCTTTTGGTTGAGATACTATGCTTGTGAGACATTGATGATCATGTGTTTGATCATAAGCTACACTTATGCATGCTTGATATTATCCTATCTATCTTATGTGATCACTCACTATGCTTGGTGATGAGTGCATGTATTCATTGTTTATTATTTTGAGCGCTCCACCAAGATGCATGTGACATGGAAGAGTAACCCATGAGCCTAATTCCTTGTGCATTTGCAGTCCGAAGCAAATCTAAAACTATGCACAAATTTAGGGGGAGCTCTTGCTTATCACATACTTCTCAAAGCGATGATGTTATTTAAATTTTATTATCATTTGTCGAAGCTTTGATCTATATGTTGTCATCAATTACCAAAAGAGGAGATTGAAAGTGCAACTATCCCTAGGTGGTTTTGGTAATTCATAACAACATATAGCTCATTGAGCTAATGCTATTCCAAGACTATTATTTCAGGAAAGCTCAATGAATGGCATGGCATGGATGATGAAAGTGGATCCCTCAAAATACTAAGGACAAAGGATT
This sequence comes from Aegilops bicornis, assembly GCA_021605145.1. NCBI lineage: Eukaryota > Viridiplantae > Streptophyta > Magnoliopsida > Poales > Poaceae > Aegilops > Aegilops bicornis. Next base: position 102,728,071 of record CM038674.1, read on the forward strand.
AGCTCAAGCTCAAAAGCTCAAGACTCTTCATTTTACATTTTAGTGATCCAAGATCACATTGAGTCTATAGGAAAAGCCAATACTATCAAGAAGGGATGAGGTGTTGCTTAATGAGCCTCTTGCTTCATGTGCTTAGTGATATGCTCCAAAACCCTCAACTACTTTCCCACATCCACAAATGACCTAAACCTAAAGCCAAAATTGGTCACACCGATACTTTCTATCCGGCGCCACCGATTCCAAAAGTCATAGCCACTGCCACAAACCCTAAGCAAATCGGTCTTACCGATAGGGATCTCGGTCTCACCGAGATGGGGTTACAATCTCTGTGTCCCTTCGTAACGTTTCGGTCTAACTGAAGTGAGTGATCGGTCCCACCGAGATTGCAATGTAAACTCTCTATTTCCTTTTTGTAACATTTCGGTCTCACCGAAAAGAGCAAATCGGTCCCACCGAGTTTACCTGACCAACTCTCTGGAAAGCTTATTACCAAAATCGGTCCCACCGAGTTTGTGTAATCGGTCTCACCGAGATTACGTTATGCCCTAACCCTAACTGTATCGGTCTCACCGAGATGCATGTCAGTCCCATCGAAAATCACTAACGGTCACTAGGTTTACTAAATCGGTCCGACCGAGTTTAACGATTCGGTCCCACCGAGTTTGGTAAATTGTGTGTAACGGTTAGATTTTGTGTGGAGGCTATATATACCCCTCCACCTCCTCTTCATTCGTGGAGAGAGCCATCCGAACGAACCTACACTTCCAACTTACCATTTCTGAGAGAGAACCACCTACTCATGTGTTGAGGCCAAGATATTCCATTCCTACAATATGAATCTTGATCTCTAGCCTTCCCCAAGTTGCTTTCCACTCAAACCCTCTTTCCACCAGATCCAAATCCTATGAGAGAGAGTTGAGTGTTGGGGAGACTATCATTTGAAGCACAAGAGCAAGGAGTTCATCATCAACACACCATTTGTTACTTCTTGGAGAGTGGTGTCTCCTAGATTGGCTAGGTGTCACTTGGGAGCCTCAGACAAGATTGTGGAGTTGAACCAAGGAGTTTGTAAGGGCAAGGAGATCGCCTACTTCGTGAAGATCTACCGCTAGTGAGGCAAGTCCTTCGTGGGCGGCGGCCATGGTGGGATACACAAGGTTGCTTCTTCATGGACCCTTCGTGGGTGGAGCCCCACGTGGACTCATGCAGCCGTTACCCTTCGTGGGTTGAAGTCTCCATCAACGTGGATGTACGATAGCACCACCTATCGGAACCACGACAAAAACATCCGTGTCTCCAATTGCGTTTGAATCCTCCAAACCCTTCCCTTTACTTTCTTGCAAGTTGCATGCTTTAATTTCCGCTGCCTATATACTCTTTGCATGCTTGCTTGAATTGTGTGATGATTGCTTGACTTGTCCTAAAAATAGCTAAAATCTGCCAAACTATAAAATTGGGAAAAGGTTAAGCTTTTATTGGTCAAGTAGTCTAATCACCCCCCCCCCTCTCGACATACTTCAAGGTCCTACACTCTGGCTCATGGGTGCCCAGATACACCTCTCCTAGCCCTACCGTGCGGCCACAGCCGAGGCGGGGCTGTACACGCCTGGCTCCTCCCGGAGGAGCCCCTCCCACGTGCAGTGGAAGCACCATGCTCCATGTTGGTGACGACATCGCCGAGGAGCGGCTATGCCCGTACACATACGGAAGCACTATGCTCCGCGCTGGTGATAAACAACTGAGGGCGGCCCACGGTAATATCAACCTCAGGGAGCCCAGAGCTCAGTGTCTGGTACCATCGCAACACCTCCCCTCGAGAGTGCCGCGCGAGGGGGCTGGACACGGGGGCTGCGCCCGGGCCACGCCCGAACGCACGCCACCCAGCCAGGTCCTTCGGACCTGGTCGTCGCGCCTCCCTGGCCGGAGCCAAGGTACGCAGCTCCTTTGCACGTCAAGGGGACTCTGAGCATCGCGACTCAGAGCCTAACTGGTCACATAGCCCTCACTCCTTAGTCCCGTCCTGGTTTCCGGTTGGGGCTAGCTAACGGCGGCCGAGGTATCTGCGGCGGTCCCTGCCGACGTAGAACGACGAATCCACTCCTACACCTCCCTTCCCTACTTGCTGTTTGCGCGTCAAGGGGGACTCCTGAGCATCGCGACTCAGGAGCCTAACTTGCCACGTAGCCCCTCACTCCTTAGTCCCGTCCTGGTTTCCGGTCGGGGCTAACGGCGGCTGAGGTATGCGCGGGGTCGGGCCCTGCCGACGTAGAACACAAGCAAATAGGAGGGAAAATGCAAATTCCAGGGAATTCAAAAGCAAATATTACAAGACATGGATTGTTTCCTGGCATAAACACAAGTTTAAACGCCTCCACGAGGCACGATGCATGTTGCAGGAATTAAAACAGGATAGAAGCTGCGAAGGGATCACTCCCCAGTGGCGCCACCGCTTGTGGTGGAGTCGCGCTGGGCGGCTCCGCCTCCTGAGGCCGCGGAGCTGGCAGCACCGCGCCTGGGCAAGGTGCTGAAGGCGTGGAACCTCCCCAGCAAAGCCTCGGCTCGGACTTCCACGGCCTCGGCAGCAGCAGCGGCGAGGTCGCCACTCACGGGTTCCAGCAGGCTGTCGAGGTCGACGCTGGGGTTGCAAAGGTAGACGTGGCTGAGGACACGCGTCAGCGCTGCAGAAGATAGGGCACGCGCCTCGGCCTCGTCCGTAGGACCAAGGCCGTCCACGACATCTTCAAGTGCACGGACTAGGAAGGGAAGAAGCTCGGCAGGACCGTCCTCTGCACCAGCCAACGGCTTCTCCAAGCCGCCCTCATAGAGTGTCTTCAGCGCGGCGCGAGCTTTCTCCTCTAGCTTCGCGAAGGCCACTCGATCCTCGGCCAGGACCTTCGCCTTGTCGTCTAGCTCGGTCCTCTCCGCCTTCAGCGACTGCTCCAGCGTCTCCAACCGGCCACGACGGTCATCAAGCTCGGCATTCCGGTCCCTGACGGCAGCCTCCCGAGCCTCCATCTCCTTCTCCTTCTCCTGGCGGCCGCGGACCTCCTTGGCGAGCTCGTCACGCAGGCCTTGCAGCTCGACCTCCAGCGCCTTGCAGCGGCCCTGGGCATCCGCAGCATCGCCCTGGGCAGCATCGCGAGCGGCCTTGGCCTGGCGGGCGGCTTGCTTCTCTTCATCGGAAGCCGACACGGCCTGGCTCAGCGCCGCTCGGACGGAGGCGGCAGAAGGGGCCCAGCCAGAAGCTAGCTCCAGGCGCCCGACCACCAGGCGAGGGTCCATGCTCCGAAGATCCTCCTGCAGCCGGCTCAGTTCGTTGGCAGCCTGGTCCGGGACGGCAGAGGGATCAGAAGAGATGGGAGCCGGTGGAGCAGGCGGAGAGGACGGCAGCATGATCACGGCTTGGGAGGAAGGTGAAGGAAATATGCCCTAGAGGCAATAATAAAGTTATTATTTATTTCCTTATATCATGATAAATGTTTATTATTCATGCTAGAATTGTATTAACCGGAAACATAATACATGTGTGAATACATAGACAAACATATAGTCACTAGTATGCCTCTACTTGACTAGCTCATTAATCAAAGATGGTTATGTTTCCTAACCATAGACATGTGTTTTCATTTGATTAATGGGATCACATCATTAGGAGAATGGTGTGATTGACATGACCCATTCCGTTAGCCTAGCACTTGATCGTTTAGTATATTGCTATTGCTTTCTTCATGACTTATACATGTTCCTGTAACTATGAGATTATGCAACTCCGTTTACGGAGGAACACTTTGGTGCTACCAAACGTCACAACGTAACTGGGTGATTATAAAGGAGTACTACAGGTGTCTCCAAAGGTACATGTTGTGTTGGCGTATTTCGAGATTAGGTTTTGTCACTCCAATTGTCGGAGAGGTATCTCTAGGCCTTCTCGGTAATACACATCACATAAGCCTTGCAAGCATTGCAACTAATAAGTTAGTTGTGAGATGATGTATTACGGAGCGAGTAAAGAGACTTACCGTAACGAGATTGAACTAGGTATTGGATACCGACGATCGAATCTCGGGTAAGTAACATACCGATGACAAAGGGAACAACGTATGTCGTTATGCGGTTTGACCGATAAAGATCTTGAAGAATATGTAGGAACCAATATGGGCATCCAGGTTCCGCTATTGGTTATTGACCGAGAATAGTTCTAGGTCATGTCTACATAGTTCTCGAACCCATAGGGTCCGCACGCTTAATGTTACGATGACAGTTTATTATGAGTTCATAAGTTTTGATGTACGAAGTTTGTTGAGTCCCGGATGTGATCACGGACATGACGAGGAGTCACGAAATGGTCGAGACATAAAGATTGATATATTGGAAGCCTATATTTGGATATCGGAATGGTTCCGGATGAAATCGGGAATTTTCCGGAACACCGGGGGGTTACCGGAACCCTCCCGGGGGATGTTGGGCCTTAATGGGCCATAAGGGAGAAGAGGAGGGCCGGCCAGGGCAGGCCGCGCGCCCCCTCCCCCCTAGTCCGAATAGGACAAGGAGAGGGGGCGGCGCCCCCCTCTTTCCCCTCTCCCCTTTCCTTCTCCAACAAGGCAAGAGGGGGGGGGAGTCCTACTCCCGGTGGGAGTAGGACTCCTCCAGGCGCACCCTAGGAGGGCCGGCCGCACCTCCCCCTCCCTCCTTTATATACCGGGGCAGGGGGCACCCCATAACACACAAGTTGATCTACGTGATCGTTCCTTAGCCGTCTTGTGTGCCCCCCTCCACCATATTCCACCTTGGTCATATCGTCGCGGAGCTTAGACGAAGCCTGCGCGCCGGTGAAGCATCATCATCGTCACCACGCCGTCGTCTTGTGAAACTCATCCCGATACTTTGCTGGATCGGAGTCCGGGATCGTCACCGAGCTGAACGTGTGCAGAACTCGGAGGTGCCGTGCGTTCGGTACTTGGATCGGTCCGATCGTGAAGACGTACGACTAAACCAACCGCGTTGATAAACTCTTCCGCTTTCGGTCTACGAGGGTACGTAGACAATACTCTCCCCTCTCGTTGCTATACATCACCATGATCTTGCGCGTGCGTAGGAATTTTTTTGAAATTACTACGTTCCCCAACGATGGCATCCGAGCCAGGTTTTATGCGTTGATGTCATATGCACGTGTAGAACACAAGTGAGTTGTGGGCGATATAAGTCATACTGCTTACCTGCATGTCATACTTTGGTTCGGCGGTATTGTGAGATGAAGCGGCCCGGACCGACATTACGCGTACGCTTACGCGAGACTGGTTTCACCGCTTCGAGCACTCGTTGCTTAAAGGTGACCGGCGGGTGTCTGTCTCTCTCACTTTAGTCGAACCGAGTGTGGCTACGCCCGGTCCTTGCGAAGGTTAAAACAGCACCAACTTGACAAACTATCGTTGTGGTTTTGATGCGTAGGTAAAGAATGGTTCTTGCTCAGCCCGTAGCAGCCACGTAAAGTTTGCAACAACAAAGTAGAGGACGTCTAACTTGCTTTTGCAGGGCATGTTGTGATGTGATATGGTCAAGACATGATGCTATATTTTATTGTATGAGATGATCATGTTTTGTAACCAAGTTATCGGCAACTGGCAGGAGCCATATGGTTGTCGCTTTATTGTATGAAATGCAAACGCCATGTAATTGCTTTACTTTATCACTAAGCGGTAGCGATAGTCATAGAAGCAATAGTTGGAGAAACGACAATGATGCTACGATGGAAATCAAGGTGTCGCGCCGGTGACGATGGTGATCACGACGGTGCTTTGGAGATGGAGATCACAAGCACAAGATGATGATGGCCATATCATATCACTTATATTGATTGCATGTGATGTTTATCCTTTATGCATCTTATTTTGCTTTGATTGACGGTAGCATTATAAGATGATCTCTCACTAAATATCAAGAAGTGTTCTCCCTGAGTATGCACCGTTGCGAAAGTTCTTCTATAAGAGACACCACGAGATGATAGGGTGTGAAAGGCTCTACGTTCAAATACAACGGGTGCAAAACAGTTGCACACGCGGAATACTCAGGTGAAACTTGACGAGCCTAGCATATACAGATATGGCCTCGGAGCATGGAGACCGAAAGGTCGAACGTGAATCATATAGTAGATATGATCAACATAGTGATGTTCACCATTGAAACTACTCCATCTCACATGATGATCGGACATGGTTTGGTTGATTTGGATCACGTAATCACTTAGATAACTAGAGAGATGTCTATCTAAGTGGGAGTTCTTTAGTAATATGATTAAATGAACTTAAATTTATCATGAACTTAGTACTTGATAGTATTTTGCTTGTCTATGTTTACTGTAGATAGATGGCTCGTCTTTGTTGTTCCGTTGAATTTTAATGCGTTCCTTGAGAAAGCAAAGTTGAAAGATGATGGTAGCAATTACACGGACTGGGTCCGTAACACGAGGATTATCCTCATTGCTGCCTGAAGAATTACGTCCTGGAAGCACCGCTGGGTGCCGAACTGCTTCTTGATGCTGGCCCGACGGCGTTAAGAACGTCTGGCGAGCAAAGCTGATGATTACTCGATAGTTCGATGTGCCATGCTTTACGGCTTAGAACCGGGCCTTCAACGAAGTTTTGAGCGTCATGGAGCATATGAGATGTTCCAGGAGTTGAAGTTAATATTTCAAGCAAATGCCGGATTGAGAGATATGAAGTCTCCAATAAGTTCTATAGCTGCAAGATGGAGGAAAATAGTTACATCGGTGAACACATACTCAAAATGTCTGGGTATAATAATCACTTGATTCAACTGGGAGTTAATCTTCACGATGATAGTGTCATTGACAGAATTCTTCAATCATCGCCACCAAGCTACAAGAGCTTTGTGATGAACTATAATATACAAGGAATGGACAAGTCTATTCGAGCTCTTCGCAATGCTAAAAGCAGCGGAGGTAGAAATCAAAAAGGAGCATCAAGTGTTGATGGTTAACAAGACCACCAGTTTCAAGAAAAGGGCAAAGGGAAGAAGAAGGGGAACTTCAAGAAGAACAGCAAACAAGTTGCTGCTCAAGAGAAGAAACCCAAGTCTGGACCTAAGCCTGAAACTGCTCCTCTTACCGCAAGCGGTGGACCTTTGAGCGGAACTGCCCCAAGTATTTGGCGGATAAGAAGGATGGCAAAGTGAACAAAGGTATATGTGATATACAAGTTATTGATGTGTACCTTACTAATACTCGCAGTAGTACTTGGGTATTTGATACTGGTTCTGTTGCTAATATTTGCAACTCGAAACAGGAACTACACATTAAGCGAAGATTGGCTAAGGACGAGGTGACGATGCGCGTGGGAAATGGTTCCAAAGTCGATGTGATCGCGGTCGGCACGCTACCTCTACATCTACCATCGGGATTAGTTTTAGACCTAAATAATTGTTATTTGGTGCCAGCGTTAAGCATGAACATTATATCTGGATCTTGTTTGATGCGAGACGGTTATTCATTTAAGTCAGAGAATAATGGTTGTTCTATTTATATGAATAATATCTTTTATGGTCATGCACCCTTGAAGAGTGGTCTATTTTTATTGAATCTCGATAGTAGTAATACAAATATTCATAGTGTTGAAACCAAAAGATACAGAGTTGATAATGATAATGCAACTTATTTGTGGCACTGCCGTTTGGGTCATATCGGTGTAAAACGCATGAAGAAACTCCATACTGATGGACTTTTGGAATCACTTGATTATGAATCACTTGGTACTTGCAAACCGTGCCTCATGGGCAAGATGACTAAAACGCCGTTCTCCGGAACTATGGAGCGAGCAAAGGATTTGTTGGAAATCATACATACTGATGTTTGTGGTCCAATGAATGTTGAGGCCTTGTGGCGGGTATCGTTATTTTCTCACCTTCACAGATGATTTGAGCAGATATGGGTATATCTACTTGATGAAACATAAGTCTGAAACATTTGAAAAGTTCAAAGAATTTCAGAGTGAAGTGGAAAATCATCGTAACAAGAAAATAAAATTTCTACGATCTGATCGTGGAGGAGAATATTTGAGTTCTGAGTTTGGTCTGCATTTGAAACAATGCGGAATAGTTTCGCAGCTCACGCCACCGGAACACCACAACGAAATGGTGTGTCCGAGCGTCGTGTCGTACTTTATAGATATGGTGAGATCTATGATTTATCTTACTGATTTACAGCTTTCGTTTTGGGGTTTTGCTTTAGAGACGGCCTCATTCACGTTTATTAGTGCACCATCAAAATCCTTTGAAACGTCACCTTATGAACTATGGTTTAGCATGAAACCAAAGTTGTCGTATCTTAAAGTTTGGGGCTGCGATGCTTATGTGAAGAAACTTCAACCAGATAAGCTCGAACCTAGATCGAGAAATGTGTCTTCATAGGATACCCAAAAGAGACTATTGGGTACACCTTCTATCACAGATCTGAGGGCAAGATTTTCGTTGCTAAATTCGGATCCTTTCTAGAAAAAGAGTTTCTCTCGAAAGAAGTGAGTGGGAGGAAAGTAGAACTTGATGAGATAACTGTATCTGTTTCCTTACTGGAAAATAGTGTTGGAAATATGCCCTAGAGGCAATAATAAAAGCATTATTATTATATTTCCTTGTTCATGATGATTGTCTTTTATTCATGCTATAACTGTATTATCCGGAAATCGTAATACACGTGTGAATACATAGACTACAATACGTCCCTAGTAAGCCTCTAGTTGACTAGCTCGTTGGTCAACAGATAGTCTTGGTTTCTGACTATGGACATCGGATGTCATTGACAAGCGGGATCACGTCATTAGGAGAATGACGTGATGGACAAGACCCAATCCTAAGCATAGCACAAGATCGTGTAGTTCGTTTTGCTAGAGCTTTTCCAATGTCAAGTATCTCTTCCTTAGACCATGAGATCGTTCAATTCCGGATCTTTGTAGGAGTGCTTTGGGTGTATCAAAGCGTCACAACGTAATCGGGTGACTATAAAGGTGCACTACAGGTATCTCGAAAGTGACCATTGGGTTGACACGGATCGAGGCTGGGATTTGTCACTCCGTATTGCGGAGAGGTTTCACTTGGGCCCACTCGGTAATGCATCATCATAATGAGCTCAAAGTGATCAAGTGTCCGGTCACGGGATCATGCATTGCAAGACGAGTAAAGTGACTTGCGATAGCTTGAGACTAAGCGAGGTATTGGGATACCGACGATCGAGTCTCGGGCAAGTAACATACCGTCTGACAAAGGGAATAGAATACGGGGTTGCTTGAACCCTTGACATCGTGGTTCATCTGATGAGCCAACATGGGTATCCAGATCCCGCTGTTGGTTATTGACCTGAGGTCCTCTCGGTCATGTCTGCATGTCTCCCGAACCCGTAGGGTCTACACACTTAAGGTTCGGTGACGCTAGGGTTATTAGGAAGACAAGTATGTGATTACCGAATGTTGTTGAGTCCCGGATGAGATCCCGGACGTCACGAGGAGTTCGGAATGGTCCGAGGTAAAGATTTATATATGGAAAGTGGTTAAACGGACTCCGGAAAGTTTCGGGGTATACCGGTAATGTATCGGGGCCACCGGATAGTTCCGAGGTCCACTGGGAGGGCCACCCCTCCCGGGGCCACATGGGCTAAGTGGGAGGGAGCCAGCCCACGGTGGGCTGGGCGCACCTCCCCTTAGGCCCATGCGGCTAGGGCAAGGGAGGAAACCCTAAGGAAAAAAAGGCGCCCCTGGCTTGGGGGGCAAGCCACCTCCCTCCTCCCCTTTGGCGCGCCCCATCTAGGGTTTCCCTAGATGGCCGGCCCCCATGGCCCTCTCCTCCTATAAATAGAGGGGTGGGGGAGGCTAGACACACCATTGAAGGCGCAGCCTCCCACCCCAACTCCTCTCTTTCTCCCGCGTGTGCTTGGCGAAGCCCAGCCGGAGAACCTGCACCAATTGCACCACGCCGTCGTGCTGCCATTGGAGTTGTCTTCCTCAACCTCTCCTTCTCCCTTGCTGGATCAAGACGGAGGAGACGCCATCGTCCCGTACGTGTGTTGAACACGGAGGTGCTGTCCTTTTAGCACTTTGCTCATCGGTGATCGGAATCACGTTGGGAACGTCATCATCATCACCACTCCCTCGAACGCTTCCGTACTCGATCTACAAGTGGTATGTAGATGCAAACTCTCTCTCTTGACTCGTTGCTTAGATGAACTCATAGATAGATCTTGGTGAAACCGTAGGAAAATTTTAATTTTCTGCAACGTTCCCCATCAGTGGCATCATGAGCTAGGTCTATGCGTAGTTCTCTTTGCACGAGTAGAACACAATTTTGTTGTGGGCGTGGATCTTGTCAACTTACTTGCCGTTACTAGTCGTTTCTTGCTTCCACGGTATTGTGGGATGAAGCGGCCGGACCAACCTTACGTACTCTTACGTGAGACCGGTTCCACCGACTAACATGCACTAGTTGCATAAGGTGGCTGGCGGGTGTCTGTCTCTCCTACTTTAGTTGGAGCGGATTCGATGAACAGGGTCCTTATGAAGGGTAAATAGAAGTTGACAAGATCACGTTGTGGTTATTCGTAGGTAAGAAAACGTTCTTGCTAGAACCCAATTGCAGCCACGTAAAAGATGCAACAACAATTAGAGGGCGTCTAACTTGTTTTTGCATGCAATTGTCATGTGACGTGATATGGCCAAGTTGTGATGAATGATGATATATTGTGATGTATGAGATCATGTTCTTGTAATAGGAATCACGACTTGCATGTCGATGAGTATGACAACCGGCAGGAGCCATAGGAGTTGTCTTTATTTTGTATGACCTGCGTGTCATTGAAGAACGCCATGTAACTCACTTTACTTTATTGCTAAACGCGTTGGCCATAGAAGTAGAAGTAGTCGTTGGCGTGACAACTTCATGAAGACACGATGATGGAGATCATGATGATGGAGATCATGGTGTCATGCCGGTGACAGGATGATCATGGAGCCCTGAAGATGAAGATCAAGGAGCTATATGATATTGGCCATATCATGTCACTACTTTATAATTGCATGTGATGTTTATTATGATTATGCATCTTGTTTACTTAGATCGACGGTAGTAAATAAGATGATCCCTTAGAACAATTTCAAGAAGTGTTCTCCCCTAAGCGTACCTTTGTTGCTACAGTTCGTAAACTTCTAAGCACCACGTGTTGATCGGGTGTGATGGATTCTTACGTTCACATACAACGGGTGTAAGACAGATTTACACACGCAGAAACACTTAGGGTTAACTTGATGAGCCTAGCATGTACAGACATGGCCTCGGAACACGGAGACTGAAAGGTCGAACACGAGTCGTATGGAAGATACGATCAACATGAGAATGTTCACCGACGATGACTAGTCCGTCTCACGTGTTGATCGGACACGGCCTAGTCGACTCGGATCGTGTAACACTTAGATGACTAGAGGGATGTCTAATCTAAGTGGGAGTTCATTAATAATTTGATTAGATGAACTTTATCATCATGAACAGTAGTCTAAAATCTTTATAATATGTCTTGTAGATCAAATGGCCAACGCTCATGTCACCATGAACTTCAACGCGTTCCTGGAGAAAACCAAGCTGAAAGATGATGGCAGGAACTATACGGACTGGGTCCGGAACACGAGATCATCCTCATAGCTGCCAGAAACAATATGTCCTAGAAGGACCGCTAGGTGAAGCACCCATCCCGAGAGAACCAAGGCGTTATGAGCGCTTGGCGGTCTAAATCTTGATGATTACTCCCTCGTTCGGTGCGGCATGCTTTACAGCCTAGAACCGGGGCTCCAAAAGCGTTTTGAGCAACACGGAGCATACGAGATGTTCGAGGAGCTGAAACTGGTTTTCAGGCTCATGCCGGGTCGAGAGATATGAAGTCTCCGACAAGTTCTATAGTTGTAAGATGGAGGAAAACAGTTACATCGGTGAGCACATACTCAAAATGTACAGGTTGCATCACCGCTTTGTCCCAGCTGGACATAAACCTCCCGGATGAGGCGGTCATTGACAGAATCCTTGATCGCTCCCACGAAGCTACAAGAGCTTTGTGATGAACTACAATATGCACGGGGATGGAGAAGACCATTCACGAAGTATTCTCAATCTTTGAAGTCAGCAGAGGTTGAAATCAAGAAAGAACATCAAGTGTTGATGGTCAATAAGACCACTAAGTTCAAGAAGGGCAAGGGCGGAAGAACTTCAAGAAGGACGGCAAAGAGGTTGCCGCCCGGTAAGCAAGTTGCGGAAGAAGAAGAAGTCAAAGAATGGACCCAAGCACGAGGTGAGTGCTTTTATTGCAAGGGAAGGGTCCTTTGGGCGGAACTGCCCCAAATACTTAGCGGATAAGAAGGCCGGCAACACTAAAGGTATATTTGATATACATGTAATTGATGTGTACCTTACCGATTACTCGTAGTAACTCCACGGTATTTGATACCGTGCCGTTGCTCATATTTGTAACTCACAACAGGAGCTGCGGAATAAGAGGAGGCTGGCGAAGGGCGAGGTGACGATCTTGGCGTCGGGAATGGTTCCGAGTCGATGTGATCGCCGTCGGCACGCTACCTCTACATTTATCTACGGGATTAGTTATAAACCTTAATAATTGCTATTTGGTGCCAAGTTTGAGCATGAACATTGTATCTGGATCTCGTTTAATACGAGATGGCTACTCATTTAAATCAGAGAATAATGGTTGTTCTATTTATATGAGAGAAATGTTTTATGGTCATGCTCCGATAGTCAATGGTTTATTCTTAGTGAATCTCGAACGTAATGTTACACATGTTCATAGTGTGAATACCAAAAGATGTAAAGTTGATAATGATAGTCCCACATACTTGTGGCACTGCCGCCTTGGTCACATTGGTGTCAAGCGCATGAAGAAGCTCCATCTTTGATGGACTTACGGAGTCTTTAGATTATGAATCATTTGACACATGCGAACCATGCCTCATGGGCAAGATGACCAAGACTCCGTTCTCCGGAACAATGGAGCGAGCAACCAACTTATTGGAAATCATACATACCGATGTGTGTGGTCCAATGAGTGTTGAAGCTTCATGGAGGATATCGTTATGTTCTCACTCTCACAGATGACTTGAGTAGATATGGGTATGTCTACTTGATGAAACACAAGTCTGAGACCTTTGAAAAGTTCAAAGAATTTCAGAATGAGGTAGAGAATCAACGTGACCGAAAGATAAAATTCTTACGATCAGATCGTGGAGGAGAATATTTAAGTCACGCAATTTGGCACACACTTAAGAAAATGTGGAATCGTTTCACAACTCACGCCGCTGGAACACCTCAGTAACGGTGTGTCCGAACGTCGTAATCGCACTCTATTGGATATGGTGCGATCTATGATGTCTCTTACCGATTTACCGCTATCTTTTTGGGGATACGCTCTAGAGACAGCTACATTCACTTTAAATAGGGCACCGTCTAAATCCGTTGAGACGACACCGTATGAATTATGGTTTGGGAAGAAACCTAAGCTGTCGTTTCTAAAAGTTTGGGGATGCGATGCTTATGTCAAGAAACTTCAACCTGAAAAGCTCGAACCCAAGTCGGAAAAATGCGTCTTCATAGGATACCCTAAGGAAACCCTTGGGTATACCTTCTACCTTAGATCCGAAGGCAAGATCTTTGTTGCCAGGAACGGAACCTTCTGGAAAAGAGTTTCTCTCGAAAGGAGTAAGTGGGAGGAAAGCGAGAACTTCGATGAAGTACTACCTCTTGAGCGGGATAGTGGTGCAGCTCGGGAAAATGTTCTGTAATGCCCACACCAACTAAGAGGAAATCAATGATGATGATCAAGGTACTTCGGATCAAGTTGCTCTTGAACTTCGTGGGTCCACTAGGACACGTTCCGCACCAGTGGTACGGCAACCCTGTCACGGAAATCATGTTGTTGAACAACGGTGAACCTTGAACTATGAAGAAGCGATGGCGGGCCTGGATTCCAATAAATGGCTCGAAGCCATGAAATCCGAGATAGGATCCATGTATGAAAACAAAGTATGGACTTTGACAGACTTGCCCGATGATCGGCGGCGATAGAAAATAAATGGATCTTTAAGAGGAAGACGGACGCGGATGGTAATGTCACCATCTATAAAGCTCGACTTGTCGCTAAGGGTTATCGGCAAGTTCAAGGAATTGACTACGATGAGACTTTCTCACCCATAGCGAAGCTTAAGTCCGTCCGAATCATGTTAGCAATTGCCGCATACTATGATTATGAGATATGGCGAGATGGACGTCAAAACAGCGTTCATAACGGATATCTTAAGGAAGAGCTGTATATGATGCAACGGAAGGTTTTGTCGATCCTAAGAATGCTAACAAAGTATGCAAGCTCCAGCGTTCCATTTATGGGCTGGTGCAAGCATCTCGGAGTTGGAACATTCGCTTTGATGAGATGATCAAAGCGTTTGGGTTTATGCAGACTTATGGAGAAGCCTGCGTTTACAAGAAAGTGAGTGGGAGCACTGTAGCATTTCTCATATTATATGTAGATGACATACTTTTGATGGGAAATGATATAGAACTCTTGGACAGCATTAAGGCCTACTTGAATAAAAGTTTTTCAATGAAGGATCTTGGAGAAGCTGCTTATATATTAGGCATCAAGATCTATAGAGATAGATCGAGACGACTCATAGGTCTTTCACAAAGCACATACCTTGATAAGATTTTGAAGAAATTCAAAATGGATCAGTCCAAGAAAGGGTTCTTGCCTGTATTGCAAGGTGTGAGATTGAGCTCAGCTCAATGCCCGACCACGGCAAAAGATAAAGAAGAGATGAGTGTCATCCCCTATGCTTCAGCCATAGGATCTATTATGTATGCCATGCTGTGTACCAGACCTGATGTAAACCTTGCCGTAAGTTTGGTAGGAAGGTACCAAAGTAATCCCGGCAAGGAACCCTGGACCGCGGTCAAGAATATCCTAAAGTACGAAAAGGACAAAGGACATGTTTCTCGTTTATGGAGGTGACGAAGAGCTGGTCAGTAAAGGGTTGCGTCGGCGCTTAGCTTCGATACAGATCTGGATGACTCAAAGTCACAAACCGGATACGTGTATATGTTGAATGGTGGAGCGATGGTGGTGCAGCTGCAAGCGAGCGTCGTGGCGGGATCTACATGTGAAGCGGAGTACATGGCAGCCTCGGAGGCAGCGCATGAAGCAATTTGGGTGAAGGAGTTCATCACCGACCTAGGAGTCATACCCAATGCGTCGGGCCGATCAAACTCTTCTGTGACAACACCGGAGCTATTGCCCTTGCCAAGGAGCCCAGGTTTCACAAGAAGACCAGGCACATCAAGCGTCGCTTCAACTCCATCCGTGAAAATGTTCAAGATGGAGACATAGAAATTTGTAAAGTGCATACAGTTTGAATGTCGCAGATCCGTTGACTAAACCTCTCCAGCGGGCAAAACATGATCAACACCGAACTCTATGGGTGTTCGATTCATCACAATGTAACTAGATTATTGACTCTAGTGCAAGTGGGAGACTGTTGGAAATATGCCCTAGAGGCAATAATAAAAGCATTATTATTATATTTCCTTGTTCATGATGATTGTCTTTTATTCATGCTATAACTTTATTATCCGGAAATCGTAATACACGCGTGAATACATAGACTACAATACGTCCCTAGTAAGCCTCTAGTTGACTAGCTCGTTGGTCAACAGATAGTCTTGGTTTCCTGACTATGGACATCGGATGTCATTGACAACGGGATCACATCATTAGGAGAATGACGTGATGGACAAGACCCAATCCTAAGCATAGCACAAGATCGTGTAGTTCGTTTTGCTAGAGCTTTTCCAATGTCAAGTATCTCTTCCTTAGACCATGAGATCGCTCAATTCCGGATACCGTAGGAGTGCTTTGGGTGTATCAAAGCGTCCACAACGTGGCTGGGTGACTATAAAGGTGCACTACAGGTATCTCCGAAAGTGACCATTGGGTTGACACGGATCGAGGCTGGGATTTGTCACTCCGTGTGCGGAGAGGTTTCACTGGGCCCACTCGGTAATGCATCATCATAATGAGCTCAAAGTGATCAAGTGTCTGGTCACGGGATCATGCATTATTCTGAGTAAAGTGACTTGCGATAACGAGACTAAGCGAGGTATTGGGATACCGACGATCGAGTCTCGGGCAAGTAACATACCATTGGACAAAGGGAATAGAATACGGGGTTGCTTGAACCCTTGACATCGTGGTTCATCCGATGACAACATCGAGGAGCATGTAGAGCCAACATGGGTATCCAGATCCCGCTGTTGGTTATTGACTTGAGGTAGTCTCGGTCATGTCTGCATGTCTCCCGAACCCGTAGGGTCTACACATAAGGTTCGGTGGCGCTAGGGTTATTAGGAAGACAAGTATGTGATTACCGAATGTTGTTGAGTCCGGATGAGATCCCGGACGTCACAAGGAGTTCGGAATGGTCCGGAGGTAAAGATTTATGTATGGAAAGTGGTTAAGCGGACTCAGGAAAGTTTCGGGGTATACTGGGTAATGTATCGGGGCCACCGGAGAGTTCCGGAGGTCCACGGGAGGCCACCCCTCGGGGGGCCACATGGGCTAAGTGGGAGAGGAGCCAGCCCCACAGTGGGCTGGGCGCACCTCCCCTTAGGCCCATGCGGCTAGGGCAAGGGAGGAAACCCTAAGGAAAAAAAAGGGGCGCCCCTGGCTTGGGGGCAAGCCACCCTCCCTCCTCCCCTTTGGCCGCCGCCCATCTAGGGTTTCCCCTAGATGGCGGCCCCCAGCCCTCTCCTCCTATAAATAGAGGGGTGGGGAGGGCTAGACACACCATTGAAGGCGCAGCCCCTCCCACCCCAACTCCTCTCTTTCTCCGCGTGTGCTTGGCGAAGCCACAGCCGGAGAACCTGCACCAATTGCACCACGCCGTCGTGCTGCCATTGGAGTTGTCTTCCTCAACCTCTCCTTCTCCCTTGCGGGATCAAGACGGAGGAGACGCCATCGTCCCGTACGTGTGTTGAACACGGAGGTGCTGTCCTTCCAGCACTTTGCTCATCGATGATCGGAATCACGTTGGGAACGTCATCATCATCACCACTCCCTCGAGCAACTTCCGTACTCGATCTACAAGTGGTATGTAGATCCAAACTCTCTCTCTTGACTCGTTGCTTAGATGAACTCATAGATAGATCTTGGTGAAACCGTAGGAAAATTTTAATTTTCTGCAACGTTCCCCATCAAATAGTTCATCACAAGAACCGGTTCCTGTGATAACTACACCAATAAGTGAGGAAGCTAATGATATTGATCATGAAACTTCAGATCAAGTTTCTACTGAACTACGTAGGTCAACTAGAGTAAGATCCGCACCAGAGTGGTACGGTAATCCTATTCTGGAAGTCATGTTACTTGACCATGGCGAACCTACAAACTATGAAGAAGCGATGGTGAGCCCAGATTCCGCGAAATGGCTGGAAGCCATGAAATCTGAGATGGGATCCATGTATGAGAACAAAGTATGGACTTTTGTTGACTTGCCCGATGATCGGCAAGCTATTGAGAATAAATGGATCTTTAAGACGAAGACTGACGCTGATGGTAATGTAACTGTCTATAAAGCTCGACTTGTTGCGAAAGGTTTTCGACAAGTTCAAGGGGTTGACTACGATGAGACTTTCTCACCCGTAGCGATGCTTAAGTCTGTCCGAATCATGTTAGCAATTGCTGCATTTTATGATTATGAAATTTGGCAAATGGATGTAAAAACTGCATTCTTGAATGGATTTCTAGAATAAGAGTTGTATATGATGCAACCAGAAGGTTTTGTTGATCCAAAGGGTGCTAACAACGTGTGCAAGCTCCAGCGATCAATTTATGGTCTGGTGCAAGCCTCTCGGAGTTGGAATAAACGCTTTGATAGTGTGATCAAAGCATATGGTTTTATCTGAGACTTTTGGAGAAGCTTTGTATTTACAAGAAAGTGAGTGGGAGCTCATAGCATTTACGATATTATATGTGGACGACATATTATTGATTGGAAATGGTATAGAATTTCTGGATAGCATAAAAGGATACTTGAATAAGAGTTTTACAATGAAAGACCTCGGTGACGCTGCTTACATATTGGGCATCAAGATCTATAGAGATAGATCAAGGCGCTGACTTGGACTTTCACCAAGCACATACCTTGATAAAGTTTTGAAAACGTTCAAAATGGATCGTGCAAAGAAAGGTTTTTACAGTATTACAAGGTGTGAAATTGAGTCAGACTCAATGCCCGACCACAGCAGAAGATAGAGAGAAAATGAAAGATGTTCCCTATGCTTCAGCCATAGGCTCTATCATGTATGCAATGCTGTGTACCAGACCTGACGTATGCTTAACAATAAGCTTGGCAGGAAGGTACCAAAGTAATCCAGGAGTGGATCATCGGCGGTCAAGAACATCCTGAAATACGAAAAGGACTAAGGATATGTTTCTCGTATATGGAGGTGACAAAGAGCTAGTCGTAAATGGTTACGTCGATGCAAGCTTTGACACTGATCCGGACGATTCTAAATCGCAAACCGGATCGTGTTTTTATTAAGCGGTGGAGCTGTCGGTTGGTGCAGTTCTAAACAAAGCGTCGTGGCGGGATCTACATGTGAAGCGGAGTACATAGCTGCTTGAAGCAGCAAATGAAGGAGTCTGGATGAAAGAGTTCATTTCTGATCTAGGTGTCATACCTAGTGCATCGGGACCAATGAAGATCTTCTGTGACAATCTTTGGTGCAATTGCCTTGGCAAAAGAATCGAGATTTCACAAGAGGACCAAGCATATCAAGAGGCGCTTCAATTCCATTCGAGACCAAGTCCAAGTGGGAGACATAGAGATTTGCAAGATACATACGGATCTAAATGTTGCGGACCCGTTGACTAAGCCTCTTCCACGAGCAAAACATGATCAGCAGCAAAACTCCATGGGTGTTAGAATCATTATTGTGTAATCTAGATTATTGACTCTAGTGCAAGTGGGAGACTGAAGGAAATATGCCCAAGAGGCAATAATAAAGTTATTATTTATTTCCTTATATCATGATAAATGTTTATTATTCATGCTAGAATTGTATTAACCGGAAACATAATACATGTGTGAATACATAGACAAACATATAGTCACTAGTATGCCTCTACTTGACTAGCTCATTAATCAAAGATGGTTATGTTTCCTAACCATAGACATGTGTTGTCATTTGATTAATGGGATCACATCATTAGGAGAATGGTGTGATTGACATGACCCATTCCGTTAGCCTAGCACTTGATCGTTTAGTATATTGCTATTGCTTTCTTCATGACTTATACATGTTCTTGTAACTATGAGATTATGCAACTCCCGTTTACTGGAGGAACACTTTGGGTGCTACCAAACGTCACAACGTAACTGGGTGATTATAAAGGAGTACTACAGGTGTCTCCAAAGGTACATGTTGGGTTGGCGTATTTCGAGATTAGGTTTTGTCACTCCAATTGTCGGAGAGGTATCTCTAGGCCTTCTCGGTAATACACATCACATAAGCCTTGCAAGCATTGCAACTAATAAGTTAGTTGTGAGATGATGTATTACGGAACGAGTAAAGAGACTTATCGGTAACGAGATTGAACTAGGTATTGGATACCGACGATCGAATCTCGGGTAAGTAACATACCGATGACAAAGGGAACAACGTATGTCGTTATGCGGTTTGACCGATAAAGATCTTCGAAGAGTATGTAGGAACCAATATGGGCATCCAGGTTCCGCTATTGGTTATTGACCGAGAATAGTTCTAGGTCATGTCTACATAGTTCTCGAACCCGTAGGGTCCGCACGCTTAACGTTACGATGACAGTTTATTATGAGTTCATAAGTTTTGATGTACCGAAGTTTGTTGAGTCCCGGATGTGATCACGGACATGACGAGGAGTCACGAAATGGTCGAGACATAAAGATTGATATATTGGAAGCCTATATTTGGATATCGGAATGGTTCCGGATGAAATCGAATTTTCCGGAACACCGGGGTTACCGGAACCCTCCCGGGGGATGTTGGGCCTTAATGGGCCATAAGGGAGAAGAGGAGGGCCGGCCAGGGCAGGCCGCACGCCCCCTCCCCCCCTAGTCCGAATAGGACAAGGAGAGGGGGGCGGCGCCCCCCTCTTTCCTCTCTCCCCTTTTCCTTCTCCAACAAGGCAGAGGGAGTCCTACTCCGGTGGGAGTAGGACTCCTCGGCGCACCCTAGGAGGGCCGGCCGCACCTCCCCTCCCTCCTTTATATCACGGGGCAGGGGGCACCCCATAACACACAAGTTGATCTACGTGATCGTTCCTTAGCCATGTGCGGTGCCCCCTCCACCATATTCCACCTCGGTCATATCGTCGCGGAGCTTAAGCGAAGCCTGCGCCGGTGAAGCATCATCATCGTCACTGCGCCGTCGTCTTGTGAAACTCATCCCGACACTTTGCTGGATCGGAGTCCGGGATCGTCATCGAGCTGAGCGTGTGCTGAACTCGGAGGTGCCGTCGTTCGGTACTTTGATCGGTCGGATCGTGAAGGCGTCTGACTACATCAACAGCGTTGTTATAACGCTTCCGCTTACGGTCTACGAGGGTACGTGGACAATACTCTCCCCTCTCGTTGCTATGCCATCACCATGATCTTGCGTGTGCGTAGGAATTTGTTTGAAATTACTACGTTCCCCAACAGAAGGAGCCCCCTGGGCCTTGGACACCTCAGCGGCAGCATCAAGCGCAGACACCTCCAGAGTCAGCGGGGACAAGGGGGCTGACTCCTCACCAGAGTGTCCCTGCTGGGCTCGCGAGGACGACCGGGCAGGGGAGGAACGAGCCTCGATGCCTCCTTTCCCCGCAGATGAAGGCGCTGCCCCGGCAGACGGGCTCGCCTCGAGCGGGGCCGCAGAAGCCCCTCTCAACCTTTTAGCTGCAGGTGCCGGCTTAGCCAAGGGAACGCAGATGTCAAGCCTTGGTGGCAGAAACAAAGCAAAGCGCGGATCGAGCACTTACTGGTCGTCGTTCGCGGACTCAAGCAGCCTCCGGCCAAACTTGAAGCCCGAGAGCCTACAGCTGGGATCGGCTTTGGGAGGCCCGGAGGCAGAAGGCGCGTCGGGAGGGTCGGAGCTGGCCTCAGACCGACCCGGGACCAGAGCAGACCCTGGGAGGACCAGCCCTAACCTGCCCTTCCTCGGGACCAAGGGAGAATCCTCCCCTCCTCGCCTGGCGCCAGCCTCGTCGTCGTCCGGCATGGAGCGGAGGGCACGGGACCTGCGCCGAGGGAATGACTCCTCCGACTCCTTGCCAGTCGCCTCCGAGTCAAACTCTTCTTCCTCCTCCTCTCCTTCCTCCTCACTCCCGCTGGAGTCGTTGGAGGACACGTTCATCGTCGCCAGCGCCGCCAGATCCCCGGGAGCTTCTGCGGGCACCAGCCCCTCACCGTTGAAGGTGGGCATTGTGTTCACCACCTGCTCCCAGTTGCCGCGAAGGAACAGGGGGACGGGAGCGCCCTCCGGCCTCGCCACGTCTCCCCCAACCAAGGAGTGGAGAGCCGCAACCAGATCTTCGTCGGCCAGGGCCTCGGAGCTCAGGCGAAGGGCAGCGTCCGCTTCCCCAAGCCTCCACAATGGGAGCGAGTGCTCCCGGAGTGGAGCCACCCGGTGCTCCAGGAACTCCCTTAGGAGCGTGGCCCCGGTCAGCTTCGTCGCCCCCAAGTTGCCTGGCCTCAGGTCCGTGTTCATCCTCTTCAGCACCGCCCTCGCGCGGGGGTCGACATGCTCCGCGCGAGACCACGCATCAACGGCCTTGGGCTGCCCCGTAGGCAGCACCAGTCGGAGGCGCCCGACATCCACCATGACCCACTTGCTCTGGAAGCCTTCGATCCTCTTCCCAGGCTTCGAGATGGCGTTGGAGTTGGAGTATGCGATAAAGCTCGCGCATGTGGAGATGTGGGTGCGAGAAACCCGGAGGTAAAAGTAATGACGCAGCAAGGCCACTGAGGGCTTTACCCCAACGTAAGCCTCACAGTAGTAGGCGAAAATCGCCAGGATAAGAACAGAGTTGGGGTGGAGATCACGAGCTTGCAAGTTGTACCTGGCGAAGAACAACAAAGAAGAACTTCGGAAAAAGGAGGCACCAGACCGGCGATGATGGCGCTCGGGAAGAGCGGGTAAAGATGCTCCCCTTGGCTTCGGGCTGGTCGGAGCCGGCCTTGAGCACGATCCCTCCTTGTTGCCTGCGCCACCGTCATCGGTAGCGTGAGGCGAGATTCTTCTCCGATACATTCGGGGATCGAGCCGTGAGTACCAGGCCTCGGTCGGGGTCTTGCGAGGCACCATGGCTTGCCGGATGGGAAGGATTGAGACAGATCTGGAGGATTTCGGGAGCAGGAAGGAGAAGAGCGAGAAAGGGGATCTGGAGCAAGGCAAGCGAGAACAAAGCAAGTAAGTCTGGCCCGCGCACCTCTTTTTGTCAGATGGACGGCTGCCGAGGCGTCGTGGGGAAGCGGAGGCGCCCACGTCCAATCAACCGCCACGCGGCGCCCAAGGCCGCAGGCTATTAGGGCCCGTGGCGCTTCGCACTTGCCCCTTCGCTTCTCTGGTAAGCCAAGTCCGGGCGCGCCTTGGGCCCGGGGGCTACTGTCGGTGTTCTGAGAACGGGGGTCCCCAGACTTGCATGCCTGCGGCCTGCGGCGTGGCTCAAGTGGGGGCCCAGTGCAGCCTAGCTCATCAGCTCAAGCTCAAGACCCTCGCGAGGGGCCAAGCCTCACGGGGCGGATGACAGGAAGCTTCCTCGGGAGCAGCCTCATCAGGTAGGCTCGCGAGGAGGCGGAGAGATCAAGGCAGGGCACCTCGCGAGGAGCCCGTGATGCAAGCCATGACGATCGAGACCAGGTGGGCGCCAGGGGGGCGCCGGCCTGCGCAGTGTCCTTGTTTCCCCTTCCGTGCAAAGGGGCAAGCACGAGCCAAGGCATCGAGCCAAAGGTTACCCGTTTGATTGCAACAAGACCGAGACCAGCAGCGGCAGGATGGAGGTCATCGTGGAGCCAGGGGCGGGCGTCATCGTCGAGCCTTTGGCAGAAGACCAACTTTAGTCAGGATAAGTGTACCAGATGTTCCCCATCAAAATGGCCAATTGTTGGCGCCCTTCCCGCTCATTATTTGGGAAGAGGCCCAGGGCCTCCCTCTATAAATAGGACTAGCCACCACAGAGTAGAGGCATCGAGAAACGAATCGGTCGGAGAGAGAGAAGCGACTGAACTCACCCAAGCAGTTCATCGCACCAGCTCAAGAACAGCCCTCGCGAGGCTGTTCTCCCTTTGTATTGTTCATCATCAGCCCCTGAGGCAATCCACCACACCACACACTGGAGTAGGGTATTACACCACAATGGTGGCCTGAACCAGTATAAATCTCATGTCCCCTGTGTGTTCTTCTTTCTAGCCTAGATCCTTTGCGAGACGTTGATACGTGAGCTGGTAGGGGAAAGATCTCCGTGCGCACCCCAGATTTCGAACCTCAAGGGTCTGCCGGAACCTGAAATCAGACAAGTTGCACTTTCAATACCTACACGGGTTAGTCCCACAAGGAACAAACAAGGATATCCATAGACATAGAATGATGCACACACAAGATGATGTCTATGAAGGCATTAGATTACCTTGTCCCTTGTCTTACCAACAAGAGGGTTTGTGACTCCTTGAACTAGTGCAACATGTGGAAGTTGATTGCACTTGTTCTTGCCAAAATGATATGAGTGAAATATGTTGGCAGAGTCACCCTCAAGAACTCTCTAGTTCTTCTTCTTTGGGATCCACATCATCTTGATGGGAATCCTTGGAGTTGTAGTCGTACTTGATGAAGTAGAACTTGATGTAGTCTTGGGAACCCACTTGACCAAAGCCTTAGGAGCTTCTTCAAATGCATCAATCTCCTCTTGAAGCTTATCCTTGCCTTTTTGCTTGTGGTCTTGTGGTGGAAGATCATCTTGAGCTTCTGTCCCTTTGAAAGAAGTAGGATCATACTTCTCCTGTTGAGGAACAACCTTCATCTTGGAGTATTGATCTTCTTCCCACTCAACTCCATTGGCATTGAACTTTCGTTCAAAACCAACACCTTGGTTCTTCCGGTGCCTTCCTTGCTTGCGTACAATTTCCTCGAATTGCTTACTCCCGGCAAGGCTCTTGTAAACACCTTTCTCTATAATTCCCTTCAATAAGCTATTTTCTTGCTCAAGTGTAACTTGGCTAAGAGAATCATTAGTGGAATCAAGAGAACTACTAGAAGCAACAACATTGGATTTAGCATGATTATTGTTACTACTAGAGGAAGAATCTTTCTTGTTACTAGACTTTTCTTGAGGCATGTAAGTGGATAAGAGTAAACGCTTGGCAATGTAAGAAGAACTTTTCTTGCAAAGATCATCATTGATTGCCTTTAAGAACTCATGATCTTGCTCAAGGTTGAGCTTTTCAAAGCGTAACTTCTCATGAGTCCTTAAAAGTTCTCGATGATCTCCTAAGATAGTTTCATGAGCTAACTTAAGAGTGTTTAGTTCTTTAGTTAGAAACTCAATCTTGTCCTTATCATTGTCATTCGTTTTATCTTGATTATCATGATTAATTGACGTTTCATCATAGTATTCATCACTAGAGTTGTCAACAAGTAAATCATCATCACCTAGCAAGTCATCTTCATCACTATTGAAATCAACATATTCTGGGTGTGATACCTTTGGACCTTTGGCCATGAAGCATCTTCCAATTCCTTCATTTGGAGAATCAAATATGTCGTAGGAGTTGGTTGACACAAGGGCTAGACCGGCAACACCTTCATCTTGAGTATATTCGGAGTTGGAGTGATAGCTTCTCTCGGATTGATTGTCGGAGTCGGAGCCGAATACCCATTCACCAACATGAGCTTGATGTCATCGTTTTGTGTAGCTTCTTGATGACTTGTCCTTCCTTTTCGAATCCTTGCTTCTCCGTGAGGGTCTTCGTTCATAACGATCATCTCTACTCCTTCTCTCTCTTGATGGTGATTCTTCTCTTCTACTTCTTCTTTTGGGAGAATCTTCTCTTCTTTTGTAGGGGACCGTACACTCATTTGAATAGTGTCCAGGTCTTCCACAGTTGTAGCAATTACGCTCTCGACTAGAAGATCTTTTGTCATTGTAGGACCTTGACTTGGAGCTTCTCTCTTTTCTTCTACTCTTGTAGAATTTGTTAAAGTTCTTCACCATTAGGCTCAATTCTTCATTGAAGGTTTGTTTCTCACTTGATGATGTGGGGGCTTCACATGAGGCTTTGTAAGCACCACTTGACTTGTTGTGAAGTTCCTCCTTATCCTTCAGTGACATCTCATGAGCAACAATTCTTCCAATGACTTGGTTGGCTTGAGATCTTTGTAATCGGGCATCATTTGGATCAATGTGCACACGGTATCATATTTTCCATCCAAGGCTCTTAGGATCTTCTTGATGATGAATTTGTCGGTCATCTCTTCACTTCCTAAGCCGCAATCTCATTTGTGATAAGAGCAAGCTTAGAGTACATTTCAGCGACACCTTCACCATCCTTCATTTTGAACTTGTCAAGTTGACTTTGAAGCACATCCAATTTGGATTCCTTGGCCAGTCGGTACCTTCGTGCATATCAATCAAAGTATCCCAAATTTCCTTTGCATTCTCAAGACGGCTGATTTTGTTGAATTCTTCGGGCACAATCCGTTGAAGAGGATATCACACGCTTGAGGGTTGTATTGCAGCATCTTCAAATCTTCCGCGGTAGCTTCACGGTTCGGTTCTCTCCCATAAAAGAATTCACCTTGCAAGCCAATACACACAATAGCCCACACGGCGGGGTTATGTCCAAGAATATGCATTTTCATCTTATGCTTCCAACTAGCAAAATTAGTACCATCAAAGTAAGGACCTCTACAGTGGTAATTTCCCTCGCTAGACGCTATACTCTCCTAGGTTGTGAAACCAAGGCTATGACCACCAAAGCTATGGAAATCAAAGCAAATGGAGACCAAAGCTCTGATACCACTTGTAGGATCGGAAGTATGTCTAGAGGGGGGTGATTAGACTACTTGACAAAATAAAAATCTAGCCTTTTCCCAATTTTAGTTCTTGGCAGATTTTAGCAACTTTAGAACAAGTCATGCAATCTTAACACAATTCGAGCAAGCATGCAAAGAGTATATGAGCAGCGGAAAGTAAAGCATGCAACTTGCAAGAATGTAAAGGGAAGGGTTTGGAGGATTCAAACGCAATTGGAGACACGGATGTTTTTGTCGTGGTTCCGATAGGTGGTGCTATTGTACATCCACGTTGATGAGGACTTCAACCCATGAAGGGTAACGGTTGCGCGAGTCCACGGAGGGCTCCACCCATGAAGGGTCCACGAAGAAGCAACCTTGTCTATCCCACCATGGCCGTCGCCCACGAAGGACTTGCCTCACTAGTGGTAGATCTTCACGAAGTAGGCGATCTCCTTGCCCTTACAAACTCCTTGGTTCAACTCCACAATCTTGTCGGAGGCTCCCAAGTGACACCTAGCCAATCTAGGAGACACCACTCTCCAAGAAGTAACAAATGGTGTGTTGATGATGAACTCCTTGCTCTTGTGCTTCAAATGATAGTCTCCCCAACACTCAACTCTCTCTCACAGGATTTGGATTTGGTGGAAAGAAGATTTGAGTGGAAAGAAACTTGGGAAGGCTAGAGATCAAGATTCATATGGTAGGAATGGAATATCTTGGCCTCAACACAAGTGTAGGTGGTTCTCTCTCAGAAAATGTGTATTGGAAGTGTAGGTTCAGATCTTGATGGCTCTCTCCACGAATGAAGAGGAGGTGGAGGGGTATATATAGCCTCCACACAAAATCTAACCGTTACACACAACTTACCAATCTCGGTGGGACCGAATTGACAAACTCGGTCGGACCAATTTAGCAAATCTAGTGACCGTTAGGATTTTCGGTGGGACCGACATGCAACTCGATAGGACCAATATGGTTAGGGTTAGGGCATAACGTAATCTCGGTAAGACCGATTACACAAACTCAGTGAGACCGATTTTGGTAATAAGCTAACCAGAGAGTTGGTCAGGTAAACTCGGTGGGACCGATTCGCTCATTTCGGTGAGACCGAAATGTTACAAAAGGGTAACAGAGAGTTTACATTGCAATCTCGGTGGGACCAATCGCTCATCTCGGTGGGACCGAAATGTTACGAAGGGAAACAGAGAGATTACAATCCCATCTCGATGGAACTGAGATCCCTATCGGTGAGATCGATTTGCTTAGGGTTTGTGGCAGTGGCTATGACATATGAACTCGGTGGCGCCGGATAGAAAGAATCGGTAGGGCCGAGTTAGATTTTTGGTTTAGGTCATATGTGGATGTGAGAAAGTAGTTGAGGGCTTTGGAGCATATCACTAAGCATTTTGAGCAAGCAAGCCATTAAGCAACACCTCATCCCTCCTTGATAGTATTGGCTTTTCCTATAGACTCAATGTGATCTTGGATCACTAAAATATAAAATGTAGAGTCTTGAGCTTGATCCAATCCCTTTGTCCTTAGCATTTTGAGGGTCCACTTTTCTCATCCATGCCTTGCCAATCATTGAGCTTTCCTGAAATATTAGTCTTGAAATAGTGTTAGCTCAATGAGCTATATGTTGTTAGGAATTACCAAAACCACCTAGGGATATTTGCACTTTCACGATCGTATTATGAGTTTATGTGTTTTGATGTTCCAAAGGTAGTTCGGAGTCCCGGATATGATCACGGACATGACGAGGAGTCTCGAAATGGTCGAGACATAAAGATCGATATATTGGACGATGCTACCTCTTGAGCACTGCATTGGTTTTTCCCTTGAAGAGGAAAGGGTGATGCAGAAAAGTAGCGTAAGTATTTCCCTCAGTTTTGAGAACCAAGGTATCAATCTAGTAGGAGACCACGCTCAAGTCCCACACACCTACACAAACAAATAAGAACCTTGCAACCAACGCGATAAAGGGGTTGTCAATCCCTTCACGGCCACTTGCAAAAGTGAGATCTGATACAGATGATCAGATAATATTTTTGGTATTTTTATGGTAAAGATAAAAAGTAAAGATTGCAAAGTAAACGGTAATAGAAATAGGTTGTTGACGGAAGATTAATATGATGGAAAATAGATCCGGGGGGCATAGGTTTCACTAGTGGCTTCTCTAATGATAGCATAAGTATTACGGTGGGTGAACAAATTACTGTCGAGCTATGATAGAATTGAGCATAGTTATGAGAATATCTAGGTATGATCATGTATATAGGCATCACGTCCGTGACTAGTAGACCGACTCACTCGCATCTACTACTATTACTCCACACATCGATCGCTATCCGGATGCATCTAGGTATTAAGTTCATAAGAACGGAGTAACGCTTTAAGCAAGATGACATGATGTAGAGGGATAAACTCATGCAATATGATATAAACCCCATCTTTTTATCCTCGATGGCAACAATACAATACGTGTCGTTTCCTCTACTGTCACTGGGATCGAGCACCGCAAGATTGAACCCAAAGCTAAGCACTTCTACCATTGGAAGAAAGAACAATCTAGTACGCCAAACCAAACTGATAATTCGAAGAGACTTGCAAAGATAACCAATCATACATAAAAGAATTCAGAGAAGATTCAAATATTGTTCATAGATAATCTTGATCACAAACCCACAATTCATCGGATCTCGAAAAACACACAGCAAAAGAAGATTACATCGAATAGATCTCCAAGAGAAACGAGGAGAACTTTGTATTGAGATCCAAAGAGAGAGAAGAAGCCATCCGGCTCATCAGGTAAAGAACGTCCTTGTCATTTTCCTTCTGAGGGCTCCGTAGACGCCAGCTTAGGCGCTTCTTCAAAGGAGCATTATCGAACTCAGGGAGGCCGATCCGAACAGGGTCCGGCAGGGGGACATCTTCTACATAGAACCATTCTGAAGGCCAGTCTTCGGACGCCTTCTTTGGGGTTCCAGATAAATATCCGGTCCCAGCGATGCGCCATAGTTCGGCTCCCCCCACTTGATATATCGACCCCTCCTGAGAACGGGGCACAAGGCAGAACAGCTTCTTCCATAGCGTGAAATGAGCCTCGATGCCCAAGAACAGCTCGCAAAGGGCTACGAAGCCCACAATATGCAATATGGAGGCAAAGGCGTGGGTTGTGCAACTGGAGGCCGTAGAACTCCAGGAGCCCCCGGAGAAACGGGTGAATTGGAAATCCGAGCCCTCTTATCAAATAAGTGACAAGGCATACCCGCTCTCCTTTGGAGGGATTGGGGACGCTCTCCGCTTGCTCTCCGCCATTATAGGTGGTGAGCCCGGCTCGAACCGGGACCATGAAGGCTGGAGGGAGAAATCCCTTGGTATGAAGCATCACTAGCTCGCTGTGCGGGACGAAACATCTCTTCCAATCTCCAGGCTGAGGGCTGGGAGGGCGAGAGGAGGGGCTGCATCGACTGGCCATGATGGAATGGATCTCTGTCGGATGCGCTCTGATGAATGCTCGCGAAGGGAAGATGGTGTGGTTTGGATCTAAATCCTCGTCTCTTTAAAAGGTATCTCATTTACACAGCTAGGGGGCTAAATGTAAAAACACCATGGCTTTTCGCATTCGTCTAACACGTGGAAGATGGCCATTATTGGGCGTGGAAGCCAAGGAGCGCAATATTCATGAGAAGCCGGACACTATTCAACAGGTACGCAGAATTTGGAGAAGAACCCGCCTTGCAATGCCGAAGACAATCTGCGCGCTGGACTCATCGTCATTGAAGCCTGGTTCGGGGGCTACTGAGGGAGTCCTGGATTAGGGGGTGTCCGGATAGCCGGACTATGACCTTTGGCCGGACTCCCGGACTATGAAGATTTAAGATTGAAGACTTCATCCCGTGTCCGGATGGGACTTTCCTTGGCGTGGAAGGCAAGCTTGGCGATACGGATATGTAGATCTCCTCCCATTGTAACCAACTCTGTATAACCCTAGCGCTCTCTGGTGTCTATATAAATCGGAGGGTTTTAGTCCGTAGGACGAACAACAATCATACTATAGGCTAGCTTCTAGGGTTTAGCCTCTCTGGTCTCGTGGTAGATCTACTCTTGTACTACCCATATCATCGATATTAATCAAGCAGGAATAGGGTTTTACCTCCATCGAGAAGGCCCGAACCTGGGTAAAAACATCGTGTCCCTTGTCTCTTGTTACCATCCGCCTAGACGCACAGTTCGGGACCCCCTACCCGAGATCTGCCGGTTTTGACACCGACATTGGTGCTTTCATTGAGAGTTCCTCTGTGTCGTCGCCATCAGGAAGGATGCCTCATCCCGTCCTTAAAGACGGCACTGTTGCTAAAGGAGCTTTGGCTATCGGCCAAACTCTCCGGCTAGGCGGTTTTCTTATGACCGCCTGTTCGGCCACTGCGCCGACAATGACTTCTCGGGTCATCGAAAGCAATCTTCACGTCAACTTGGAACTTGCCGAGCAGTTAGATACGATGGAGCTCTCTTCCTTAAACGAGCTCTTGGATCGCATCGCCGCCCTGGGAGTCGCTACAGACTATGATCAGATTGGGCCTAAACCCGATCCGAAAGAGATTAACTCTCCCCAGGTCACCCATCACGTTGCAGTGGTGGAGGAACAATGCGGCAAGCCTTCGTCTATCTTAAGGACTAATTATGTCCGGATTCCCGAACCCTCCAGGCCGGATACCCGCGGAGGGGAGGACGTCACTCAAGCCCTGAACCTAAAGTCAGGCAGCGGGCTAGATTCATTGGACAACATCCAAGAACCCAAGCTTCTGAGTTCGGAAACTCCTTGGCCCCTAAGTCTCAGATTGGGCGAGGTTCCGGATTTAATTCCGCCCGCCCACCCAAACATAAGCGATCTATCCCAAATTCGGCAAGAGCCCGCAGAAACAGTACACCATTACTGGGCCAGATTCCTCCTGGTCATGAACAGGATAAAGGACTACCGCGAGGAAGATGCAATTTCATTCTTCTACAATTGCACGGACAACGGAATCCTCAACAACATAAGTCGCCGTGAAATTACACGCTTCGCTGACTTGGCGTCCATAGTACGAAAGTACTGTGCGATGGAAAGCGCCTGAAAAACTGAAATAAAATTTTGGGACAATCCGGCCCTGAATACAACCCCGGTCCGAAATAAAAGGGTGCATTATCGCCAGGCACCTGGGTTAAACACCAAAAAGCAAAAACCCTCTATAGGGCATGGAACCGTACTGGAAAGATGGCTCAACGGACCCTGTAAAATTCATAGTACAGAGGGCGCCACACCAACTCATAGCCTTAGAGCATGTTGGATACTCCGGCAGGTGGCCAGAAGTGGGAAGAGCTTCTAACTCCAGAATCCACAGAGCACCAGCCCAGGGATACCAGTACGGTATTAACAGTGTTTGGGACTTTCGCATCAAATAATATGCGGAAACGAACACTCCGCAGCCTTACCGAAGTCTACCAAGTAGCAACAATAAACCCATGGAGTGACGCGGCCATTACTTTTAATGCCAGTGATGAACCTAAATTCCGAACAGCCCGAGCATCACCGCATTGGTCCTCGGTCCAATAGTGGGCGGCTTCGCCTTACCAAGGTACTCATGGACGGTGGCAGCGGATTGAACCTCATTTACGAGGAAACCCTTTGAAAAATGGAAATAGACTGGAGCCGCATTGAGCAAAGCAGCACAACCTTTAGAGTAATAATCCCCAGTCGGGAAGCGTGCTGTACAGGAAAAATCACACTGGATGTGGTGTTCGGCACGCCGGATAATTATAGGACCGAGGAGGTCACGTTCCAAGCGGCCCCGTTCAGCAGCGGATATCACGCTCTATTAGGGCGAGAGGCATTCACAATTTTTCAAGCTATACCCCATTACGGGTACATGAAGCTCAAAATGCCCGGCCCAACGGTATCATCACTCTTGCTAGTGACCCGGACATAGCACTCGCTACCGAAAATAAGACAGCCAGACCGCCCTCGAGGCACTATCCGAAGCCCTAGCGGCCGAGGAACTAATCAAGGCGCTCCACGGTGAATAGGGACGACATGATACTCGATAAAAGATCCAAGTCCACTTCCTTTAAACCGCCGGACGAAATAGTCAAATTCCAAGTCCATCCAATGGACCCTACAAAAACGGCCTCCATCGGGGCGCAATTACACCCGGATGTAGACGCCAAGACTATGAGAATTCCTACGCGAAAATTGGGACCTTTTTGGCTGGCACCCTTCAGACATGCCAGGAATCCCACGCCGGCTGGCCGAGCACAGCCTAAACATCCTAAAAGGATTCAAGCCAGTCAAGCAGGCCCTTCGGCGTTTCTCCGAACCTAAGAGACAAGCCATGGGAGAGGAGCTAGCCAAACTACTGGAGGCCGGATTCATCAGAGATATAAAACACCCGGACTGGCTAGCAAACCTGGTGATGGTACCAAAGAAGCACAAATCCTGGCGCCTATGTGTCGATTTCAAGGACCTCAACAAGGCTTGCCCAAAGGATCCCTTCCCCCTCCCCCGCATCGATCAAATTATCGACGCTACCGCAGGACACGATTCATTGTGTTTCCTCGACGCATACTCCGGCTACCATCAAATTAAGATGGCAGAGCCAGACCAAGCCGCAACGGCATTCATCACCCCCATACGGCCCATTCTGCTTCAACACAATGCCCTTCGGGCTCAAAAACGCCGGCGCAACATATCAGCGCATGATTCAAACATGTCTGGCAAACCAAATCGGCAAAACAGTGGAGGCATACGTAGATGACGTGGTCGTCAAAACCAAGCATGTCGAAACTCTAGTAGATGACTTGAGGCTCACATTCGACAACCTCCAAACATATGACATCAAGCTTAACCCGGAAAAATGCGTTTTTGGCGTACCAGCCGGAAAGCTCTTGGGCTTCATAGTATCCGGTAGAGGAATAGAAGCAAACCCAGCCAAGATCCGAGCTCTGTCACAATTGGATATCCCAAAGGACCTCAAGCAAATACAAAAATTGACCGGATGCGTGGAGACTCTAAGCCACTTTATCTCCCGCTTGGGAGAAAAGGCATTACCTCTTTATCGCCTCCTCCGACGCACCGAACACTTCGAGTGGACGGATGCCGCCACGGTCGGACTCGAAGAAATAAAAGCCATATTGGCAACAAACCCGGTCCTGGCCGCGCCTAACATGGGCGAACCAATGCTATTATACATCGCGGCAACTCATCAAGTTGTAAGCGCAATGCTCGTCGTCGAACAAGAAACGGACGGACACAAATTCCCCTTCAAAAGCCAGTTTACTACGTGTCCACTGTCCTCACTCCATGCAAGTCACGGTACCCGCATTATCAAAAGATAGCGTACGCGGTGTTTATGGCATCCCGGAAGCTGCGTCACTACTTTCAAGAGTGTTCGATAACAGTAGCCTCCGAAGTACCTCTTAACGACATTATAAACAACCGCAACGCGACGGGCCGGATTGCCAAATGGGCCATTGAGCTCATCCCATTCGACATAACCTATAAGCCACGGCGAGCTATTAAGTCGCAAGTTTTGGCCGACTTCGTCGCCGAATGAACTGAAGCCGAACTCCCTAAAGAGTACGACACATATTCCAACTTGATCATGCACTTCGACGGCTCCAAAATGTTGGCTGGTCTGGGGGCTAGCATCGTTCTGACGTCCCCAACAGGAGATACAGTTCAATATGTACTCCAGATAATGTATACGGACTCCAACAATGCAGCCGAATACGAGGCCCTTCTACATGGTCTCCAGATGGCAGTCTCCATGGGCATCCAACGCCTAGAGGTCTTGCGGATTCGAACCTCACGATATCCCAAATAAATGGAGACTTTGATGCCAAGGATCCGAAAATGGCAGCTTATCGCAACAACGTCCTAAAAATGTCAGCTCGGTTCGAAGGGCTCGAATTTCTCCATATAGCCCGGGAAAACAATCAGGCAGCAGACGTCTTGGCACGCATTGGTGCAAAGCGCGATGCCGTCCCCCCCAACATCTTCTTGGAGAGGCTGTTCAAGCCATCCGTATTATGGGAAGGGGAATCCGGAAATAACAGCCCGGAACCAACCGCACTGCCCGACACCGAGCATTCTGACACAACGGGAGGCTCTGCCAACGAAGTAACATCCTCAGCCCACGTAATAATGGCAGTCATTGCCCTGTGGACAGAACCATTCCTAGCCTACCTAACTAGGCAGGAACTTCCCGAGGACCAAAACGAGGCACGCTGCATAGTGCGGCGATCTAAAGCCTATAAAGTCCATGAGGGAGAGCTTTATAAGAAAAGCACCACCGGAGTCCTTTAAAGGTGTATCTCCGAAGAGGAAGGGCGGAATCTTCCGGCTGAAATTAATGCCGGACTCGGCGGGCACCACACCGCAGCCCGGGCCCTCGTAAGCAAGGCCTTCCGTACAGGATTTTATTGGTGACGGCCGGCGGATGCTCGGGACTTAGTCCAACGATGCGTTGGTTGCCAGCTCTTTGCTAACCAAAGCCATATGCCACCCACCGCCCTCCAAACTATACCCATCACCTGTCCCTTCGCGTTTTCGGGGCTTGACATGGTTGGACCCCTTAAAGGAGGAACCCACAAGCAAAAATACCTACTGGTCATGGTGGATAAATTCACCAAATGGATAGAGGCCAAGCCTGTTAAGACGGCCGAATCCGGACCGGTGATAGACTTCATATCAGGGGTCGTACACCGTTACGGCATCCCCCACAGCATCATCACTGGTAACAGCACGAACTTTACGGCCGACGAGGTCAAACTCTCGTGCAAAAACATGGGCATCAAGCTCGACTATGCTTCAGTCTATCACCCACAAACTAACGGTCAGGTCGAGCGAGCAAATGGTCTAATCATGAGCGGCATCAAACCCAGATTAGTGCAATCCCTCAAGGAATCCAACACGCACTGGGTAGAGGAGCTCGACTCTGTACTCTGGGGGATGCGGACCATGCCGAATCGCACCACCGGATACACACCATTCTTTATGGTATACGGCGCATAGGTGGTTCTGCCCTGCGACATAATTCATGACTCACCTCGCGTGCGCATGTACGAAGAAAGAGAAGCCGAACTCGATCGGCAGGACAGTTTGGACGCCTTGGAGGAGGAGCATGATGTGGCAAAAGCCCGTTCCGCATTCTATCAACAGCAAGCTCGAAGATATCAAAGCAAAGAAGTACGGGCCAAAACTTACAATGTTGGTGAGTTAATTCTACGCCTGCCGAACAAGAAAAAGGACAAACTCAAGCCCAAATGGGAAGGTCCCTTTATTATTGACCAAGTCCTGACTGGTGGAGCGTACCGTCTGCGAGATGCATCGGATAACCGACTCGAGCCGAACCCATGGAACGCAGCCCATCTCCGAAGATTCTACGCCTAGCGCCGGACTCTGTGTTTGTCTCCTTCCTCTGTCTATTTTTTACACATTAGTTGTCTTATATTTTTCTCCTTCTCCCTCCCTTTCCCTTACAGCCTTAAGGGCTCGTTCGCGCCTTGTTCGCACACAACTGACGCGCTATCCGCGCTCATTATACCTGGGGGCTTCTTTAACAGAAGCTTATTTATACGGGCTTCATGCCCAACACATGTGTCACACTTCCGCATGTACCTTTTATTCACCATTATATGCATCGATATGACTTAAGTTTTGGCCAAGCTGGGTTGCCTGGCTCCTGTGCTTACCCCTACGTTCCCGATTGTTCGGCTAGGCGGTAAAGGGAGCACCTCTGCGATTGTTACTGCCGGGTCAGTCGGATGTGTACCTCAAACTGGGTGAAGCCGAAAGCTAGCGTTCTTAAGGGAATATTCAGTCGGTGAACTAAAGATGATTTCTCACTTGTTTATTTATCTGCCCCCAGATGCTTTTCTGCTTTTTTCGCAGTCCGGACATGCACTTTAGGGCATGCCTCCCAGGGAAAGGAACCCCTAACGGAACTATTCTCCCTAGAAGTTGTTTCTTACTAACCATGTAATATAACATAACTAGTTGGGCACTTGTCTGTTCAAGCACTAATGACCCCTACGCCTGGTCTCCATGCATGCCCCGGTTCTTACATAACCGAGAGGGTATTCGGACACACTCCAGACTATCGGGTCCCGAGGTTGAAGCGAAAAGGTCCGCCATGACAAACGATCTACAATCCGGCTAGAAGGCATTTTACATGTCATCTTCAATTACATAGTCAATTTGACTGGGCATATTCCTCTTCAATACCATCCAACAGGCTATCTAGTTTACAGTCCTGTTGGGAATATTTCATGACCAACTCTACTTGGCCGTACACTAAGCTCACAGGATCTCCTTCCCATCGGCCCCCCACAGTCGACCTCGGCCATGTGGTTTGGGTCAGCCGTGTACCGCGTCTTCACCATGGCCCAGGCCTCCCTAAGCGCCTTGACGGCAGGCCGATATCTTCCATAATCGGAGCGCCGCGCTCCCTTAAGCCTCTCTGCAAGCTCTCCAAGGCCTTCGGGCATGGAGACAGATGGCCACAAGGCCTGGGCGACGCCTTTCATCACCTGTCGAACTCGTTCGTGCAGTTGTAAGAGCTCGGGAAGAAGTTCACCCGTAGAACCAGGCATTTCGTCTGCAGGACGACCTGTGAGCATACCTACAGACATAACTCTGTTAGTCGACTTCCCACCGAACTCTTTTTCAAAGTTCGTTCAAGCACTTACTAAACATGCCGCGCCGAAGCCGCCGATTCTCCTTCATGGAGTCCGGCTGAGCACGAACATCTTTTAGTTCCTCGCCCGGTGGATGTCGGTATCTTGGAGATTATTTTCTCCTGCCTCACCTTCGTAAGCACGCTCTGCCAGCCTTTAACCGCGCAAGAGTTGTTGCTTGTCCGGATCTACTCCGGCGCCATATGCAATGTTATTGTCAGATTTGCACACACGCCGCACTTCATAACATACTTATCTTTCGACGCATATACTACCAGAGGGGGTCTCCTTGGCCTCCCCTGTCGCGGCTAGTGCGGCCTCAAGTTGGGCTTTGCACTCTTCCGACTCTGGGACAGTTGGGTATTATTTTACAGAAGATCTGCATAACAAATGATCCTTAAATCAGTTATTCTAACTTTTTCAAGTCTCGGGGGCTACTGACATATATAACCATCAAATTTTCTTACCCGTATGTCTTTCACATACTGCTCCGTGGCTCTGGCTAGACCATTTTGAGTGGCACAAAGGTACGCGTCTCCCGAATTGAAGGCGTCCAACGCCTCTTGGGAGAAACAAGCGTTGCGAAGAACTGTCCGGCGGCGCCTGTGATTCATGGCACTCTCCACCTCAGAATTGGTGGCGGACAGTCTGTCCGCATCCTCTGTCGGAGGAGCGTCCGACGCACGCCTCGTGTTCGCCTCTGCTTCTGGACCTGGCTTTGGAGCCTGGCTGGTGGAGGCGCGATTGGCAATCTCTCCGAATATAGTCCGGCGAGCCCTCTTTTTCCTAAAAAAGGAGAGCACGGGCATTATTATGCATCGCAAGAATAATACCTTGGAATAAGGCAGCGCGCCTTACTGCTGCGCCAGTTTTTCGACCCGGATTGCGTGCCTCTTTAGCCTACCCGCCCTCGCGGTCCCTAGTTGGCTAGTCGCCGCAGGCTCGGCATTCCGCCTTGAGATCCTCCCCTGCGAAACACCATTGGTATACGGTGATCAAAAATAAGCACGGATGGATCATCTTCGAAGTATTAGGCCTTCGGTCTCGATTACTTGTGAGGCGGGGAGCAGTCCAGGATAATCGGTCATAATAGCCACCAAGGCGTTGTCGATGCTCAGTTGGTAAAATACCCCATCGATCAGCTCCACGGATATGTCCAGATCCTCTTGGGAGGCCGGATCGAGGGACCGTTCCGGATCCTCGGGTTGTGAAGGAGGGTTGTTTATATCCTTTATGGCCTGGCGCAATTCTTGCGTCGAAATCACAAGATAAGGTACTTGACTATGGGAATATGGAACGGATGGGCAAAAAGAAGTGTCCGCTTACCCAGCTTGGAGGATTGTCCATAGAAAATCCATACGAGGATTGACGCGGAGGAACTCCTCCTCTTCTCCCTTGTACAAAGTGGGCAAGATCTTCATTAGACCGGCAATCGAGTCCGGCCCCTTACGGCCGCAGCGGGTGGCGTCATCCTCCCTGTTGAAGTCCCACATGGGGTGGCCTCTATACTGAAGCGGTTGCACCCCCCGCATAATGCATGTGGCCATGACCTCGATCATGGTCAGTCCAGAATGAGCTAACAACCTTATCCGGCTCATCAGGTAAAGGACGTCCTTGTCATTTTCCTTCTGAGGGCTCCGTGGACGCCCTTAGGCGCTTCTTCAAAGGAGCATTATCGAACTCGAGGCCGATCCGAACAGGTCCGGCAGGGGACATCTTCTACATAAAACATTCAAGGCGGTCTTGGACGCCTTCTTTGGGGTTACGGATAAATATCCGGTCCCGGCGAT
The DNA here is from genome assembly GCA_021605145.1 of Aegilops bicornis. Lineage (NCBI taxonomy): Eukaryota > Viridiplantae > Streptophyta > Magnoliopsida > Poales > Poaceae > Aegilops > Aegilops bicornis. The sequence goes on from CM038674.1 coordinate 102,766,704, forward strand.
GCGCCATAGTTCGGCTCAGCACACTTTATATATCGACCCCTCCTGAGAACGGGGCACAAGGCAGAACAGCTTCTTCCACAGTGCGAAATGAGCCTCGATGCCCAAGAACAGCTCGCAAAGGGCTACGAAGCCCGCAATATGCAATATGGAGGCAGGCATAAGGTTGTGCAACTGGAGGCCGTAGAACTCCAGGAGCCCCCGGAGAAACGGATGAATTGGAAATCCGAGCCCTCTTATCAAATAAGGGACAAGGCATACCCGCTCTCCTTTGGAGGGATTGGGGACGCTCTCCGCTTGCTCTCCGCCATTATAGGTGGTGAGCCCGGCTCGAACCGGGACCATGAAGGCTGGAGGGAGAAATCCCTTGGTCCAAGCATCACTAGCTCATTTGTCTTGGACGGAACATCTCTTCCAATCTCCAGGCTGAGGGCTGGGAGGGCGAGAGGAGGGGCTGCGTCGACTGGCCATGATGGAATGGATCTCTGTCGGATGCGCTCCGATGAATGCTCGCGAAGGGAAGATGGTGTGGTTTGGATCTAAATCCTCGTCTCTTTAAAAGGTAGCTCATTTACATAGCTAGGGGGGTAAATGTAAAAACACCCTGGCTTTTCGCATTTGTGTCCCCTGTCTCCTGTTACCATCCGCCTAGACGCACAGTTCGGGACCCCTACCGAGATCCGCCGGTTTGACACCGACATTGGGCCATAGTGGGAGAGAGGAGAAGGGAGCAAAGGAGGGGGCGCACCCCCCCCCCAAGCCCAATCTGAATTGGGAGGGGGGCCGGCCCCCCTTTCCTTCCTCCTTCCTCCCCCTTCCTTCTCTCCTAATCCAACTAGGAAAGGGGGGAATCCTACTCCCGATGGGAGTAGGACTCCCCTTGGGGCGCGCCTAGGAGGCCGGCCCCTCCCCTCCTCCACTCCTTTATATACGGGGAGGGGGCACCCCATAGACACACAAGTTGATCATTGATCTTTTAGCCGTGTGCGGTGCCCCCCTCCACCATAATCCACCTTGGTCATATTGTCGTAGTGCTTAGGCTAAGCCCTACGCCGGTAGCTTCATCATCACCGTCATCACGCCGTCGTGCTGACGAAGCTCTTCCCCAACACTCTACTGGATCGTGAGTTCGTGGGACGTCACCGAGCCGAATATGTGCAGATCGCGGAGGTGTCGTACCTTTGGTGCTAGGATTGGTCGATCGTGAAGACGTACGACTACATCAACCGCGTTGTCATAACGCTTCCGCATACGGTCTACGAGGGTACGTAGACAACACTCTCCCCTCTCGTTGCTATGCATCACCATGATCTTACGTGTGCGTAGGAATTTTTTTGAAATTACTACGTTCCCCAACAGTCAATCCCTTCCACGGTACGGCGCCTCAAGATAGGCAAACGGGCGTGAGGTAAATTATAGTAGATTGATAGATCGAACGCCAAATAAAATAAATAAAGATAAAACACAGCAAGGTATTTTTTGGTTTAGTAGATCTGAGTAAAAATGCAAAGGAAACGTAGATCGCAAGGCAAATATATGAGAAACAAGACCCGGGGGCCGTAGGTTTCACTGGTGGCTTCTCTCAAGAAAAATAGCAAACGGTGGGTGAACAAATTACTATTGGGCAATTGATAGAACTTCAAATAATTATGACGATATCCAGGCAATGATCATTACATAGGCATCACGTCTAAGATTAGTAGACCAACTCCTGCATGCATCTACTACTATTACTTCACACATCGACCGCTATCCAGCATGCATCTAGTGTATTAAGTTCATGGAAAACAGAGTAATGCAATAAGAACGATGACATGATGTAGACAAGATCCATTTATCTATATGGCGGTAGATATAGATCTTGTCTTTTTATCCTTAGTAGCAACGATACATACGTGTCGGTTCCTTTCTGTCACTGGGATCAAGCACCGTAAGATCGAACCCACTACCGGGCACCTCTTCGCATTGCAAGATAAATAGATCAAGTTGGCCAAACAAAACCCAAATATCGGAGAAGAAATACGAGGCTATAAGAGATCATAGAAACTCAAATAACTTTCATGGATATAAAAAGATATAACTGATCATAAACTTGAAGTTCATCAGATCCCAACAAACACACCGCAAAAGAGTTACATCATATGGATCTCCAAGAGACCATTGTATTTAGAATTCAGCGAGAGAGAGAGAGAGAGAGAGAGAGAGAGAGAGAGAGAGCCATCTAGCTACTAACTATGGACCCGAAGGTCTAAAAGGAACTACTCACGGCCTCACGCATCATCGGAGAGGCACCAATGGAAGTGGTGAACCCCTCCGTGATGGTGTCTAGATTGGATCTGGTGGTTCTGGACTTTGCGGCGGCTGGATGAATATTTCGTCGACGCTTCTAGGGTTCTAGTATTTTTGGGGTATTTATAGAGCAAAGAGGTGGTCCGGGGGGCACCCGAGGTAGGCACAACCCACCAGGGCGTGCCCTGGTGGGTTGTCCCCTCCTCGGGACAGGCCCCGGGTGCAACTAGGGCCCATTGCCTTTCTTCTGGCCCATAAAAAATCATCGTGGAGTTTCGTGGCATTTGGGCTCCATTTGATATTGATTTCCCGCGATGTAAAAAACATGAAAAAACAGCAACTGGCACTTGGCACTATGTCAATAGGTTAGTACCAAAAATGATATAAAATGACTATAAAATGATTATAAAACATCCAAGATTGATAATAAAATAGCATGGAACAATCAAAAATTATAGATACGTTGGAGAGGTATCACGCATAAACTAGGGTTTAAGCTTTTGTCACTCTAGCAACCCATTATTTAATAACTACTCCACAATGCATTACCTTAGGCCCAAATATGATGAAGTGCCATGTAGTCGACGTTCACATGACGCCACTAAGGGAACCACAACATACATGTCATCAAAATATCAAACACATATCAAGTTCACATGATTACTTGCAACATGATTTCTTTTGTGACCTCAAGAACAAAAGAAACTACTCATAAATGATAATCATGCTCAAGATCAGAGGGGTATTAAATAGCATAATGAATCTGAACATATAATCTTCCACCAAATAAACCATATAGTAATCAACTACAGGATGTAATCAACACTACTAGTAACCCACAGGTACCAATCTAAGGTTCCGGTACAAAGATTAAACACAAGAGATGAACTAGGGTTTGAGAGGAGATGGTATTGTTGAAGATGTTGATGGAGATTGGCCTCCCAAAGATGGGAGGGTTGTTGGTGATGACGATGGCTTCGATTTCCCCCTCCGGGAGGGAAGTTCCCCCGGCGGAATTGCTCCGCCAGATGGCAAAAGTGCTCCTGCCCAAGTTCTGCTTCGAGACGGCGGCGCTTCGTTCCGAAAGTCCTCTCCTTATTTCTTTTCTAGGTCAAAATGACGTATATACCATAAGATGGCATCGGAGGTGGTCCGTGCTGAGCACAACCCACCAGGGCGTGTGATGGCGGCTTGAAGCTACGTTGGTATTTCCCCAAAGAGGAAGCGATAATGCAGCACATCAGCGGTAGGTATTTCCCTCAGTGATGAAATCAAGGTTGTCGAACCAGTAGGAGGACCAAGCAACACGACGTAAATAGCACCTACACACAAATAACAAATACTCGCAACCCGATGTGTAAAAGGGGTTGTCAATCCCTTTCAGGTAGCGGCGCCCCAAGATGGGCAAACAGACGTGAGAGAGTAGTAAATATTGATAGATCGAATGTCAAATAAAATAAATTGCAGCAAAGTATTTTTGTATTTTTGGTTTAATAGATCTGAAAATAAAAGCAAAGGAAAGTAGATCGCAAAGGCAAATATATTAAAGAAGAGACCCGAGGGCCGTAGGTTTCACTAGTGGCTTCTCTCGAGAAAAATAGAAAACGGTGGGTAAACAAATTACTGTTGGGCAATGGATAGAACTTCAAATAATCATGAAGGTATCCAGGCAATGATCATTATATAGGCATCACGTCCAAGGTTAGTATACAGACTCCTGCCTGCATCTACTACTATTACTCCACACATCGACCGCTTTCCAGCATGCATCTAGTGTATTAAGTTTATGGAGAAACGGAGTAATGCAATAAGAACGATGACATGATGTAGACAAGATCTATTTATGTAGAAATAGACCCATCGTTTTATCCTTAGTAGCAACGATACATACATGTCGGTTCCCCTTCTGTCACTGGGATCAAGCACCGTAAGATCGAACCCACTACAAAGCACATCTTCCAATTGCAAGATAAATAGATCAAGTTTGCCAAACAAAACCCAAATATCGGAGAAGAAATACGAGGCTATAAGAAATCATGCATATAAGAGATCAAAGAAGTCTCAAATAACTTTCATGGATAAAAAGATAGATCTGATCATAAACTCAAAGTTCATCCGATCCCAACAAACACACCGCAAAAAGAGTTACATCATATGGATCTCTAAGAGACCATTGTATTAATAATCAAAAGAGAGAGATGAAGCCATCTAGCTACTAACTACGGACTCGTAGATCTACAAAGAACTACTCACGCATCATCGGAGAGGCACTAATGGAAGTGGTGAAACCCTCCGTGATGGTGTCTAGATTGGATCTGGTGGTTCTGGACTCTGCGGCGGCTGGAATAGATTTTCGTCGACTCCCTTAGGGTTTCCGGAATATTGGGGTATTTATAGAGCAAAGAGGCGGTTCGGGGGGCACCCGAGGTGGGCACAACCCAACTGGGCGCGCCTAGGCCCCCAGGCGCGCCCTGGTGGGTTGTGCTCCCCTCAGAGCACCCCCAGGTGCTTCTCCGACCTAGTGGATGTCTTCTGGTCCAAAAAAATATCCAAAAAGTTTCGCTGTGTTTGGACTCCGTATGGTATTGATTTCCTGCGATGTAAAAAACATGCAGAAAACAACAACTGTCACTTAGCACTATGTCAATAGGTTAGTACCAAAATATGATATAAAATGACTATAAAATGATTATAAAACATTCAAGAATGATAATATAACAGCATGGAACAATCAAAAATTATAAATATGTTGGAGACGTATCAGCGCGCCCTGGTGTCTTGTGCTCACCAGGTGGCCCCTTCGATAGTTATTTGCTCCAGTATTTTTTACATATTTCAAAATAATTCTCCGTAAATTTTCAGCTCATTTGGAGATGTGCATAATAGGTAACTCTGACATAGCTTTTTCAGGTCCAGAATTCCAGCTGTTGGCATTCTCCCTCTTTGTGTAAACCTTGTATTATGAGAGGAAAGGCATTAGAATTACTCCATAAAAAATTATTATGCATAAACCATTATAAATAACAGTAAGAAATCATGATGCAAAATGGATGTATCAATCTACAGCCGAGCGCCCCTGTCACGCCCAATATGCGATACTATCCTAAAGAGACTCGAAGGTCCCACCAAGGATAGAACCGCATATTGATACGCTTTTGCAAGGTGGATATCATTACATCAACATTACATAATAGATGGGGATACATACAAGAGACATACAATGCCACACGAATACAACATCATCATACATAAGAGCACCATCCGACTACGGATGAAACTCAAACGACATCCACCCTGCTAGCTCAGGCTGCCGACCTGGAACCTATCCCCTGATCAAAGAAGAAGCAGAATAAGAACTCCAAAACAAGCAAACATCGCTCTCGTGTCATGATCATCGCATAACCTGTACCTGCAACTGTTGTTGTAGTAATCTGTGAGCCACGAGGACTCAGCAATCCCATTACCATGGGTATCAAGACTAGCAAAGCTTAGTGGGAAAGGAAGGGGTAAAGTGGTGAGGTTGCAGCAGCGGCTAAGCATATATGGTGGCTAACCTACGCAAATGAGAGCGAGAAGAGAGCAAACGGAACGGTCGGGAAGCTAGCAATGATCAAGAGGTGATCCTGAACTCCTGCTTACGTCAAACAAAACCCAAGACCGTGTTCACTTCCCGGACTCCGCTGAAAAGAGACCATCATGGCTACACACGCGGTTGATGCGTTTTAATTCGGATCTGGTGTCAAGTTATCTACAACCGGACATTAACAAATTCCCATCTGCCACATAACCGTGGGCACGGCTCTCGAAAGTTTATACCCTGCAGGGGTGTCCAAACTTAGCCCATCACAAGCTCTCACGGTCAACGAAGGATATTCCTTCTCCCAGGAAGACCCGATCAGTCTCGAATCCGGTTTACAAGACATTTCGACAATGGTAAAACAAGACCAGCAAAGCCGCCCGATGTGCCGACAAATCCCGATAGGAGCTGCACATATCTCGTTCTCAAGGCAACACCGGATGAGACTAGCTACGAGTAAAACCAGACTTCGAGTTTCCCCGAGGTGGCCCTGCAGGCAGCTCAGTTTGGACCAACACTCGAAGGAGCACTGGCCCGGGGGGGTTAAATAAAGATGACCCTCGGGCTCCGGAAACCCAAGGGAAAAAGGCTTAGGTAGGCAAATGGTAAAACCAAGGTTGGGCCTTGCTGGAGGAGTTTTATTCAAAGCAAACTGTCAAGGGGGTCCCATAAATCACCCAACCGCGTAAGGAACGCAAAAATCAAGGAACATAACACCGGTATGACGGAAACTAGGGCGGCAAGAGTGGAACAAAACACCAGGCATAAGGCCGAGCCTTCCACCCTTTACCAAGTATATAGATGCATTAATTAAATAAGAGATATTGTGATATCCCAACATAATCATGTCCATCATGGAGCAATCTTCAACTTCACCTGCAACTAACAACGCTATAAGAGGGGCTGAGCAAAGCGGTAACATAGCCAAACAACGGCTTGCTAGGAAGGGTGAAAAAGGTTAGAGGCTGACATGGAAAATTGGGAGGCTTGAAGAACAAAAGATAGGTAGCGCATCATAGCAATAGAACGAAGCAACTAGCATGGCAATGATAGTAATGAGATCCAAGGTGACGGTCATCTTGCCTGAAATCCCGCTAGGAAGAAGAACGAGTCCATGAAGAAGACGAACGGGAGTAGTCGAACGAATCCTCACAATCGCAACAATACCGGAACTAAGAAGCAACACCGGAAAGAAACAAACAACATGGTAAATGCACAAGCATAAACATGGCATGATGCACAAACAAGTATGATGCATGTCCGGTTTAAATATGCATGGCATGGCAAAGTGCACAAACAAAACTACAAGTTAAGTGGAGCTCAATATGCAACGAGTTGCCTATTGACGAAATACCACATCAATTATTTAGTTCTCTCTCGGTTATGTACCCAACAATATTAAATGTTATTAAACATGGCAAGAGGTGAAGCATAGTAAAACTAACTGTTTAGGCAAGTTTAAATGAGGCCGGAACAACAAGCAACAATTCCGGAAAATCCTCATGTCCATAATTTGACTTAGCTACTGTTCTGCCCTAAACCATATTTTATTGTTGTTAAACAGGAAAATAAAGTGCACCAAGTTAAACTAGGCATTTCTCCACCCCATTTACATATAAAGAACATTTAAATCCGAGCTACGGTTATTTAGTTATGACGAAATAAATCATTTTAACATGGCATTTGAGCAATTTTAAACAAACAGCATTTTAAACACTTTAAACATGGATGAAAGTGGCATATTATTAATCTACACAAAATTCTAAGCATTTTACATGTTTAAATCATTTTAATCCGATGCACGGTTCATGAGTTATTATATGCATGATGCTTAGGGGTTTTTCTGCAAAACTGCAGTCTCTCGAAATTAGCTAAATTTGCAGCAACAAAAAAAACATGAACGGGCCGTAACTGCTGGGTGCTGGGGCGCTCACCATGGGTTCGGCCCAGTCGCTGCTGGGTTGGTCTACTGGAGCAGGACGCGGGCTGCTGGGCTGGAGGCGATCGAGGCCTGGTCCACGCGGGCGCGGTCAACGCACGCCGTTGAGCGCTCGTTTCCCTCACGTACAGAGACGAGCAGGCGAGGCAGAAGCAGGGCACGACGGCGGCAGCGGGGACTTGGCGAGGCGGTGGGGCCGAGGGACTTGGGCGCGGCTCCGGCGAGGGACTTGGGTGGCGGGGAGGACCGAGAACGGCGGAGATGGCTGGGACTCGACGGATCTGGGCGGCGAAGATCTCTCCGACAAGGCAGGGACTTGGCGCGGGCTCGACGTCCTCGCATGTTCGCACGCCAGAAGCAGGGGACGGCGGCGGAGATGAGATCCAGGGCAGCCGACGGGAGTTGCAGGGGCGGTCTCTGGCTGGTTCCCGCCGGACCTGGCGACGACCGGTGAGGGATCCGCTGAACGGGAGCAGCAGCGGACTCGAGAAGCTTGCCGACGAGGGGGCTCCAAATAAGAAAACGGAGATGTTTTAGAGATGATTGGGGATGATCCGGACTCGTCGGTAACGACAGCCCGGTTCGGGTTCGGAGCAGTTTACGGACGCGCGCGAGGGGGCTGCGAGCTGGCAAGAGAGGTTAGGTGGTCACGGTCAAGAGGGAAGCGAAAACCCGATTGGTCTCGGAATGGTCAACGAAGTCAAGGGGGGACGCGGCAACTACGAACGGGTGCAAACTTTATGAAAACATGCAGATGCAATGCGCATGATGTTATGAGATGAAATGCATGACATGAACAAAATGCAAAACAAAAGACAAAACCCAACCACGAAGGGAATATCATATCGCATCTCTGGAAAAGGCAAGAGTTGGAGTTACGAATATGGAAAGTTGTATCCGGGGCGTTACAGCCCCAAACCCGTCTCACAAAAAATCGACCCACCTCAGGGCCTCAAACTAGCCTTAAACATCGGGCTATCCAGTGACCCTCATATCCAAGCAAGTGTTGTTAGTGGCGGATTTATTTATCTTCAGAAATGACTCAAGTAGATATATGGATATTTACTTGATGAGATGTAAGTCTGGATCTTTTGAAATCATTCGAAAGGTTTTCAAAAATGAAGTAGAAGTTACTGTAACAAGAAAATTATGTTTTTGCAATTTGATTGCACAAAGGAATATTTGAGTTACATGTTTAGCGAATGTCTGATGAGTTGTGAAAGGGGTTTCATAACTTGCACCTCCCGGAACACCACTGCAAGTGAAAATTCCGTGGAGATGTAATCTAACCATTTATGACATGGTAAGGTCAAAGATGACATAAATAAATTTGCCATTATCCCTTTTGAAGTGATGCTTTAGAGACTGCGGCTTTTACACTGAAAAGAGATACATCGGGTTTGTTGAAATGAAGCCATAGTATGGTACGCCCAACCATGATATATCTTTTCTTAACATTTGGAATATGGGGCTTGTGTAAAAGGTTACAAACCTATTCCAAATCAGACAAGTGCTACTTTGTAGGTTATACCAAAATGTTAGGTATTCCTCCCTCACTATACCGAGGCAAATAGTTTTGCTGCGAAATGGTGTGCTTTTAAAGAGAATGGTTCTTTCAAAAAGGTGAGTGGGAGAATAGTGCAACTCGACGAGATAAACAGTATCTTCGTCATCGATCAAAGGAAAGAGACCTTGGAAGTAATTCCGAGTTTCCTCATCTGATCGATACGGAAGTCTCTACAATAAAATGTATGAACTTCGGTCGAACTTGCAGCTGAACCACGTAGGCAAGGCTCGTGCAAACCTCTCAGGTGCGCAAACGAGATATTGTTGTTAGACAACATTATACCTATGATACACAAGGAAGCGTTGATGGGCCCTGACTCCGGAATTTGCTAAATGCCAATACAACCCGAGTTAGTTTCCATATAAGTGATTCAAGATTAAAACCTTGATACACCTTTCGGAAGACTTAGAGTCTAACGAATATTTATGGAACTTAAAACTGATATGGATAAAAATATTTTATCCATAAAGCTCGACTTGTTGAAATAACAAGTTCAAGAGTTGACTACGATGAGGTTGTTTTCATCGTAGCGATGCTTAAAGTCGGTTCGGGTTGAACTAGCAATTAATACATATTTCAATCATGAGATATGAAACATGGATGACAATAGGATTTCCATCTGATGGAAATGAAACCAAGGACTTGCATGTGTTACAGTCCAAGGCATTTTGTCTATCCAATGGATGCTAGTAAGGGTGCAAACTTCAGAGTTCCAAATGATGGACGTAAGAGAGCAAATGGAGTTGAATCTTCGTGCTTTGATGAAATGGTCAAAGGGTTTGACTTCATCAATGGGTAACGAAGATGCTTGTAATTCAAGAAAGTAAGTGGGAGCGTAATAATATTTCTAAAAACCTTGTGTGCTTGAAACATTGTTAATTGGAAATAAATTTCTTGACACGAATTAGGACTTCATTTGAAAATAGTTTTTTGATGAAGTGCTTAGGCCAAATAGCCTCAATATTAGGCATAATGATCTATGGAGATAGATTTACCTAATAGGGCTAAGCAATAAATACATATTGACAAGATGCTAAAACCGTTTAGCGCTAAGAACGACAAGGAGTGATTCTTGCCGAAGTCACATGGAAAGAGTTTTTGCAAGAATCGGTGTCCCAAAACATCGATGAGCAAAATACATGATGGAGATTCCACACACTCATGTGTTTGGATTAATCATGTATTCCATGGTATGTAAAACAACCAGATATGTCCAATACTCCCAAGATGTTGCGAGTATGGATACTAAAGTGATCAAAGTACTGATCATGGGACAACAGTGAAAGATGTCATTGAGTACTATAGTAAGTACTAATGATATGTTTTCTCGCAAGCGGAGATCATGCAGAGTTCGTTTTAAAATGGTACATCGATACAGTCTTCATCTTTTCTCCATGCGATTTTCGATTTAAGTTAAGGGTTTTGTGTAATACACAATATGGTGGCACAGTAGTTCGAAATTGTTCCCAACAGGATATTGTGGCGAATTCTATAACAAATGACTAAGTATGTTGACGCTTTAGAAGCGACAAACAAGATGTTGAATCATATAGTTCATTCATGAACTTAGTATGGTTCCAAGATGGCTTTTGTCAATGGGACACTACTGCAGGTAGTTTCTCCATAACTTCGATGTGAGGAATCCAGGTTCAACCTGTGATTCACATTTATACAAAGCCAAGTCCGCACAAAATATGAATTTTGTGAAAGCGTGAAAACGCGAGGATATGCAAGAGATAGACACGGAGCTGAAGTTGTCGATCTGATGGACATCGAGCTATACCACATGCGAAGCAATTTTTACACCGCATGACATAGGTGTAAAGTGCATAAGCATTAACTAGATTATTGACTCTAGTGCAAGTGGGAGTCTCAGAGGGAGATATGCCCTAGAGGCAATAATAAATGATATTATTTATCTCCGAGTTCATAATTATGTTTATGTTCCATGCTATAACTGCAATGATTCTCGAGTCTGCAATATCCACGAGGCTCGGAGGAAGACTCATATGCACGTGTGGAATAATAAACGGTAAGAAGTATTCCTAGTTTGGCCTCTAAGACTAGCTCAAGTGTTGCATGATGGTTCCGTTTTTCTGATCATGGGCATGTCTATGCCAAAGAACTTTGAGGGCACAATGTTAAGAGAACATTTGTGTTGAATCGACCGGTTTGATGTTATGCTATGAGATTCATTCGTCACAAGTTAATGGTAAATAACACAGAGATGGTTAACGTTTGCATGATTCCTTAGACCATGAGAGTATCGAGTTTCTTCATGCTTGCTTCATGAACTTTGGGGTTTGTTAAACGCGTCATCCGTAAATGGGTGGCTATTACGGCGGCTTACGGGTTCATGGAAAAGTGTGTCAAGTAATTTGATAGCTCAAGATTGGGATTTGCTCCTCCGACGATGGAGAGATATTCTCGGCCCTCTCGGTGTTACGGTATCCATCATCGTCGCCGCATACGGTGTGATTTGATCACAGGGATGCCGGAACACGGAAACGAGAAAAGAGAACAAAACCAGTAACGAGGTAACTAGCATAGTGGACAAGTTGTTGATCCACGGGGATGCAAGTAAATCTCACATCGGGTCTTTGTAATATATCGTGAAGCAACAGGAATAGCACACGACAACTGGAGTTTCACTCGAATATTCATTCGTGTGGGTATAGGGGTCAATATGGGTGTCCACGGCTCCGATGTTGATCATTGATCGGAAGGGGTTCCGGGTCATGTCTATACTTCACCGAACCTATAGGGTCGCACGCTTAAGGGTCATCTATCTACTGAATACTAGACAGGGAGTCTGAGAGAAAATCACCGAAAAAGGTTTCGGACACCGGAATGATTTCGGACAGCGGAATCGTACCGCAGAGAGAGGTCATCAGATAAGTTTCGATGATACCGAAAAGTTGTTTCGAGATATACCATTAAGTCAAATTGGTTTCAGCACATGCCTGATAATTCTTGGAGGGTGCCAGAATCATTCTGGAAGCTTTATGGAATTTTCTGAGATAAAAACCGGAAATGTTCCGGAGCTGCCGGAGCCACTTCAGATGCGTTTCACAGATGAAAATCACTAAAATGGAATTGTTCCAGAACACGTTGAAAATCATTATGATGGGTATTGGAAATGTTCTAAGCCCACATAAATATTTTCAGTTCGAACGGACGCTGAAAAATGTCGTCGTGAATAGTGAAAGTGCTTTTTGGGATATTTATGGGAAGCCACCTTTTGGGCTTTTCCCAAAAGGCTTCTAGAAGGACTTGGGGATCAAGGAACCCCTTTGGAGAACGTATCATGTGCAACGACGAGACTGGTGTAACGAGTGCTCCGAGCGATTCTGCGCCGCTGGATGGAAAACTGATGGCACAGATTTATCACGCGAAGGGGTGCTAGTACGGTTTACATCTTAGGCCTTGCAGAATCATTGAAGTCTGAATAGTCCTCAACACACCTCTGGTCTCTTTCCTTTCTGTTCTACTCTCTCTGTAGTCTGCGTTCTCGTCTGTACCATGCCGTCAGCTGCGACCTATGGTTAAGGGGATTTTCTCCGTCGCCTCTCTTCCCCTCTCCTGGGCCACTCTACATCATCCCTCCTGTGTCCTGTACCTGGTCCAGCACCGTTCAATCCCCATCGCCTCTCCTCTCCCCTGAAACGGCCGCGCCGCCGGCGAGCGCGTAAATATAGCGCCACCGTGCTGTAACTCCGGGGACGACAATCGCACCGCCAAAAAGGAACCGGCTATCTTCTGCACCTCAAGGATCTAGTGTATGCCCAAACCACTTTTTTTGTTTGTACCCTTTGCAACTCCACTAAAGTAGTATGGTTGCCATCTTTCATTCCATAGTAGATGAACATCATTTACATAAGTCGCAGGCTCAAAACCGAGAATGTTTATGACCTGCTTGGATCCCGTCAAAGGAAGCACCTCAAGTTGGGACTGATCGACTCATTTTTCAGGTGAATAGAAAGAGTGGACAGGAGTTATGTAAATCTGCAGTTGTTGTTTTCTCTTTCTTTTGCAAGGAACGCTTTAACTATTATTGTGAATCGAGGAATCTGCAGTATGGTTGTTCTGTGGAAAAGGATGACATTTCCCAGATTTGATTATTTATATGACAGAATTAAGAGACGCTTTTGTATGAGAGTATTTACAATTCATATGTAGTGTCATATTCTCTGGAGAAGTTGCACTAAGGCTTCAAGATGTAATGAAGTAGTTTCGTTGAGGATACAATTGTCGCGCAGAAGTTTACTGAAATTAGGATATGATTGTAAAAGCTCCAGAAATTTTGACATGGCCACTGTCGTATACACATTTGGAAACAGTGTGTACATATATGTAGAATAAAACCACAATTGCTCAAACAGTGTAATTTCTCGGATGCGAGCACAGGCGCAAGCACCAGACTTAGTTCAGAAACAGTTGGAAAAAAATAGTGATAACCACAGGTTGGCCAAAGTACAAGCAGAATCATCAGCCAAAATAAATGCCGTCCAACAGTCACGCTTGAAAGATCGAGCATTAGCGCAGATGGGAAATCACAACATGGTTCCTTCTGGATGACACAGGGCCTCAAACTCGTTTGCACGTCCTGTTAAGAATCATCTACTCCAATCAATATCTGCAATTACAGCTCACACGGTACTACAAGTACATGTATCAGGAATTGGTAAGATGACTCCAGGACATGTACGCTAGATCAATATTGTTGATTCTAAAAGCGTTGTTAGAACATGGATTGCAACAAGAAAAAAAAAAAGCATGAATAAGATGAACTAGTAATGCTATGAGAAAATTCAATTGGATATCAAAGTGCAGTTTCATTTTAAGATCAACAAAGTGAACCAGAAGAAAACACAGCAGATATAATCTTGTCCAGGCACGTCCGCTAACTCCCTGTCAAAATGCTCCCTGTTAACCATTCTTTCACATGCAAGTCATAACATTCATGCACAAAACTTACTTTAAAGCTTCCAGGACATATAGATACTCTTTACAAATCAAGGATGGGAACAACAAGCACATCTCTTTTCCTGATTACTAGTCCAATAAAAGCTGCAATTGGAGGAAATTGACAAAAGGAAAGAAACATAGTGCATGGATAATCGAATAGTAGTCATACCCCCAGAAGGATGAAGCCAAGTGTTGATGATTAGATGATTCTGCATCATAACATAGTATTCAAGCCTGAATTTCAGAGAATTTCATAAGGAGCATAGTCCTGCATGCAAAAGTAAAAAAGATCATCAATAGAATTTCAGAGACAAAATGTACCAACTACCAAGGGAGTACTCGTAAGGAATAATACATTAATACTTAATGGGATTGGATTTGTGAATGTTGGATTTAAGCTGGGAAAGGATGGCATAGGCTAGAATTAACCAAAGCTAAAAACGAGTTGCAGTTGGTTCGTGTAGGCATAAACAGAAGGGAAAATGATGTAAAGTACAGAGGTGCGGCAAATAAAACAAATGACACAGCTCGATCACATAAAAAATAGTTCTAGTAAGTCTAGTATGTATTAACTATGAAGCAGATCTTAAAACTCGTTAAACAATTTTTCTTCTGGGGAATTAACTGCAGTAGAACAAAGCAAAGCTTGCAGCAGTGAAAGATATGTTCAGCAAATTCGATTTGGCTATTCTGCTGATGTTTCACTTGTAGAAGTACCACATTACCAGAGCATAGCTCTGGAAGATTCGGTCTTATCGTCCTGTTGGCAGGGTGTGCTATTTCTTTTATCTAATGATGAAGCAATCGCCCCATTCTGCAAGAAACACACCAATGTCATGGTTAGTGCAGAGTTGTGGGCGCGGACGAAAGAAAGGAATGAGTGTGCACATAATTTTTGCACACAAGAACCAGAGGCAAATGTGATCGAAAAATTTCACGAGCACGCCAATGAATATTCACATAAAAACATGTGGTAATAGGAACAATAAGATCCAACTAGATTTGAGGAACTGATGGCTCTAAACTGACAACAAATTTGAGCAACCAGCAAGCAGTAGCACACCTATCTGTGTTACGCCTACTACCACTGAGCTCGAGCCGACGACTGTGATTTCTTCATACAAAAGTACTAACTATCATGTGGAAACGTTTATAAAAATGAATTGGGGAAAAATATGATTAGATTGGAAGAACAGTTATACCTTATACTCATGGATAAGGGAAGAAGAGAACATACCCTTCATAGTTGAATCGCGGAAGACCGTCAACTCCTGTACCTCTATAGAATCGACGCCCCGGACGACGACATCGGACATCGACGAGCCATCGCTGCCAAATAAATCAACGCGCACAGTCGATTCAGAGGAACACAGGGCGAGATTAAGCTTCTATGCCGTAGATCCTTACCCAGGTACATGAGAGGGAGGAGAGAGAGAGAGAGAGAGAGGGAGAGAGAGAGATGACACCGGGCACATTTTTCCAACCCTAGCTCCCACTTGCTCCCATGGATTACGGCGGCACGGGAGAGAAGAGAAGGCAGAGGGAGGAGACGATGAGAGAGAGGACGAGTACAGAATTCTGAGCCACTTTAAGGTTAAATCTGCGAAAGTACCAGCAGCTCCCCTTGCAGATCCATACTGTCCCTTGGTTCCGCATCCAGTGGCGCAGAATCTCTCGGAGCACTCGTTACACCAGTCTCGTCGTTGCACAGGATACGTTCTCACCCCCTTTGGCCCCCCATGAAGGTGGGACGTTAAAGGGTGCAGCTCCTTCATGAGGCTTCACTTGACATCCCTTTATGCCCTTTATGCCCTTTATGTATGACATAAAGTGTGGGCATTTTGGGGTTTTTTCATGTGCCCCTACCCTTTGGGTTTTTCCTATAAATAGAGGTGGAGAGGCACTCTCCACACTCATTCCTTTGCTCTCATACAAGTGCCATGCAATGTTCTCGCTTCTTCTCCCTCCCAAATGAAATAGTTTCAGAGAGCCGAAAGAAATTTGTCTGGGTTCGGCGAGGAACTAGTTACAGACGGCGAAGCCTCTTGGGATAGATGACACCGTATGTGTGCAACTCAGAGAGAGATCGTAGTTTCGGGTCTTAGTTCGTGAGTGCCTCCCGAAGAAATTGTCCAGTGTGGCCGTCGAGTTTCAAGGTCCTCCAAGGGGTTGTCTGAGTGACCGCTTGAGTTTTGAAGGTCCTCCAGAGGCTATGCTCGCGACACCATCCGGGGTTGTTCGACCGTCTCCAGGGCTATGCGAGGAGCGGATGAGGGTATACATCCTCGCGTTGGGAGGTTGTAAATCCTAGTCGCGGGATCTGCACCACGTCAATCATCGACTCTACTTCCATTGCGCTTCTGGTCGGTAACGAAAAATATTAAACCATGTATGCAGATCTCCATAGTGGTCCTGGGTGGTGCGTGGGTTGGAAAATTTTTGTTTTATGTTGCGTTCCTACACAAACAACCACAACTGGCTCGGAATTGGCTCACTTACTCTCCTCTCTCCTCTCCGATTTTAATTCAACCCGGCGCAATGTCGAGCTCTAACAGCCACTCCGGCTCCGACCTCGACGTTGACAAGGAGATGGCCCTCCGCATTGCCTTGGAGCGGTCTAAGGTGGACACCCGGGGGAGCTCCGGATCTGCAGGTCACTGCACTCCGTCTCTGCAGCTTGATCAGGCCGTCGAGTCGGCCTCGGCCCACGACAGCTCCGCCACTTGAGCCGATCCGCTCGCCCGTCGTCCCTCGCCTTGTCGAGCTCCACGCGGCAGGTGTAGTGCCACATGGCCGGCCCCGCCTCTTGCCGACCATCGCTCCACGCGGCCGGTGACAGGTGCTAATGCCGCCGCCCGCACGCCAAGACTCTAGAATCTGAGGCGTGCGCCGCCCGTCGCGAGAGGCAGCGGACAAGGGAGAGGGACGCGGCGGAGTAGTCCGTGCGCCGCCACCGTGGGATGTCAGCGGAGCCCGACGAGGATGAGCGGCTCCTCGCTTGGGTCTACCGCCGGTCGTCGCTCACGACGGCGGAGACGGACACTCGCCGCCTATGGCTGAAAAACAAAAAGTCGCCTTGGCTTGCCATAGAGGAGTCGGAGCGCGAGGCGAAGGAGGCGGCTCGGCTCGCCAAGTTGAAGGGGTTGATCTTCCTCTTCGATTCCGGCGACGGCGACGATTACAACTTCACCTCCTCCCCTGACGACCAAGATCCTCCACCAGTCGCGAACGCCTAAGGCTATGCCGGCGACCAGAAGGGAAAAGACCCGACGAGGAAGTGGTGAAGATGCTCCTTCTCCTATGTTTATTGTCGTTTTTTAGTTGTTGAAGTTAAGAACTTGTCCGGCGATGAACTCCGATGTTTTTTAGATGATGTACAATTCATTTATGTGCATTTAGTTGTCCTTTTGATGCTGATTTCATTGTGCTTGCCTGATCACGTAGAGTAGCTCTAACGTTATATGTGTAGTATGTATATAGGGTGCGAGATATGAGATACACGGGTGTGGAAAGAAAAACTTAAGGCATGACCGGTCAGTGCGGACGAACGCGCCTGGGTGTTAGAGGGATCAGATTGCTGTCCGCGGTTGTAGATGCTGTATACCGTGGAGCATGCTATCGGTTGCTTGATAGGTAAAAATAAACAAAGCGAGAAAATATTAGCAAAGGGAAAAAAATCTTATCAGTTGGTTGTTCCCACGCCACACGTCACCGGTGCCGTAGCCTTGCGGGACTCTTCCTCCCTTCCCGTCTGACCCGGCCTTCCCCTCCCCGACTACAAAATCCCCGCCCCGCTCTCCTCTCCCGTCCACCAAACCTCCAATCCACCTCCGAGATCTCACCGAGAAAATCCTCTCATCCTCCTCCTCCAAGGTACGCGAGTTTCCGATCCCTCCGCCTCTCGATTCCGCTCGATCTATGTTCTATTGGGTAGATCTGCGGGCTGAAGGCTTATTATTTGTCGATCGATTGCGGTTGATTCTGCTCGTTTGTTCCAATTTTGCGTGTCCTGTTCTTGTAGCCTAGCCCTAAATTGTTGTTGGTTCGCTACATCTATGCGTAGCTGGTTGGTCCCGCACTGGGTTCATCTACAGTCGCGGATTCCGGTTTTATTTACCAGCTTATTCATAGTTCAGCCTCGTAGTTGCCTGTCGGTTCTACTCTGATTTTTTTTTTTTTTGAAATGAAAGGGGTTGCCCCCCGCCCCAACTTTTTATTAAAAAGCAAAAGCGCAACCAACACACCAAACTGTTTCACAGCTCTCGGCTCCAGCCTAAAGTAGCTGCAGCAGACTTATTACATGACTGAAATTCGTGATATTATTATTGTTGCACATCTAATTTACCCAGTGAATCAGAAAAGGAAAGAAAATACCCACACGAATCTCCACGTAAGATCAATGATAACTTGGATGTGCTTTAGCAAAAATGTTATTGTTGATTCATCTAAACCTTCCTAGATTGCTGCGTCCAACTTGAGCATATATCTGCTAGAGCTTAGATTATCCGGCCTTCTCGCCAGGCTAGGAAAGATTGTGCTGATAGATCGGGATTTTTGCTAGCTTTTGCTAGTGTAGTCCATTAACATGGTTGCCTAAGTCTTTGTTCAAATTCATTTTGAGATGTTTGTTGATCCGTAGCTAGGATTTCATCTCTCTCTGTACTTGTGGTTATGTTCTCATGTTTCCTTTTAACTGCTCCTTACTCTGGGTTTACCTTGTATTTGCAGATGCAGATCTTTGTTAAGACTCTCACCGGCAAGACCATCACCCTTGAGGTCGAGTCGTCTGACACGATCGACAATGTCAAGGCCAAGATCCAGGACAAGGAGGGAATCCCTCCGGACCAGCAGCGCCTCATCTTTGCCGGCAAGCAGCTGGAGGATGGCCGCACCCTGGCTGACTACAACATCCAGAAGGAGTCCACCCTCCACCTGGTGCTCCGCCTCCGCGGTGGCATGCAGATCTTCGTCAAGACCCTCACTGGCAAGACCATCACCTTGGAGGTGGAGTCCTCGGACACCATTGACAATGTGAAGGCAAAGATCCAGGATAAGGAGGGCATCCCCCCGGACCAGCAGCGCCTCATCTTCGCTGGCAAGCAGCTCGAGGATGGCCGCACCCTTGCTGACTACAACATCCAGAAGGAGTCCACCCTCCACCTGGTGCTCAGGCTTCGTGGAGGCATGCAGATTTTTGTCAAGACCCTCACTGGCAAGACCATCACCTTGGAGGTGGAGTCCTCGGACACCATCGACAACGTGAAGGCAAAGATCCAGGACAAGGAGGGCATTCCCCCGGACCAGCAGCGTCTGATCTTTGCCGGCAAGCAGCTCGAGGATGGCCGCACCCTGGCAGACTACAACATCCAGAAGGAGTCTACCCTTCACCTGGTGCTCCGCCTGCGTGGTGGCCAGTAAGTGCATTCTCATGGTGCCGCTTCTGTCTCAGGGTTAACACCAATGGAGTTTTCAGCATGTGCTCTGGTCGTGTTTCTATCGCTGCTATGTTTGTTTGTGTTCGCAAACTTATGATGTAATGTGGCTTTGGAGTTTGGATGATGAAACGTGATGAATAAGTGAATCCTTAATATCGCTATATATCTGCAGATTTTTGCTGGTCATGAGATGTCGAGGAAATTCTTGCATTGAACTGTCTTGTTCTGGGTTATTTCTCACAAGAATCAGGAAGAACTGGTTTGTGCTCCTTCTCGTGGTTTGTTCCTGTGTGCGTCTGATAGGGTTATCTGGTGTCAAATTCTTGTACAGAAAGTCGGAGCTCACATGATCAAATTGCAGTGATTTGCTTTTTCCTTTGCGAGGAAAATTTAGCTGCTTGATAAAGGCCTTGGCAAACTTAGCAGAAAACATGATTGTTTGCGATGAAAAGAATAATTCTGCTGATACGATCTGTCAATCCGGCAGCTTGCCTTACTGCCATTGCCTCCAAAATATCGAATTACTACATCTATGTACACCACTGTAGTGAATGCACTGCAGACGAGGGGCGGTGATTTTGACTGTAATAATCAACTCATGTACTCATCGTTACTCTATGCCTTAATCCAGTGTTCATGTGCAGGAGCAAAAAAAATTTACGTATGTTTTAGTCAAAAAAGGCTCAAAGGAGAGCCTGACTTTGAATTAACATGAACAAAGGGACATGCTATGCAAAGATCCGCCGGGTAGCTGAGCCGTCAGATCGGGGTAATCTTGTGGCTGAGTGTTGTCTTCACTTTTGATATTTGCAACTGAGGTGGTGTTGCAGATCCTTTTACAACATAGGTCTTGTTGCAGAAAAAATTACAGCAAAGATGTAGTTAGAATAGTGTGGTGCGCGAGCTATACATGGCACATGCGTCACGCGCCGGAGGCGGCGGACGCCCTGTGCCGGATCAGCCGACTGTTTCCAAGATTTTCCCATTAACGATGTCATCAACCATCATCGGCCAACGACCAACAACAAGCAAGAAAAATAAAATGTCATTAAACCAGAATTTTTCTTTATGCTCATCTAACGGTTGGTACTGTTCTTTATGCTGATCTAACGGTTGGTACTGTTCTTTATGCGTGGCCCGGGGTCGGCGCGGCCTGGCGCAGTGGCGGCTAGGCGAGGGCGCGTGGAGGTGCCTCGGATTTGGCGCGGGCTGGCGGGGCGGCGCCCCTCCGGCGTGTGGCGGCCGGATTTGGCCGAACTTGGCCAGATCCGTGGTGTGTTTGACGCGCGCCGGCCTTGCGCGTTGGTCCTATGATGCTGGAGCAGGCGGCTCCAGCCGTGATAGATGCGGGATGCAGAGACTGATCTGGTTACTGTAGGCTCGCCGTGGGCGGGGTGGACCACGACTCCATGGCTTCTACGACTAGGTTCTGCGGCGGTGGCGGTGCGAGACTGCATGGACGAGCTTCTGTGGGCACGAGCGAAGGTGTGCGGCGATACGGACGAAAGTCCTGCACGACCAGAGGCCGGTGGCGATGGCGCCTGTGGGTGTCATTTTCCTTTTTGGAGGCGTCACCTGAGGTGTGTCGGCATCTTCCTCGTGCTCGGATGGTGGTTTGTCTCCGGGCGAAATCCTAGGTCCGGTGTTGGATCGGCGTGATGGCGGCGTGTTTGACGTTGTTTCTCTGTTGGGAGCATCACGTTTGGAGACACTTCCTGGAAGCTCTTTGCGGTGCTCCTCCGGTGCTCGCCGCTGTTCAAGGTGAAGCTCCACGTGCAATGTACGACATCATCGATGAGTCCAAGACGAAGCTCTTTCTGGGATCGACCAAGTCACGCCATCTACCCCCTGCTTCCTGCGTGGATGGTGCGTTGGCGAGGGAAGTTGTAGTGGGAGCTGCTGCTGTCTTCGGAGGTGATCGGCGCGTTGTTTGAGACGCAGTGGTGATGCTTAGCTTAGGACAGGTGCTTCGGGTTGTGTAGTCATGTTGTTTGTGGTGGGTGTAGCTCTTTGCAGCTATTAGGGCCGCAGTTTTTTTCTTTCTCTTTTTGATCTTCGGATCTTCACCATGTTGTTCTTCCGTTACTTTTTGCTAAATCTGAATCAAGCTAGCAATTTGCTGGATCTTTAAAAAAAATGGTTGGTACTGCACCTTTCGAAGAGGATTTTTTTGACACCGTGGATTCCTGTGTCCATCTTCTAGCAGAACAATGATGGTGAGTCTGTAAAGCCTCTTGAATCCTACACTTACCAGCTTGTCTATTTTGGTTTACAAAACTGTATCCTACTGGTTGAACTTCTGTACATTTGATTTCAGCGACATATTTGTTCCTATAACATGGACTTCTGACAGGTGTGCTGTGTAGATACACCCAGAACCTCTACGGTGTGAGGTTGTTTGTGGTCTCATGGTGTCAGCTGTTTGAATTCAACCGCAGAATCACGTGCACATTTCGGAGCAGTATCATGCAAATGTTTGCAATTGCCCATGCTCCAATTTTAGCAATATTCAGTAACAGAAGTTTTTTTTTTACAATCAATAACAGAACTTATCATACAAAAACTATCTCCAAAAGTAGTATCCCTTGGAAATGAAGCCATGCTCTGTTTGGGGATTGCCTTGCCCGAAATTATATTTTAGCGCTTTTTGAAGTCTTCAGATCAACATCCAACCATCCTTGTCCCTACCTCACTCTTTATATAACCTAAATAGTAGAAAGTGTAGTTAAGGTTGAATAAAAATTGTTGAAGTTGCACACTTTCAACGCTACAAATTTAGGCCAAGTCATATGCAGTTTGAGGCGACTGAGATTTTCTTTAAAAAAAAATCAAGCAACCATGCTGCATTTGTAAAATATTGTTACATTGTATTATTCCATGAGAAGCACCTCGGTTGGTGGTCAATTTTGGCCTCACAGGGGCACGATCACATCACGGTTTAAATCTTGGTTCTTATCTTTTTCAAAAACAAAATTAAAAAATTTGCACTTATTTACACACCCATGAGTGCACCTTCATAAAAAGTTTATGGCACTAATGATGTAGACCGACCGTGACCGGCCTGATCTCTAAGTTTATGGCACTAATGATGTAGACCAGCCGACCGGCCTAATGTTCACTATGACGATGTTGAAGTCATTGAGGAGGTGATCTTAATGCTTAGATCTTTTGAGCTTTTAATGTGGGTGTATAAATTCTTTCTTGATTGTACATATGTGACAAAGCATGAATACATGCTGGAGAAAGTTCATGACTATTGTTTAACTAATAGTTTTAATGTGAATCCTGGAGAACATAACCCATGGAGGAACCCGAAGAAATGCTCATTGAGCAACAAGAGGCTAATTGCCAAGATGAACCAGAGGAGCATGGAGATTAAGGAAACAACTATTGTCCGACAACTCCTACCAATGGTAAAACTCTAGACATAATTAATGTCCAGCCTGATGAAAATGAAGAAGGTCATGATTTACCTGTAGTCCTTCATCCTCTTTGTTACCAAAGTATTGTGAGATTGCAGCGACTAACCTTTCAGGCATCTCCACTTAGCTCGATGCATCACTGCTTGTGAAGTACTCCTTCCGTTCCTAAATATTTGTCTTTCTAAAGATTTCAAATGGTCACCACATAGGAATGTATATAGACATATTTTAGAGTGTAGATTCACTCATTTTGCTCCGTATGTAGTCACCATTTGAAACTTCTAGAAAGACAAATATTTAGGAACGAAGGGAGTACTTATTTACCTATATGATGACGATGCACCGGAAGCGAGTACAACTCCGACTGGACTTTGCAAAGGTGCTCCGAACGTTGGCCGGTCGAAGGTGAGACATACACTCGGGGCTGGGATCCTGGTGGATGACTTAATGGAGCATCAAAGCCTAGCTATATGGCTATAAAGAAAAGGGGAGGTAACTAAGAAGTCCATATGTGTCTTTTTTAGTTTTGTGTCTTGGAGTCTAATTGCATTCATGTCACATTGGCACTTTTATTTTTAATTTTCATAGTTGTTATTAGAGTTGGTTTCGGAATAATGTTTGTCGGTAAAAAATTAGCGTATCGGTAGCCTGTATTTGTCGCATACCTCCTCTTATTTTTGTTGAAATTTGTTATGTGCGTAACATGAGGAGTGGACACAAAAGTTTTCGTGAAATTCTGTAGCTCCAGGAGAAAAAGATGACGTGTAGTATGACTGCTCCCGGTCGTATCCACGGTTGTATCACTCATGGACGCGCAGGGATCAAACTCTCCATAGCAAAAGACGGTGTACGGTACGAGCGTTCGTGCTCATACCAGTACTTGTACCCGATGTTGACCCCGACTAACAGAAACCCCAGGATTCCAAGACGGCGCACGGTATGAGCGGTCGCGCTTGTACCAGTTCTCGTACCAAAAGGGTGATGCTGACGAAGAGCCAAGAGAACGATCAATAGCGCCTGGTACGACCAATCCCGTTCATACTCCCGCTCGTAGCATACAAGAAATACCTCCAATTAGTTTTCGACGTTTGAGGTCGTCGAGGTATTTTCTAACCGATAGTTTGCTCTCTAATTTGCATTAATTACCTTCGAAGCTCTGTAACCAATAATCTCTATAACAATTATGTTTTCTGTTATTTCTTTTGTCGGTTGGGTTTCGTATATCAAATCAATGTTTTTATTTTGCTTGTTATTTTCGCATGGGTTTGGACCTTATGTGGTGACATGTACGATATGGTGCCAAAGTATAAAAGATCCGCACAAGCCGCTTGTTTGCTTCACCTTGGTGGATTCCACCAACAAGTGTCCGATAACGGTTTCGAATACAAACCTCGCTTAATGAAAGTTGATTAGTAGTGATTTTTTCTCCCTAAGTAAGGATCTTTCTTTTTAATTAGACACTTATGAGCCGCACACTCGTGTTTTATGTCTTGTCTCGCATGCACTTCATCCAAACCTAGGAGTGAATATGACTCTTAGCCTTAGTTTGTTGACTTAAGTGTGGTGCTTAGGTTAATAAACAGATGAGAAACGTTTCGGTACACCCCCTCACAAAGCATATAAAGGTTAATTTAGACTTTTGACAAATCGTAGCCATTTTCGTACGTACGCTGGAATGTGCCATACGTTCGGAGGACCTCCTCTATGCTGGAATACGAAGCTAACCTGGGCGGCCCATCCGGGCTGGAAAATCAACAAAAATTGCACCCTAGATGGGTATCGAACTCACAACCAGGTATATAATTCCTAACGCTGCTAGCCACTTCGCCTGCCTAACTCAACAGACACAATAGCAGTGTCAGTCCTAAAGAATTAGCGAGAGCGGCAACACTACACCAATTCACAAATACTAAAATGGGTGCGCGGATCTAACACACAAGCTCCATGAGTGCATAACATCACTAGTCTAAAATGATTTATTTTTTTCAAAATTTCGTATGTGAATTTCTGTTTGACAAAGTAAATATGTTTTAAACCCAAAAATTTCACAATCTGTGAACATATTTTTAAAATTCAAACCTTTAGTGAGCAATGTTTCAGACTCTCAAACTTTGTTTTAGAAAATAAGAGCAGAATTGAAAAGCGAGAACATTTCTTGAAACTACAAACAATTATTTCTAAATCTGAACATTTTCTTAAAAGAGAAACAAAACTGAAAACACGGACATTTTCTGAAACTACGAACAATTACTTCAAAATGCTAACATTTTATGAATTCCTCAAAATGTATTTGTATTTTCAAATTGCTCATAATGTCAAAACACAAACATTTTTACAAAGAGCAAACAAAATTTTCCACACGAACATTTTTTATTTAACATTTTAGGAAAATCACTATTAAATTTGGAACTTCAAGAAAAATACGAATAAAAATTTGAAAAGATTTTTTTGAATTTTCTCGAACATTTTTTTGTATTCGTGTAAAAAAAATCACCATTTTCAACGTAGGGTGTAGGGGTAGGTAAGAAGGCTCCGTTTGGGAGCATGTTTTTTCTCAACATCCATCAAATGACCTATTTTTTTCACTGGCTTGTATGAAGAATTCAAGGCACCATGCCAAGGTTTTTGGTTTTCTAATTTTACATTTTCTGGAGATTTCTTTGTCAAAAAAGGGCGATAAATTGCCGAACGTGTCGCAACTAGTATACGGTGTCAAAAATCGTTCAAACTTGGCATATATGCCTACCATGTGCATGCTCACCTTCTTGGAAAAGTTGTGGTCTTTTGAAGGATATCTAAAAACTGACCATGTTCAAATGAGGGTGTTCAGGTAGGTAACTAAGTGCACCATGCCAAGTTGTTTTTTGATGAATTTTGCGTTTTCTGGAGTTTCCTCGGCCAAAAAGGTCGATAAATGGCCAGACGATGTCGCCACTTGCATACGGTGTTAGAAATCATTCAAACTTGACATGGATGTCTTGCATGCGGTGTCGAAATCATTCAAATTTGACATGGATGTCTACCATGGGCATGCTCATCTACTTCAAAAGTTGGGGTCATTTCAAGAATGTCCAAAACTAGACAATGTTCAATGAAGGGTGTTCGGTTGCGTAAGGCTCTGTTTGAGAGCACGTTGTTTCTTGACATCCTTGAAATGGCCCCAACTTTTTTCATGGCCTTGTATGACCAATTCACAACACCAAGCTAAGTTTTTTGGATTCTCAGCATTTTCTAGAGTTTTTCCGGTGAAAAAAGATCGATAAATGATCGGACGTGTCGCAACTTGCATACGGTGTCAGAAGTCATTCAAACCTGTCACTGATGCCTACTATGGGCAATGCCCACCTTCCTACAAAAGTTGGGATCATTTGAATGATGTCCAAAACTATACCATGTTCTACAAAGAGTATCCGTAGGCCGAAGGTTTAAATGCAGGAGCATGTTATTTCTCAACATCCTTAAAATAAGCTCATAGATTTAAAAAATCATGAATTTAATAAAATGAAAATAAGAAGAAACAAAGACAAATAAAAAATGAATAAAACGGAATAAAAAAGGCCAAACAAAAGCAAAAGAAAAAACAGACTGAGAAGATGCTCTAAAAAAGAAGTAATTAGACGCAAGAAGTGAGCTATCCTAGTTTGTTATAGTGGGTGGAAGTAATCACAAAGGTCCATAGTTTGAATCCTACTTCATGCACCTATTTTTTCAAGGTTAAAAATAGAAAAGGAAAATGGGCCAGACCTTGGACGAAGGGGTGTGTCTTGCCGGTTTGTGCGACGCTACTCCCTGTACAGTGGGAGCGCCTAATCACCGCTTTCTCGCTTACTTAGTGGACGCATCGCTTGAACACCACCTTTGATGGGCCGGCCAAACTACACGAGCGATCAGCTGTCGCCGTCAAGAGCATACGCCGATCGCTTCTTCGTGGTTCGACCAAAAGAAAACTTCTTCATGGTTGACCTGGACAAAAAGTTGGCCATTGACCATTGACTATAAAAAAAGGGTGCACCCTTTTGGAAAAGTTCATGGACTTGAAAAAATAAGCGGATTTGCAAAATGTCCATAAATTAAAAATTCCATGAATTAAAAATAACCCATGGATTTTGGTAAAAAAAAGTACAAGGATTCGAAAAAAGTTCACGATTTTTTTAAAATCATCGATTTTGCAAAAGTTTATCAATTTTGAAAAAAAAATCAATTGATTTTGAAAAAAAATCATCTACTTTGAAAAAACAATATTCATCTTGAGAAAGGTTCATCAATTTAGAAAAAAATCATCAATCTTGAATAAAGTTCATCGACTTTGAAAAAAATCATCAATATTAAAAAAGGTTCATTGATTTTTTATAAAGGAAACTGAAAAAGTTTGCACATTGCAAAAGAAAAAGTAAAACAAAAAGGAACATAAAAAGGAAAAGAAAACGAACAAGAAAAAAAGGGAAATGAAAACCCAAAAAAACGTTTGAAAAAACAAGAAAAAGGAAATAAGAAAGAGGAAAGAGGAAAGAAGAAAAGGACGAGAAAGAACTATCTAAACACAAGTGCTCAAGTCGGCTGGTTGGTTATCACGTCCAACTATGTACCAGGAAGTACCTGGTTCGATTCCTGTCAGGATCACATTTTTTTTTGGATTTAAAATCAGAAAAAAGGGAGAGATGGGCGGCCCATCTCACTGTACACGTATACAGCGGACGAATTATTTCTAATATATGACCATCATGCCCTTACTTATGAAGAGGTATTGACTAATCCTATCATTCCATGTGTTTAGTGAGCCAGATCAAGCCAGGTTGTAAACAGATCTTGTTGAGGCAGATTTTATCGCTTGTGGTGCTAATTCTTTATGCTACCAAAAAGACTACAAAAGCACCGAAATACCTCATTTCTTTTTAGTTTCGTCCTAGCAGGTTCTATCCGAGGGCAGCCGCTGGACCACAACGAGGGAATCCATGGAAACAAGGTCCATGTCTATTAGAGGTGATGTCATATGTGCCTCAACGGTAGAAGTGTCTAACCCTTGCTTAATTAAGCTTAAGGAGGTAACCACTTCTTATGCTCCCTTTTAATAACTGTATTTTCTCTTTACTTTCGTAATTTTCTCTAGTTTGGTATTGCAAACTTCTAAGTGTGGAGAGATTATTTTTGCATGCGTACTGTCTTGTGCAATACTCTTTATCTTTAGCTTTTCGTGCAATAGTGTGTCCCGCAGTTTTGACATGTTTGCTCTGGATTCCTTTTACTTAGCATGCGGAAATCTTATTATCTTCTGAAAACCTTGCCATGTTCTTTTATCAAAACCAATAAATGAGTCCTTTGAACAGTTGACATTCTTTCACGTAATCACATAAGTTGGGGACTTTAGTGGTGGCTCAATTAGCGATCAGATGTTGTAGAAACTTTTTGTCGATATACCCAGCAACTTTGGTTGATCCGGAATGCGCAACGGGGTAACTCCTTGGGGTACTTAGCTTTTGATTCTTATGCATATGACATTGTGATGCTCTTGTGTAGTGTTTAAGTTCTTTGTGACTAAAGCAAGTTCAAAGCCTTTGTATTCCCACTCATCTTATTTGCTAGCCTCTTGGGTATCAAGCATTGCTCACTCTCACATTAAGACTTGACATATACTTCACTGGTACATCCAAATAGGTGGGAGGACTTTCACTTGCTCTCCTACACATAAACACTGCATCTCCACAAATAGCTACCATACCTATCTATCATGATACTTCAATAGTCATTCCGAGTATATCGCCTTGCACTTTCATCATATTACTTTACATGACTAGAGACATGGGTATCATTTGACTGACATGATCAGGGCCGTCGACAAGGGGGGCCAAAGTGGGCGACCGCTCAGGGGCCCCAATTCCCTAGGGGGCTCCAAATCGCAGTTTTATGTCAGGATGAAAAAGGCACAGCTTACCTGCCTGCTAGATTTTGCTCAAAATAAAAACCTGCCTGCTAGATCAACCCTGATGTACGACAGCGTCGAAGCCTAGCGCAACCCCAATCCAGCAGTTCGCCTCAAGGCCACGGGACGACGATTTACGCCAAGCGTAGCGCAACCCCAGTTCAGAAATTTGGCTCGCGCCGCCGGATGACAACATCGCCGTGCACTGGCGGAGCTAGAGCAGAATCGAAGGGGGGGGGGGGGGGGGGCAACAACAAAAAATGCACCTTTGTGGGGGCCAAATGACTGAACTATTTATAATTTAAGCCTCTAAATGTGCAAGGGCTGGGGGGGGGGGGGGAGCGGCCCCCTCAACACTACAAATAGCTCCGCCACTATCGCCGTGCAACACTTTTCTCTAATCTGCGCCTTCTTCGGCCGCCCCAAGTTTAGGCCTCTCGTTGATGCATGCGTCACCGTAGGTAACTTCCTGTAGTTCCTACTCTGCTCCTATTAATAATTAATTTGTTACCCATGATTGAATTACTTTTCTTGTTCGCACCACACTAAACTTAAAGTGCAACGGGGTCTTAAATTTTGGTTTTCAGAATTGTTTGCCCGCTGAACATGTACTAGTAATACTGTAGTTACGCTATCAGGTCGTCAGGTGGACAGTCCTGACTTTGTGCATCAAACCTCCATTGAATCATCGATCTATTCATTATCCATCAATCGATCATGTATTGTAGCTCGTCTAGGTGTTGTTGACAGTGCGTGTTTTTGTTCTCCTTGTGTAATTACCGTGGTGAAATTTGTCCCTCTATCAGGTATTTGTTCTCAAATCATCAACCGACCATGCGTTTCTTTGATTGTTTAGATAGAACTATTTTGAGGATAGATGCTCATACAAGATTTCAAGGTTCGGCATTCTTTTGTTCTCTTATATTTTGATAAGCCTAGAATTCATGTACTGATGTTTTTCAGTAGAGCATGATGTTAGTTTATTGCTTTAGCAGTACCTTTGGTACTTTAAATTTCATAATTGATGTATTTTAAAATTGTACAAAATAACGCATAATCAAGAAATTGAATTAAGTGAAAGTATACTCTAGTTGTATTAGCTATATATTTCTAATGTTAGAGCCTCATTCTGCGTTTCGTCCCGGGGCCCCAAATGTCTGAAGACGGCCCTGGACACGATCATAGTATGACTAACATGATTTTTTTATGTCTTGTTCGTTTTTTAATGTGTATGTTACATCGAATAATCTGTGACTTATCAAGTAGTACTAGTGATTGGGGCGCACCATTGGTGCGCCACCCAGCGGTGCCAGGTAGATGGCGCCCCTTCCACTTTTCTTGTATGTACTATATGATGTTATTTAATCAGACATGGAGTATAGTAAGATGAAGTGCTTGTACATGCTGGAAGTAAACAATATAGTAGCCCGTCCAACAACCCTTTTTGGTCAGCTTTACATTCCAGTTCACACTTCATGAAATCGTTGCTTCAGTTCAGTACCACTGCCACATCGACACATTTCACCGAATCAATACTACAAATTCAGCGCGGCAATGTGCCGGCGCTAAGGGCAGCATGGCTCTGTAAAGGTCCAGTTGTGTGTTCTGTTGCTGGTAGTTGCCGATGACAGTCTGGTGTCCGGCCATCACGTCAAGCATGAGGCACATGACCTGCACACCATAATCCTCGAACACGTAGTTCCCGTGCGGTAGCTCCCAGCCCAGCGCCGTACAGGTGGAGCACCAGCGATGGCACAGAATTTTTGATAAATAAAATCAAGAGGCCATGTTATACTCCATCAATCTATACAACAATATTGTCAGTTCTATCATCACAGTGATTACATAATAGATGCATTGTTCTAAGGAAAAGGTATTCAGAACTAAAAAACTGATCGCATATTTTGTTCAAATAACCAGTATAGTACAAATGACATAAGTTGCATTACCTGCCTCATTGTAGAGCTAGAAGTTCATTATAGGAATTAAAATGGTCACCTTTGGGTGCCGATTTTCTAAGAGAATCTGCTCATCTAATAAAAGGCGAACTGATTTCAGTATCTTATGAAATCGTGAAAGTATAACTCTGAAATTCATCAAGTTCTATATGAATCATACATTAATAACTGTGCAACGATATGTACTTCGAAAGCATAAATATTAGAGTGTAGATGCAAACTGAAATGGCAAGTCTGTTTTGATAGAGTTTACCTTGTTGTCTAGGTATTCATCATGTTTATTTCGTCACATTAGTTTCGTTCATGCATGTAGCTAAGTTGAAGACTTCTGGCTGCGGCAGTTTGTGCATGTAGAAATGTGGGTATGTGTAAACATGCAAGCTAGATAGTGGTCTGTTAGTTGAGTGAGTCTTAGAACAAATGGATGCATGTGTGGGCGTCCGTGAGGTTACTAGCATGCACGTATTGCATGGATAAGATTAGTTAGAGCGGCTTAGTTGTGGACCTGGTAATCAGCAGCGTTGTTATCTCCAGCAGCGAGGAGATCGGCCGAAACCGAGTGGCCAGAGAGATGGTTATCATCTGCCGTTTCTACCGGCTAGTGGAGCTAGTCGCGGTTCAGCCGATATGTGTGGCTTGACCGTGGGGTTGCATGCAAAAGTGAGTGCGTGTGTGCGTGGCTTAGTGGGTGCGTGGTGTTGTGTTTAGTCCGGCTACTTAAGACTTTGTAATCCACTTCATTTGAGTGTGAGAAGAAATACAGAAAAGGTAAAGTTGTGTGTGTGCCAAAGCCTGTGTGTGCTTTTCTTCT
Source organism: Aegilops bicornis (assembly GCA_021605145.1). NCBI lineage: Eukaryota > Viridiplantae > Streptophyta > Magnoliopsida > Poales > Poaceae > Aegilops > Aegilops bicornis. The sequence continues at coordinate 102,798,584 of CM038674.1, forward strand.
ACCTTTAGTTCGCGTGTGAGTCTTCTTCTTCCTCCGGCTGCGCCAACATTTGGTATTCAGAGCTACGGTTTGATCCGTTCTTGTGATGGCCGGCACCGAGGCAGATGATGCGTCCAAGGCGGCGGAGCTGGCCAAGGGGAAGCCGGTGGAGCCCGCGACTACACCGAAGGCGCGGCTCACCGACGGCAGCGGAAGCGGCGAAGCCAGATCGTCGAGCGCGTGGTTGGCAGACCTCGTCGATGGTGCAGCTCCCCGCTGACCCGCACGAACTACACCGAGTGGGCGCCGTCATGCGAAGTCTGGCTGCAGCGCAAGGCCCGTGGGAGGTGGTCGAGCATGGCGCCGTCATCGACTACCGCGACGATCGTGAAGCTTTGGGCACCATCCTCCAGGCTGTGCCGCCGGAGATGTTGCGCTCCTTGGCTGCGAAGGACTCGGCGAAGGAGGCTTGGGACGCCCTCAAGACCTTGAGGATGGGGTCCGGCGCGTCCCGCTTGCCCGGGCGCAGACGTCGATTGGAGTTCGAGAATCTCCGGTTCAAGGATGGCGAGAGGATGGAGGAGTTCGCTGTCCGCCTCACCGCATCGTCAACGACCTCGAGGCCCTCGGCGACGGCATCACCGAGCACAAGGCGGTGCTCAAGTTTCTCCGCTGTGCCGCAGCGCTACCGCAGTCGCCCACTCCATCCAATCGCTACTCGACCTCAAGACCTTGACGATTGAAGAGCTCACGGGCGCTTCTTGGCTGTGGAGGAGAGCTTCGACATGGACGAGGCAGGCAGCAGCAACAGCGGCACTCAGCTGCTCCTCACGGAGGAGGAGTGGCTTGCTCGTGACAAGAACCGCCGTGGCAGCGGCAAGAAGAAGAGCACTTTCGACATACGTAAGGTGCGCTGCTACAACTGCCAAGACTATGGCCATTTCGCGAAGGATTGCACCGCGCCAAGGAAAGAGCAAGCCCATCTCGCCGCCGCAACCGCCGACGACGAGCCGGGGCTGCTTTGAAGATCGACATGGAGGTGTTCGAATAAACGACAACAAGGTTAAGGGGGTGATTGATAGAGTTTACCTTGTTGTCTAGGTATTCATCATGTTTATTTCGTCGCATTAGTTTCGTTCATGCATGTAGCTAAGTTGAAGACTTCTGGCTGCGGCAGTTTGTGCACGTAGAAATGTGGTATGTGTAAACATGCAAGCTAGATAGTGGTCTGTTAGTTGAGTGAGTCTTAGAACAAATGGATGCATGTGTGGGCGTCCGTGAGGTTACTAGCATGCACGTATTGCATGGATAAGATTAGTTAGAGCGGCTTAGTTGTGGACCTGGTAATCAGCAGCGTTGTTATCTCCAGCAGCGAGGAGATCGGCCGAAACCGAGTGGCCAGAGAGATGGTTATCAGCTGCCGTTTCTACCGGCTAGTGGAGCTAGTCGCGGTTCAGCCGATATGTGTGGCTTGATCGTGGGGTTGCATGCAAAAGTGAGTGCGTGTGTGCGTGGCTTAGTGGGTGCGTGGTGTTGTGTTTAGTCCGGCTACTTAAGACTTTGTAATCCACTTCATTTGAGTGTGAGAAGAAATACTGAAAAGGTAAAGTTGTGTGTGTGCCAAAGCCTGTGTGTGCTCTTCTTCTACCTTTAGTTCGCGTGTGAGTCTTCTTCTTCCTCCGGCTGCGCCAACATGTTTCATTCTAATACCAATACATCAAAAGGTGACAGGCTTGTAATGTTGAAAACACATCAAAAGTGACCAGTTGATAGCTGAAAGAAATAACAAATAACATTCTAGAAGATCAGTAGTAGTTTAAATATTATGACAGAAAAAGCAAATAGCGACCTGTAAAATAGTAATCACTCCTGCAAGCAATTTGACAAACACTTCAACTCCATGGATTGATCACCTGTAAGTCCAATTTGAAGTATATATAGGAAGAGGCATGTTCTCCGTGCTCTTCTTCCGCAAGACCATCTATCAAATTGGAAGTTTGAAACCCATCAAAGAATCAACACATCATCTGAAAACAAAATAAAAAAGAGGTGACGAGACGGACGATTCATTCAGTAGATGCACATCACCACATCAGGCAAATGATCAAATCTTCCTTGTACTCTACTCTGAGACTGCTATTTGGTAAGTGCAAGCTTTTGCCTATGGAAGTATGGATGTTTTTCTTATTACTGTCTAAAGAACCTTAACAACTGGTGTTTTCAACGGACTGATCATCAAAATGAAAAAGAGAGAAACAGGGAGCACCAGCACCAAAAATCAAGACACCAAGTGAGAGGGATAGGGCTCATAGAGAGGGTCTTCTCATTGCCGGATCATTGACATCCGCTCGAGCCACATCTCATCGGAGTCACCCACGCAATACTCTTCGACCGCACCGACCTCCTCCCATGATTGCCGTCAGCCCTCGCCTCCTCATTTTTTGCTTCAGTACTGTACATGAACAGAAGATTCAGCTAGTGATACTCTAGATTTAACAGTAGATGCAACATAAAAGTGAACTTGGCATACATCCATGCTCGATAGATGAAACACGACAGAAAGATATCAGTGTAATCTATGCCAAACAAATTCTGCACCCATACCTTACTTCAGATTAGACATTTTCTTACAACTGAATTGCACATTGGTGGCCACCAAACAATTGGTTCAAGACATTTTCCTTCTAGCAAAAGCCACAATCATTTCAAAATTCCATCACTACCATATATACTCGTATCACAAGGATCGAATGTTCCATTTCAGAATTCCATCGCGCCATCGCGCGTCACCTAAGAGGAACATGTGCGCTCGGTCCTTATATTCATCTAGAGAAAAAGGAAACTTCATGGAGAAAAGAAAACTGAGTTTAGAAATAAAGAAAAAGAAATCTACTCAAGCAGTAAAGAGCATTAAGTAACCAATGGATTACCTCCATAGAATGAACAAAAACAAAATTATACATTCGAAAATCTCAAATTTAGGCCAGGTTCTAATTTGGAAGTTCAGTACCTTATAATCAGGAACCCTGATATCAGGTGACACAAGGAGAATGTTCTCTGTCTTGAGATCCGCATGAATAAGCTGCAGGTCATGCATAACTGCAGGGGAAAGAAAATAGAATTGTTATGTATAGGTACACAAGAAGAAAAAGGAATAGGTGCTTACAACTGCCAGGTACAGACAGAAGGAAACAATTTAGCACACCACAACAAGGTTTCAACAAAATAGTAATTTGTCTAATACATCAAACTGCAGAATTAAACCGAATACTAAACTATCTTTGGTTCACCATGTATATGATCTTGTTTAAAAATATTGAGTTTAAAAGGGAAAAGAGATTGCAGCTGACAGTATAAAATTATATGCACTGTCAACACAGGTGGGTCAGGTAAACTGCCAACACATTTCTACCATAGGTGCTCGTCAGGCCCGTATGTGGACAGGTGCAGCCGGAGCAGCTGCACAGGGCCCCAAAAATATTTTATTAATTTTTTTGAGCTAATCAGGTATTAATAAGAGACTAAGCAAGTCATGGCCCAACTTCCTGACGTGAGCCCACGGCCCAGTCATGTAACGGTCACACTTTCATGGGACTCGAAGCAGTCTGCATACGCTACAGTCCTTCGTCTCCTCCCTCGATTCTTAGTGGATTCACAATTTTTTGGAAACAGAGCGATTGATGGCTATGAACTGCTGGTTCATTTGGCTACTACGGTGCTACCTCAGACTTTCTTTTCTTCTCTTCGTCGAGGTGCAGAGCAATCGGAGTCCTATGCGCCATCGTTTCTTGTGCATCCCTCAACAATCAACAACAGTAGGTCATTGATCCCTTTTGTTTTGTATACCCCTGTTCTTAAGTTAATTTGCTGCTCTTTCATGAATTTATTCATCGGGCTTGCATTAATTTTCGGAGATGTCTTTTAGACATAGGCACAATTCTAAGAGCACAAGATACTAAATTAATAGTTCAATGTAATAAAGATTTTATTTTTGCCTTTAAATGGGGCCTAAATTGTGATTTCGCACCGGGGCCCGGATTTCTGAGGTACCCCCCTGGTGCTCGTGCCAATTGATACTTTCCTGTAAAGATTTCCATTCCACCTAAAATGCAAGACACATGGGGAATTACAATTAGCAGTGTTCTACAGTTCTACTACTACTTTTCATATAATTCTTTCTTTAAACACAAAATGACATATTTTTCATGAAGAATGAAAGATCAATTATTTATTGTTTCGATAAGAGTCCTCACCTGTGAGCAAAGTGTATGGATTCACCCGGGTCATACTCATAGAACCTAGCAGCAAGATCGTAGTATTTATTAACCTGATAAACATCATAGTCTTAGGTAGGTTTTGACATTCAAATCCCGAGTTGGACACTATCACAGGCCATGTGGTGATGCAACATAGAAAATATATGTGAGCATTCTCAAATTATAACCAAATCCAAATCCAAAGATTTTTCATGTCCTATAACATGTACAATATTCATTCCGTTTTAGCACGAAAACAAGAAATTGAGTCTATTAGATAATATATGCTTCAGATATTTAAGAAACAAATTATTTGTAGCAACAAAGGTTGCAAATATACCATCCAAAAAGGATTGTAAATAGCAGAACCTAGAAGCTGCATATGTATTTGTTATTCAACCATCAACCCAAATTCCTGACTACAAAGGAAACATCTTTTGAGATTCTAAATCATCTTCGAAAGAACACTGGCCCTCTAATGATACTGGATTATATAAACTATAAGCTAAAAAATGATTTATGTATGGTGAAGCTAATTACACTATAACAGTCGATTCTTGACAAAATAATCATCGCAGACTAAATAATAACTTGAGTAGGGTAGCATCAAATTTACAAAACTACCCCACCAAAAAATAAATAGTAAATGCAGTGCTTGTTTGTGTCCCATATAACATAATTATTATTACTGGATTTCCTCGCTTCCTCCTTGCCTCCATAATATCCATTAGGTGGGGATACATGATAGTTATTGTCCCAGCATCATGGTCAGGTTTAATCCTTATTTAAATCTCATCACCATCAGCCAACACAAAGGGATCAGTACACTGAGAAATTTTAGCCTATCGAATGCATCACTCACATTTCTGGGTTTAAACATAAAATTCTCTAGATTAGATAGACAGTATTGTTTCTAATAATGGTTTAACTACTACACATCTTGAGAAACACATTAGCCTTACATTCTCCCAAAAGAACACTTCTGGCTGTACAGGCTATGAACAATCAAATCCATCGATCGCCTAACCTACACAACAGAAAGAGAAACTACATAAATATCCAATCCTAGAAATGACAAAATCTACCCACAAACTATTTCGCAACAACCTCCTAAATTTCGTCTCTTGCAATAAATGGAACACGAATGAGCAATCCAGAACAGCCTCCTAAATGCTCCAAATCCAAAATCCAAACAGATGTCAAATCAAGTTATCGACGCAGGCAGAGTGAAACCATCGAACCAAGCAACCAAATCAGAGCCTTGATCGGACCAAACAGCGAGCAAGCAACGAACCTAGGGTGTCATAGCCCGACCCTTGATTATGTGTTGTCGTTCTTTATCTCTACTGTTGAATCCAAATTACTACTATGACATGATAACATATACTTGATCTAATGGACAATATTCCTAAGAACTGCACCTGGACGTAGTGCTTTATCATGTCTTGAGTACATTTTTTTATTGTGCAGCCTGTGTATACAACTACTTGAATCATCTAACTGCAGACTCCACTTGTGACTTCAGCAGAAAGGTTGTCATGGCTGCCAAAATGGGTAATATAGGAATTTCCAAATAATTTGAACAATTAGCATGTTTTGTATTTCTAGTCATATGGAATGCGCTGGCGTTACTCACATACAGAATGCATCAGATTTAGTTCAGCCACTTCATTTCTCATTTTGCGGTTCAGAAAGTGAACAAGAATGAAATTCACTTGTAAATGTAACAAACCGGGCCTGATTTGCAAAACCTGACGAATGCGCACCTGAACCGCACAAGTGAGCTACTTCACATAGCAAGTACCCACGAACAGGAATTATCGGACGAGTTGCACGAACCCTGTCTAACAGAAACCAAATTTCAGAGCAGGCTGTGAACACACGCTATGGACTGCAAGAAACACACATAATCATGTGGCATAAGTACAAACAGGTGATAAGCAGCAATCCATCGACACAAAACATAACCAAACAACGTGGCAGGAGCAGTCACAACCATGGATGATGAATGCAAAGAGCACCAGCAAACACAGGATCAACACCCTACACATTCTAATACTTAAATTCCAGCTTTACTGAGGCTTGATTTACATTTTCTCAGTGAACAAAACTGAGGTCTCCAACTTACTGCTGAATGGTTTTGTGAAGCCGCAAAAAAAATAGAAAGAAAAAAGTATACTAATATTATTACAAGGCTGCACAGATGAACATATAAGTATAAGAGCTTTATTTTGCGAATGAACTATAAGAGCTTTCTGTAGAACACCACAAAAATAGGACAGCGGAAGAAATAACAATTCTTGAGAACAATACTAAAAATATTAACACATCAACCGATAGAAGAATGCAACAGAACATGGCTGAATAGAAATTTGAATTGGCGAGAAAATAAAGGAGGCAAAAAGATGGGAGGGGGTTGAACAGGATGTTAGGAGGATGGCGTCCTTCCCTGCCTCATAGGAGAGGAGGCTACTGGAGATTGGGCGTCTCCTCATCCCTCGTTGGCTGAGAAGAATAAAATAGGCAAAGGTGTGTGAATCTCACCTTGATCCCTCAACCAAGCCAGTCCCTTAGTCTGTCCGGCGCTCGCCGTCCCTCGACCAACTCGCTCCCTCTGCGAGTCCATCGCTCGAAGTCGCCTAGCCGGTGAGCCTCGCTGTCCCTCTAATAAGGTACTCCCTCTGCCTGTCCGGCGCTCGCCCCCAACCGCCGACCCCGCCCACATCCGCCCCTCCATCAACCCCTGCTGCTTCTGCCCGCAGCCGCCGCGCTGCCCTGACGCCGCTGAAGAGGCCACCGCCACGACCACCCCGAGCCTCCAGCGCCAGACGCCGATCTGGTCGAGGGTGGTGGCGAAAATGAGTATCGGGCAGAGATGCAGGCGAGGAGGGATGGTCGGGAGTGTGTTCACCGTGGCTGGATCGAGCAGCCGCCTCCAGCAACGAGGCATACCGCAGGTCGAAATCGCCGTCGCCGGCGCGCCACCCCTCCGCCGGATATGGAGCGCTGGCACTTGAATCCCCGTCGCCAAGCTCGAGTTCGTCATTCCCCCACTCGTGATGATGTCGAGGAGAAGAAGGGGAAGAGGAGGCAATGGTTGCGTGTGCGAGGAGAGGAAGACCAAAGGTGAGAAGACAGAGAGGGGGCGGTCATATCTCTACCGCATTGCGTTATTTCTTTATTTATTTTTTCTCTGGCCAATAGGCGCCCGACGTGGCATGCGCAAGCATCCGCTCCTTGCGCGACTGTTATTGGGTTTGATACGCTGCACAATCATTGGAAATGTTACATGCACCTTGTGATTATTGGAATCTTGATCGGTCTAGCCGTGGCAGAAATCACATATCTGACCTGAGGCAGAAATCAAATCACAAACTGACCTGCTCAACGAAAAATTTCACTTTCCTGACCCTTTGGTGTGGCGCCGACAATACCGGCGCCAAGACCCTCACAAAGGCCCTTCCTTCAAGCTGTCAAGACGTCTCCGCCAACAGGCAGCCTGGTCCAGCTTATGCCCCACAGACAAAGATCAATAGCTTAAGACTTAGGCGCCACACCTTTAATGTGCCTTATCGCCATGCCACAGACACCAGGTTCCACTTGGGCTGGCCTCACCCTCTCTCCCTCCCACCCCACTCCACACACCCTACCCCACCAAAACCCTTGCGGCCCTCCTCTCTTTCCCTCTCCCCTATCAAATCTTTCTCAAATCTTGCAAATCCGAGTGTTTGACCGTGGATTTCAAGCCAACCCTCCCTTAAGGTAATCTCCTCCGATCCCTCGTTTTCATCCATAGGAATTGTCACATTTGCTCAAATCTTGCTAGTTTAGGGAAACCCTTGTTTTTGCTTGGATTTGCAAATTTGTGTTGAATGATGTTATATTTCTTTGCTAATTTGGGTTGTTTAGGCTTCCATAGTATGCTAGGGTTAGGGTTATGTGTGTTTGATGTTGGTGTTAGGGTTATGTTATGGTTAGGGTTGTGGTAATTGTTATGTGGGGTTAGGGTTATTAATTCATATATATGTTAGGGCATATGTGTGCAAATATTTTTCTTAAGTATTTACTTGATATATGTGTGTTTTTATTATTGTAGGGATGGGGAGAACATGTGTTTATGTTCATCATGTGGATAAAGAGGCCTTTTGAAAGGCAATGTTGAGACGGACCGGATGAGCTTGACATGGTGTTTGAGAGTAGTCCTAGCTATGCGGAGCTCTTGGAACAAGTGAGGAAAGATTTGAATTGGATTGACCCAAGTGACGTTGTTGAGTTCGAGGAAGGCATAATGTTGGTTTTGGAATGCACATCCGTTGGAAGACAATGCGTGTGAACTCCGAGCAACGTTGGGTTGCATACAAGGAGACGGTTGCGAATCTCTAGACAAGGCTCTTGAGTTATTTGCCTCCAAGAAGGTTGAGTCTACTTTGAATGTAGATTTGAACCGAACCCCTCCCGTTGGTTGCTAGCACTCCCCACCCATGAACCAAGATCAAATGAGTGAACCTCAATTCACGCAACAAGATTGGCCAACAATGAGCCCGACTCCAAACAACCAAAATGAAGGTTTTGAAGAGGAGAATGATGAGTACGAGGAGGATGACAACGAAGTTGACCTCCATGACAACAATGTGGGTGATCTCGACCAATATCATGTGCAAGAGACAATGGACCAATCCATCCCTTTTTCCCGTGCATATGCATCGGACTCGGATGATGATGGTCCCGATGAAGAAGTTGATGAGGATGGGTTCACGCCCGAAGGAGGCCAAGCATTCAAGAAGGTATTCGGCGGGATCACAAGACACCGTTGTTCAAGGATCTTAGTCTCGCGGATGAAGCCGTTGTGGATGGTGGCAAATGCATATCTCTTGGAGCTAGGCCAAGTTCTCACCGTGATTTGGAAGACGGCAAGAACGGGATATATCCCGGTTGTGAGTTTCAATCCTTCTTGGAATTGAAGATGTGGCTCGACAACTACCGGTTACACATTATCGTCCACATAAAGTGGCCAACTTCGGACGTGAATGTATGCTACACGGTCAAATGTGAAGTGCCAACATGTCCATGGATTGTGCGTGCAAGGCCATGGAAAGGAGGTCCCACTTGGCGCATAGTGAGTTGTCTACCAACTCACATGTGCCGCACAAGAGGGCGGATGGCAAGCTTGTGTACCAACAACACGCATAACTCACATCCGAGTTCATCGCCATGTGCTTTCCAACCAAATATCCACACTTCCAACAATGAGAATCAAGAGTGTCATTTACCTTGTGAAAGCCATCTTTCATTACAAGGTGAAGTACGGCAAGGAATGGAAGGCGAAGCAGGCCGCATTCAAGATGTTGTATGGCAATTGGGAGGAAGCATACAACCGACTCCCTAGGTTGTTGTTAGCTATGGCCGCCACAAACCCAGGCATCGTTCACGTGGTTGAGCCTCATGGGCACCAAACATTGATTCATAACGGGAGGACCGTGCGAGTATTTGGCCGTGCATTTTGGGCCTTTGAGCAATGCGTGAGGGCTTTTGAGCATTGTCGGCCCGTCATCGCCATTGATGGCACGTTCTTGACGGACAATACAAGGGCACTTTATTGGTTGCAATAGCAAGTGATGCCAATAACCGGTGTTGCCTTTGGCTTTCGCTTTGGTTGAGGTGGAGAACAATGATAATCGGGAGTGGTTCTTGCGTCAACCGAGAACAAGGGTATTACCTGCTGAAAGGGAAATTTGTGTCATATCGGATCGCCATCCCTAATTCTAAATGCGGTGGTGGTTGACATTCCTGGACATACAAAGTTGCATCATCGATGGTGCATGAGGCACTTTTGTGCAAACTTCTATAGGGCATGTGGTATCAAGGAGTTGGCCGATGATCTTCGTGGATTGTTGTCTCGCTTTCACCAACAAGCGGTTTGCCGCATTGTTCAATGCATTGCTCCGGACACAAGAAACTTGACCCGGCGGTCGAGTTTCTCAATAGGAACATTGCCGAAAGGAATATGTGGGCACGTGCTTTCGATGAAGATGGCGGAGGTACGGTCAAATGACAAGCAATATGGCGTAATGCTTCAATAAGGTGCTCAAGGGTGTACGTGCATTACCCGTGACGGCAATAGTGCAATACACATTTGACAAGATGAATGCATACTTTTAAAGTACTCAATGGAGACCGATAAGCAGATTCTTTGGTGAGAACAAGGATAAGCACAAGTACAATTTCCCACCAAAGGTTGAAGAATGGTTGGAATTTCAATCACGAAAGGCGGACTCAAGAAGCTGTACTATATGACGACAACGAGTGGAAGTATGAGGTGAAAGAGCCGGAGGAACCACAAACGATGGCCGCCAACACGGAGGCCGGGCTTTCAAGGTCTCCCTAACACGGTGTGATTGCAGCTGCATGAGGCCGTCTTTGCTTCATCTCCCATGCTCGCACTTGTTAAATGCATCCCGGGTTAGGAATGTGGAAGCCAATCACCCTCTTACCGTGAGGGAGTCCGAGTTCTCAATCATGACGGTAAAGAATACATGGACTCCACGGTTCCAACCATACTTGGACCAATCACAATGGCCGGAGCATCATGGAGTTCAACTATGGCGGACCGGAATTGAAGATCGTTAGACGGGGAAGACGTAAGACAAAGCGTCTTAGAGGTGACATGGACGGATGGGGCCGTGGTGGCGGTGGAGAATACGGCACCGCCAATTCCAAGAGCCTCGTGAGCAATCCCGTTGTGGGGCTGCGGTAATGGGGACACAACACAAGAACTTGTCCCAAACCAAGAAAGAGATCAAAGAAAAATGGTGCAAGCACAAGCCAAACAAATGATAGCCAACCAAGTGAATCAAGGGGTAGCCAACCAAGTCAAACAAGTGGTGGAGTGCCAAACCACTCAAATCAAACAAGCCAACGAGGAACTAGGCAACAAAGAGGAGTCATCTTGGTCTTAGAAGAGGCCGTGGTGGTGGTCTTGGCCGTGGTGATGGTCTTGGCCGTGGTGGTGGTAGAGGCCGTGGTGATGGTCTTGGCCGTGGTGAAGGTCTTGGCCGTGGTGATGGTCTTGGCCGTGGTGATGGTCTTGGTCGTCTTTGGTGGTAGAGGTCGTGGTGATGGTGTTGGTCGTGGTGAAGGTCTTGGCCGTGGTGGTGGTAGAGGTCGTGGTGGTGGTCTTGGTCGTCTTCTTTGGTAGAGGCCGTGGTGGTGGTGGTGGTATAGGCCGTGGTGGTGGCGGTAGAGGCCACGGTGGTGGTGTAGGCTGTGGTGATGGTGGAGGCGGTGTTGATCTTGGCCTTGGCGGCGGCCGTAGTGGAGGAATGTTCACTTGGCTCAATGGACCATTGCCGTATGTGACTTACTATGATCTTGTTATTTTGGCTCAATGCTTATGTTGTCATTTTGTATTGTGTGACTAACTATTATATTGCCATTTTCATAGGTATGGAAACAATGAAGGGGGTGGAGGACACGGAGGGGAAGGTGAGATCCCTTGGTGGTGGGAGGAGGAGAAGTATATGTGCTATTTGTGTATGACTATGTGAGGGGACTAATATTTACATGTATGACTATGTGAGATCCCTATGTGTGTATGACTATGTGATTTAGACTACTATTTCTGTGTATGACTATGTGAGATCCCTATGTGTGTATGACTATGTGACTTGGACAAGTATATGTGCTATGTGTGTATAACTATGTGATTATGTGGCATCATTATGAATCACAAAACAAAAAAAAACAGTAGTTATTTGAAAACAGCAGTTAGTGCAAATACCAAGGGCAAGGCGCCACACTACACAGGCAGCGCCTTGGCCTTAGGCGCTGCACACCGGACATGGCAGTCCAGAGAACAACGAATCATTCGAGCACCGAGGCGTTCAGCTTTTCCACCCGAATTGCTAGAGTGTTATGCAGGCGCCCGAGGCAAGGCGCCACCATGCAGCAGCGCCCATGGGACGGCGCTGCAGATAGTGTGGCGCCTTGACCGCTGACACCTGCTAGCAATTTCTAGGTGCAAAACCAACTGGAATGCTCTGGTGCTCTCTATGATTTCTGTTTCAATCGCCATGTCTGTGTGTGCAGCCTAGGGCAAGGCGCCACACTACCTGATGCAGCGCCTTGGCCTTGGCGCACACACTGGACATGGCAGTCCAGAGAGCAGAATCATTCGAGAGAGCACCAGGCGTTCAGTAGCTTTTCCACCGAAATTGCTAGAAATCGGTGCAGCCCAGGTCAAGGCGCCACACTATACAAAGGCGCCCAAGGGCAAAGGCGTTGCAGCATGGTGTGGCGCCTTGTCCTGCGCCGCACACTTACTTAGCAATTTTTGGGTGGAAAAGCTACCGAACGCCTCCCGGTGCTCTTCGAATGGAATGTCCAGTGTGCAGCGCCTAAGGGCGAGGCGCCGATCGTAGTGTGGCGCCTTTCCCTTAGGGCGCTGCACACCTGACATTTATTAGGCTGCACCAACTCCTCCCACCCATCCCCACCCCACACACCCCACCCTCCACACAAACCCGAAGCTCGGTGCCTCCCCTCTGCCTCCTCTCCCCCTCTCAAATCCTTCTCAGATCCGAGTATTTGAACGTGGATTTCAAGCCAACCTCCCTTAAGGTAATCTCCTCCGATCCCTCGTTTTCATCCATAGGAATTGTCACATTTGCTCAAATCTTGCTAGTTTGGGGAAACCCTAGTTTTTGATAGGATTTGGAAATTTGTGTTTCTTTACTAATTTGTTATGGTTAGGCTTCCATAGTATGCTAGGGTTAGAGTTATGTGTGTTTGATGTTGGTGTTAGGGTTATGTTGGTGTTAGGGTTGTGGTTATTGTTAAGTGGGGGTTAGGGTTGACCAATAATTCTCGGTTTTGTAGGCATGGCTTCATCCGGTTCCATGACGAGGCCACCGTGGTGCTAACCAAGAAGACATGCCGAACAAGTGGGAGGACGCATCTTTGGACAAGGTGAAGGAGAAAGATGTCAACATCCCGCCATGTTGGTGTGGAGATGTTTGCAAGGTGAAGGTGTCCACCGACCGAAAGAAAGCATGGACGGAAGGGCGGAGATATTTTGTATGCCCGAACTATGCTTATGATCGTGCACTTCCAACTAACGCCTATGACCAACCACCGGTAAGCTCGAGAAGTAAAATGTTACTCTCAAATGTGTGTCAACACTAACAACAAATTTTTATGCAGTCACCGCCTCCTCTATGCAAGTACTTCACGTGGATAGATCTTGAAGTGATGTGAAAAAGGACCAATACGCAGATTGTCTTAGGCGGCAACGACGGTTCGAAGAATCGTTTCGAAGAGGCTTGGAGGAAGAGCGTCGTCAGAAGGAGAGGATGGAGCGGAAGAAACGAGAGGAGGAGAGGGCACGCCAAGCGAAACTTGCTCATGAGGAGGAGAGGGCAAGAAAGCTTGCAAAGGCTCGCGAGGCACAAGAGGAGGACTCGGCACGTGACAAGAAGGGGAAATGGCCTCGCTCTACTCAAGAGGGGACTTCGCTTGTGCACTCGTCGTCAACTATTTTCTAATGAATGTGTCATGAAGTTGTGAGGGCATGTGAGATGTTGGTGAACTATCTTCTAGGGCAAGCTGCCATTTGTCATTTGTAATGAATGTGTCGTGAACCATGTCGTAGTAATGTTTGAATTGTCTTAAGTTATGAACTCGTCGGCATGAAATTTGTGTTTGTTCAAATTGTTGTGATGATGCAGTCATTGTAAGTATTGTGGATGTGATGCAAGCCAACTGTGGCTCTCTGGATGGTCATGGAAGTAGTGTAGCGCCTAAGGTCGTATGCACTATATGATCTGGCCTTAAGTGTTGGGCGCCACATTAAGATCTGGCGCCTAACGGTTAGGCCGCAGTGTCGCTATAAGCAAAAGCTAGTAAACAGATGCCGCTTTGGCATCCTGCAGCAAAGACTCACATAATAAAAGTACTGTAAACACAAATACCATATCATTTAAGACAATTCAACATTACTTCAACACTAGTAAGAGTTCATCCACATATAACATAACCTCGTAAGTTCATCAACATATCATTTAAGACAATTCAAGATGACTTCAGGTTCGCAAACACAAATACCACACTAGTAAGAGTTCACCAACATATAACATAACCTCACAAGTTCATCAACCTAATTAAGCGGCTACACTTAACATGAACAAGCACTAATTCCTTCCGCGTGTTCCTGTGGCACGCCGGCAAGCTTCTTCTTCTTAGGAGCACGAGGCTCCTCTTCGCACTTCCTCCTCCCTCCGCCTCCGCCTCCTCCTCCGCCTCATCATCCAAGCTAGCCATCCATGAGGTCCCTACGACCACCTTTGGGTTGCCTCTGTTGTCATAGTCGTTGGGCGTGTACCGCGTCTGGGCTGCCTAGGCTTCAACACATATGCGGACCGAGCTTGAGCGTCCGCCAAAGTCATGTCATCATCAAGCTCATCGCCCTATCACACAACGAAACAATATGGTGAAGGCCGGTGTCGTAATCAAGTGAGAATCACATCTAAAGGATTAGTCATACCTCTTGGGTGATCCCACCCTCATCATCCATATAAGCATATGAGGAACTCACATCGTCCCCCTCATGGTGAGATGCGGGTCCGATGGTGTACTGCACCTAGAGGCGGATGGTTCATCATATTCAGGATCACGGCAACCGAGAAGGTTCGATAACCGCCTTAACTTCTTGGCCTGACGCTGTAACATGAACAAGTGTGTAAGATATCAAACTTCGCAACATAGACTGCCTCTCATAGTGAATGCGATATGTACCTTAAGGAATGCTCGTAGTGAACCATCATCATTGCCAGTTCCAACCGGTGTCTTCTCCAGAATAGACTGGCTCTCATCAGCCGCTTTCTTGATCTCAGTGCGCAACGGATGAGAAAGAACGAATGCTTTAGCCATTCAAACATGTGTAATACGGTCAATGGGAAAGTAAAGAGGGGAACACTTTACCACATAGTTAATCACCGAAACAGCAGGGACTCCTTGCCCTTGCCTGACATCTCTGTTGTACTTCCCTTTGCTAGATCCTCAAAGTTTACGGGTTCTTCAAGAATATCCTCATTATATGCCGTGGGCATATCTCAACTCGAGTATTTCCAATAAACCATCGTGCGTAGTTATCAAAAGCAATTGGGTTGTGCTCACGAAGCGGGCGCGTGCGATGCTGAGCTTGCTCCACACAAAGGCTGGAAGCGGGTAACATACGTAATGATGCTTGTCCCGATCCTTTATCTTCCGTTGCCTTCTCCGTCCAACCTGCGTGGTATAAAACCAAACATTAGCACAATCAAAAGGAGTCCCGATGATTAGACAATACGCAGACATGCTCTCTTACCTATGAAGTGCTTTATCCGTGTCCACCCATTCCGGCGGGTGAGGCCGAAAAGACCAAATCGACGATACACGCGATGCGGCAAATGAAACTCAACCGCCCAGTTGCATATCAATGGGCACCGCATAAGCCGTAGATCCTTATCCTGCAAGCACATCGGGTTGAGGCGGAACTCCGGTGTACCCCAAGCTCTCACCGCGCCATATGGCTGCCATTCCACCTATGAAACAGGCAACAATGCAAATTTGATGACTATTTTTCAAGCAAGCATGAGAAAGGACTAAAGTAATGACCTCCTTACCTGCTCGAGCGTAATCGTGTCCAACTCGGCAATGTACTTTTGGTACATGAGATTGACATCGTTCGTCATCTCGAAACGATATCCCACTTGTAAGCCCACGTGGGCGCCGTAATTAAATCATGTTCATCTCGCATACCAAGGATCAAACTGACGCTCTTGGGCATCCAACGGTGACGCTCCCAGCTCCATACGTAAAGTAGAAGCAGATTACCACCAATGCCTGCACTAGGTGTGATCACGCAACACGCATCGTCCAGCTACATATGAAAGAAAAACAATGTTAACTTGACAAGCTTGCATTGCTAATGAAATGAGTTGATCACAAAACAGACCAACTACACTGCCGGTACAAGTAGGCAAGAGTCGCTGAACCCCAGCTCCATTTGCTATCGAAGACGGTCAACGCCTTCAGCCACATCCATGGAGCGTTCTTGCCGATGGAGTCGAGAAACAAAGTCCTCGACACAATGTACCACATATACACACGAGCATGTGTCCGGATCACATCATCGCGGCATCCGGAGGGCACGCGTCGCAAAGTTATTTTGAATCCACGTGAAAGCAGCTCCGGCTGCTTTCCTTTCCTCTTCTTCTTCTCTTCTCCCTCCTCTACATCATCCTCAGCCTCGGTAGGAGCCATACCGATAAGAGCAATCATCTGCTCGCGCCACCCATCAGAATTGGTGCTCATACAAAGAGGCCTCCCGTCGATAGCAAGCCCGGTGATCAACGAGACATCCTCGAGCGTCACGGTCATCTCCCCGGTCCGAAGATGGGGTCTCCGGCCTCCACTGATCAACAAGAGCGGACACCAGTGGAGCGTTCAGATTCGGCGTGGACCGGTGACCAATGTAATCCACGGAGTAGTCCTGCACGCTTGATGTACGGTGTGTACCGCTCATCGTAAGGCATGGCAGACCAGAGACCCGTGATACCGAATCTTCAGAGGTTCAAGCTTCTGCAAAAACAAGTAATGACAAATCTTAGGGCATGTAAATTTCAACTAAAGGCAAATTTGCAAAATATTTAGATTACTCATTATTACCTTATCCTTCTCAAGCATCATGTAGGCCCGGTGTTGCACGTCGTAGACATCGCCCAGAAGCCAAACCATCCTTACAATTTCAAACAATAAACATATAAGAGTTCATCTTCATCTCAAATATCGGTATACACTAAACATATAACATGTGTTCAACTACAAGAATCTCAACATCTCCTTCTCACACAATGAATATGTCATATAACATGTGTTCAAATGAACTAAACATCTAATGTTTCAAATAAACTCAACATCTAATATATATCTAAACAAACTTCTCATATATGTCTACAAAAATCAACATCTCATAGTTATCTATAAAAATAGGCATCTCATACATATCTAAAAAAACTAAACAATATAGGCTTTCACCAACAAGAATCATATATTGTGAACTAATAAATAACAGTACGGTACTACCAATATGAATACACTGTTGGGGAACGTAGTAATTTCAAAATTTTCCTACGATCACGCAAGACCATGGTGATGGCATAGCAACGAGAGGGAAGAGTGTCCGTCCACGCACTCGTGAGACCGAAAGCGAAGCGTTATAACAACGCGGTTGATGTAGTCGTACGTCTTCACGATCCGACCGATCCAAACACCGAACGTCTGGCGCCTCCGAAGTTCTCGCACACGTTCAGCTCGATGACGATCCCGGACCGATCCAAAGCAAAGTGTCGGGATGAGTTCCGTCAAGACGACGGAGTGGTGACGATGTTGATGCTCCACCGACGCAGGGCTTCGCCTAAGCTCGCGACGATATGACTTCTCCGCGCAGGCTTCGCCTAAGCTCTCTGACGATATGACCGAAGTGGAATATGGTGGAAGGGGCACCGCACACGGCTAAGGAAAGATCCGTAGATCAACTTGTGTAGCCTGGGTGCCCCCCGCCTGTGATATAAAGGAGCCAAGGGGAGGTGGCCGGCCCAAGGGGAGGCGCACCAGGAGTCCTACTCCCTCGGGAGTAGGACTCCCCCTCAATCCTAGTTGGATTAGGATTCCCGGAGGAAGAGAGAGAGAGGGCGGCCCACCTTTCCTAGTCCTAATAGGACTAGGGGAAGGGGGGGCGCGACCACCTAGGGCTGGCCTCTCTCCTTTCCACTAAGGCCCACTATGGCCCATGTAGTTCCCGGGGTTCCAGAACCTCCCGGTACTCAGAATTCCGATTTCACTCGGAACCCTTCCAAGTCCAAACATAGGCTTCCAATATATCAATCTTTATGTCTCGACCATTTCGAGACTCCTCGTCATGTCCGTGATCACATCCGGGACTCGAACAACCTTCTGCATCAATACTTATAAACTCATTATGAAGCATCGCCGAAGCGTTAAGCGTGCGGACCCTACGGGTTCGAGAACTATGTAGACATGACCTAGAACCATTCTCGGTCAATAACCAATAGCGGAACCTGGATGCCCATATTGGTTCCTACATATTCTACGAAGATCTTTATCGGTCAATACCGCATAACGACATACGTTATTCCCTTTGTCATCGGTATGTTACTTACCCGAGATTCGATCGTCGGTATCCAATACCTAGTTCAATCTCGTTACGGTAAGTCTCTTTACTCGTTCAGTAATACATCATCTCACAACTAACTCATTAGTTGTAATGCTTGCAAGGCTTAAGTGATGTGCATTACCGAGAAGGCCTGGAGATACCTCTCCGACAATCGGAGTGACAAAACCTAATCTCGAAATACGCCAACCCAACAAGTACCTTTGGAGACACCTGTAGTACTCCTTTATAATCACCCGATTACGTTGTGGACGTTTGGTAGTACCCAAAGTGTTCCTCCGTAAACGGGAGTTGCATAATCTCATAGTTATAGGAACATGTATGGGTCATGAAGAAAGCATTAACATACTAAAGCGATCAAGTGTTAAGCTAACGGAATGGGTCATGTCAATCAGATCATTCTACTAATGATGTGACCTTGTTAATCAAATAACAACTCCTTGTTCATGGTTAGGAAACATAACCATCTTTGATTAACAAGCTAGTCAAGTAGAGGCATACTAGTGACATACTGTTTGTCTATATATTCACACATGTATTATGTTTCCGGTTAATACAATTCTAGCATGAATAATAAACATTTATCATGATATAAGGAAATAAATAATAACTTTATTATTGCCTCTAGGGCATATTTCCTTCAGTCTCCCACTTGCACTAGAGTCAATAATCTAGTTCACATCATCATGTGATTCAACACTAATATTCACATCTCGTATGTGATTAACACCCATAGTTCACATCGTTATGTGACCAACACCCAAAGGGTTTACTAGAGTCAATAATCTAGTTCACATTGCTATGTGATTAACACCCAAAGAGTACTAAGGGATGATCATGTTTTGCTCGTGAGAGAAGCTTAGTCAACGGGTCTGTCACATTCAGAGCCGTATGTATTTTGCAAATATTCTATGTCTACAATGCTCGCACGGGCTACTCTAGCTAATTGCTCCCACTTACAATATGTATCCAGATTGAGACTTAGAGTCATCTGGATCAGTGTAAAAAGCTTGCATCGATGTAACTCTTTCTGACGGGCTCTTTTATCACCTCCATAATTGAGAAATATTTCCTTAGTCCTCACTAAGGATGTTCTTGACCAATGTCCAAAGGATCTACTCCTAGATCACTATTGTACTCCTTGCAAAATTCAGAGCAAGGTATACAATAGGTCTGGTACATAGCATAGCATACTTTATAGAACCTATGACTGAGGCATAGGGAATGACTTTCATTCTCTTTTCTATTTTTCTGCTGCGGTCGGGATTTGAGTCTTACTCAATTTCACACCTTGTAACACAGGCAAGAACTCTTTCTTTGACTGTTCCATTTTGAACTACTTCAAAATCTTGTCAAGGTATGTACTCATTGAAAAAACTTATCAAGCGTCTTGATCTATCTCTATAGATCTTGATGCTCAATATGTAAGCAGCTTCACCGAGGTCTTTCTTTGAAAAACTCCTTTCAAACACTCCTTTATGCTTTGCGTAATAATTCTACATTATTTCCGATCTACAATATGTCATTCACATATACTTATCGTAAATGTCAGTAGTGCTCCCACTCACTTTCTAGTAATTACAGGCTTCACCGCAAGTCAGTATAAAACTATATGCTATGATCAACTTATCAAAGCATGTATTCCAACTCTGAGATGCTTGCACCAGTCCATAGATGGATCATTTGAAGCTTGCATATTTTGTTAGCTCCTTTAGGATTGATGAAAACTTCTGGTTGCATCATATGCAACTCTTCTTTAATAAATCCATTAAAGAATGTAGTTTTGACATCCATTTGCCAGATTTCATAAAATGTGGCAATTGCTAACATGATTCGGACAGACTTAAGAATCGCTACAAGAGAGAAAATCTCATTGTAGTCAACATCTTGAACTTGTCGAAAACCTTTTTGTGACAAGTCGAGCTTTGTAGATAGTAACACTACTATCAGTGTCCGTCCTCCTCTTGAAGATCCATTTATTTAACATGGCTTGCTGATCATCGAGCAAGTCAATCAAAGTCCATACTTTGTTCTCATACATGGATCCTATCTCAGATTTCATGGCCTCAAGCCATTTCGCGGAATCTGGGCTCATCATCGCTTCCTCATAGTTCATAGGTTCATCATGGTCTAGTAACATGACTTCTAGAATAGGATTACCGTACCACTCTGGTGCGGATCTTACTCTGGAAGACCCACGAGGTTTGGTAGCAACTTGATCTGAAGTTTCATGATCATCATCATTAACTTCTTCACTAATTGGTGTAGGAATCACCGAACTGATTCCTGTGATGAACTACTTTCCAATAAGGGAGAAGGTATAATTACCTCATCAAGTTCTACTTTCCTCCCACTCACTTCTTTCGAGAGAAACTTCTTCTCTAGAAAGGATCCATCTTAGCAACGAAAAACTTGCCTTCGGATCTGTGATAGAAGGTGTACCCGATAGTTACCTTTGGGTATTCTATGAAGACGCACTTCTCCGATTTGGGTTCGAGCTTATCGGTGAAAACTTTTTTTCACATAAGCATCACAACTCCAAACTTTAAGAAACGACAGCTTAGGTTTCATCGTTTAAACCATAGTTCATATGGTGTCGCCTCAATGGATTTAGATGGTGCCCTATGAAACGTGAATGCAGCTGTCTCTAATGCATAACCCCAAAACGATAGTGGTAAACCGATAAGAGACATCATAGATCGCATCATATTCAATAAAGTGCGGTTACGACGTTCGGACACACCATTATGCTGTGGTGTTCCAGGTGGCGTGAGTAGTGAAACTATTTCACATTGTTTTAACTGAAGGCCAAACTCGTAACTCAAATATTCTTCCTCTGCGATCATATCGTAGAAACTTTTATTTTCTTGTTACGATGATTCTTCACTTCACTCTGAAATTCTTTGAACTTTTCAAATGTTTTGCACTTGTGTTTCATCAAGTAGATATACCCATATCTGCTCAAAACATCTTGTGAAGGTCAGAATAACGATACTTGCCACGAGCATCAACACTCATTGGATCGCATACATCGGTATGTATTATTTCCAATAAGTCGGTAGCTTGTTCCATTGTTCGAGAACGGAGTTTTAGTCATCTTGCCCAAAAGGCACGGTTCGCAAGCATCAAATGATTCATAATCAAGTGATTCCGTAAATCCATCAAAGCATGGAGTTTCTTCATGCGCTTTACACCAATATGACCTAAACGGCAAGTGCCACAAATAAGTTGCACTATCATTATTAACTTTGCATCTTTTGGTTTCAATATTATGAATATGTGTATCACTATGATCGTGATCCAATGAACCGTTTTCATTGGGTGTGTAACCATATAAGGTTTTATTCATGCAAATGTAACAACAATTTATTCTCTTACTTAAATGAATAATCAGATTGCAATAAATATGATCAAATCATATTTATGCTCAACACCAAATAACACTTATTTAGGTTCCACACTAATCCCGAGAGTATAGGGAGTGTGCGATGATGATCATATCAATCTTGGAACTACTTCCAACACTCATCGTCACTTCCCTTCAACTAGTTTCTCAGATATTCTGCAACTCCCGTTTCAAGTTACTACTTTTAGCAACCGAACCAAAGTATCAAATACCGAGGGTTGCTACGAACACTAGTAAAATACACATCAATAATCTGTATATCAAATATACCTTTGTTCACTTTGCCATCCTTCTTATCCGCCAAATACTTGGGGTAGTTCCGCTTCTAGTGACCAGTTCCATTGCAGCAAAAGCACTTAGTCTCAGGCTTAGGTCCAGACTTAGTTTCTTCACTCGAGCAGCAACTTGCTTGCCGTTCTTCTTGAAGTTCCTCTTCTTCCCTTTGCCCTTTTTCTTTGAGACTAGTGGTTTTGTCAATCATCAACACTTGATGCTCTTTCTTGATTTCTACCTTCGTCGATTTCAACATCACGAAGAGCTCGGGAATTGTTTTCGTCATCCCTTGTATACTATAGTTCATCACGAAGTTCTAGTAACTTAGTGATGGTGACTAGAGAATTCTGTCAATCACTATCTTATCTGGAAGATTAACTCCCACTTGATTCAAGCGATTGAAGTACCCAGACAATCTGAGCACGTGCTCACTAGTTGAGCGATTCTCCTCCATCTTTTAGCTATAGAACTTGTTGGAGACTTCATATCTCTCAACTCGGTATTTGCTTGAAATATTAACTTCAAATCCTGGAACATCTAATATGGTCCATGACGATCAAAACGTATTTGAAGTCCCGATTCTAAGCCGTTAAGTCTGGTGCACTAAACTATCAAGTAGTCATCATATTTAGCTAGCTAAACGCTCATAACGCCCGCATCTGCTCTGCAATAGGTCTGTCACCTAGCGGTGCATCAAGGACATAATTCTTACAGGCAGCAATGAGGATAAACCTCAGATCACGGATCCAATCCGCAATATTGCTACTAACATTTTCAATACAATTTACTCTAGGAACACATATAAAAACATAGGGAAGCAACCACGAGCTATTGATCTACAACATAATTTGCTATATTCTACCAGGACTAAGTTCATGATAAATTAAAGTTTGATTAATCATATTAAAAAACTCCCACTTAGACAGACATCTCTCTAGTCATCTAAGTGATCACGTGATCCATATCAACTAAACCGTGTCCGATCATCACGTGAGACGGAGTAGTTTCAACGGTGAACATCACTATGTTGATCATATCTACTATATGATTCACGTTCGACCTTTCGGTCTCCGTGTTCCGAGGCCATATCTGTTATATGCTAGGCTCGTCAAGTTTAACCTGAGTATTCCGCGTGTGCAACTGTTTTGCACCCGTTGTAGATGGACGTAGAACTTATCACACCCGATCATCACGTGGTGTCTGGGTACTACGAACTTTGGCAACGGTGCATACTCGAGAGAACACTTCTTGATAATTTTAGTGAGAGATCATCTTATAATGCTACCGTCAATCAAAGCAAGATAAGATGCATAAAGGATAAACATCACATGCAATCAATATAAGTGATATGATATGGCCATCATCATCTTGTGCTTGTGATCTCCATCGCCAAGCACCGTCATGATCACCATCGCCACCGGTAGCGACACCTTGATCTCCATCGTAGCATCGTTGTCGTCTCGCCAATCTTATGCTTCCACGACTATCACTACCGCTTAGTAATAAAGTAAAGCATTACATCGCGATTGCATTGCATACAATAAAGCGACAACCATATGGCTCCTGCCGATTGCCGATAACTTCGGTTACAAAACATGATCATCTCATACAATAAAATATAGCATCACGTCTTGACCATATCACATCACAACATGCCCTGCAAAAACAAGTTAGACGTCCTCTACTTTGTTGTTGCAAGTTTTACGTGGCTGCTACGGGCTGAGCAAGAACCGTTCTTACCTACGCATCAAAACCACAACGATACTTCGTCAAATAGACTCCGTTTAACCTTCTCAAGGACGGGCGTATGCCACACGGTTCAACTAAAGTTGGAGAGACAGTCTTCCAAGCCATCTATGTGCAAAGCACGTCGAGGGAACCGGTCTCGCGTAAGCGTCTGGCGTAAGGTTGGTCCGGATCGTCTCGCCCAACAATACCGCTGAACCAAAGTATGACATGCTGGTAGGCGGTATGACTTGTATCGTCCACAACTCACTTGTGTTCTACTCGTGCATATGACATCAACGCATAAAAACCAGGCTCGGATGCCACTTTGTTGGGGAACGTAGTAATTTCAAAATTTTCCTACGATCACGCAAGACCATGGTGATGGCATAGCAACGAGGGAAGAGTGTCCGCCCACGCACTCGTGAGACCGAAAGCGGAAGCGTTATAACAACGCGGTTGATGTAGTCGTCGTCTTCACGATCCGACCGATCCAAACACCGAACGTCACGGGCGCCTCCGAGTTCTGCACACGTTCAGCTCGATGACGATCCCGGACTCCGATCCAGCAAAGTGTCGGGGATGAGTTCCACAAGACGACGGCGTGCAGGACGATGTTGATGCTCCACCGACGCAGGGCTTCGCCTAAGCTCCGCGACGATATGACTTATCCGGCGAGGGCTTCGCCTAAGCTCTGACGATATGACCGAAGTGGAATATGGTGGAAGGGGCACCGCACGGCTAAGGAAAGATCCAGAGATCAACTTGTGTAGCCTGGGTGCCCCCTGCCCCCGTGATATAAAGGAGCCAAGGGGAGGTGGCGGCCCAAGGGGGAGGCGCAAGGAGTCCTACTCCTCCCGGAGTAGGACTCCCTCCAATCCTAGTTGGATTAGGATTCCCTGAGGGGAAAGAGAGAGAGGGGGCGGCCCACCTTTCCTAGTCCTAATAGGACTAGGGAAGGGGGGCGCGCCACCCAGGGCTGGCCCTCTCTCCTTTCCACTAAGGCCCACTATGGCCCATGTAGTTCCGGGGGTTCCGGTAACCTCCGGTACTCCAGAATTCGATTTCACTCGGAACCCTTCCAAGTCCAAACATAGGCTTCCAATATATCAATCTTTATGTCTCGACCATTTCGAGACTCCTCGTCATGTCCGTGATCACATCCGGGACTCGAACAACCTTCGGTGCATCAATACTTATAAACTCATTATGAACTGTCATCGAAACGTTAAGCGTGCGGACCCTACGGGTTCGAGAACTATGTAGACATGACCTAGAACCATTCTCGGTCAATAACCAATAGCGGAACCTGGATGCCCATATTGGTTCCTACATATTCTACGAAGATCTTTATCGGTCAATACCGCATAACGACATACGTTATTCCCTTTGTCATCGGTATGTTACTTACCCGAGATTCGATCGTCGGTATCCAATACCTAGTTCAATCTGTTACGGTAAGTCTCTTTACTCGCTCAGTAATACATCATCTCACAACTAACTCATTAGTTGTAATGCTTGCAAGGCTTAAGTGATGTGCATTACCGAGAAGGCTCGAGATACCTCTCCACAATCGGAGTGACAAAACCTAATCTCGAAATACGCCAACCCAACAAGTACCTTTGGAGACACCTGTAGTACTCCTTTATAATCACCCGATTACGTTGTGACGCTTTGGTAGTACCCAAAGTGTTCCTCCGTAAACGGAGTTGCATAATCTCATAGTTATAGGAACATGTATGGGTCATGAAGAAAGCATTAACATACTAAACGATCAAGTGTTAAGCTAACGGAATGGGTCATGTCAATCAGATCATTCTACTAATGATGTGACCTTGTTAATCAAATAACAACTCCTTGTTCATGGTTAGGAAACATAACCATCTTTGATTAACAAGCTAGTCAAGTAGAGGCATACTAGTGACATACTGTTTGTCTATATATTCACACATGTATTATGTTTCCGGTTAATACAATTCTAGCATGAATAATAAACATTTATCATGATATAAGGAAATAAATAATAACTTTAGTATTGCCTCTAGGGCATATTTCCTTCATACACATCCTAAATCGAGCAAACCAAACAAATCAAGGGTTCCATCAAATCTTGGACAAATCTCTATAATGGCAACAAATTTACGGAGCAAAAGAAAGAGAAGGGAAGAGTTTACCTAGTAGGATGGATTGGGGATCGAATCCACGGATCAAATCTTCAGATCTGAGAGGATGTGGGGGATTAGATGGGCGGCGCGCCGCCGCTTCTCTCTGTCGAGAGGGAGAGATGAAGATAACTGCCTGGTCGGGCTGGGTCGGCCAGCGCTTAAGTCACCGTCTGCAGCGCCTCGGCGCTAAGCGCTTGCGACGTCAAAGTGTGGCGCCTAGATATTAGGCGCTGCAAAAGCGTCAGGGGCCGCATCGACCAGGGCTGCCACGCCGCAGGACATGCGACGCCCGAAGGGAAGGGCGCCAGATCAGAGGTGCGGCGCCCAGCTGTCGGGCGCCACACCAAAGGGTCAGGAAAGTGAAATTTTTCGTTGAGCAGGTCAGTTTGTGATTTGATTTCTTCCTCAGGTCAGATATGTGATTTCTCCCTCTAGCCGTGCAGAGAGGTGTCAAGTTGGACGTGATGGTATGTCCTAGAAGTTGGACAGGATCACAGGATTGTCGGACCTACATCACGTGCGGGCCAGTGGTAAAAACTAACAGGGAGGCTGAAAGTGTGTATACTAAGGCAGGAACAGTTTTTCACATGGCTCGAGGTTTGGCGTGCATTATTGGTGTGGCAGCTCAAAAAAAGAAAAAAAAGGTACATAATTGCAAGATTATGTTTCCTGCATATACCAGCTGCTTTAGACAAACCAGCGCCGGTGCATCATAAAAACCTACTAGCATAGCCCGCGCGGTGTCACGCTGCGCCTGTCAATAAGGTGTGTTCATATGGATTATGTTTACTATTTACAATTAAATTATGAAGTTAAGATAGCAGATCATTGTATGTAAAAATGTGAGCGTCAGAAAATAAGTAAGAAAAAAGCAAATTTATTGGCATCATGCATGTTGGACGTTGCTAAAGAGGAAAACACATGTTCATATATCTCTGATAGGGATCATCTATTTTTGTCAATCGTGGCACGACTCTAGTGTAGCAAGACGGAAGAATCATTGATAATTATTGCTAGAGTAAATCATCCTGGTGTAGGCCCTGTTTAGTTTATAAGTCCTAGGACTTTTTTTAGTCCCAACTTATAAGTCACAAGTCCCTAAAAAGTCCCTACCTGTTTGGTTTCTGGGACTTATAAGTCCTTATAAGACCATATTACAACTATAAGTCCTTATAAGTCCCTCCTTGAGAGTCTTATTTCATAAGTCTCAAATGCCCACTTTAAGTCCCTATAAGTCCCTCCTGTTTGGTTTAGATGGGACTTATAGAGACTTTTTTAAGTCCCTAAGCCAATAAATCCCTGGAAACAAACACCCTCATAGTCTCCTACATGATTAGTGCCCCTGATAAAGTGATAAAGAGGTTTTGCGTATTGTTGCCTCCGACCCACAGGTGGCTTGGTGCCTAATGATAGGATCTTTACTATATGGGCGCTAAAGGTACATGCAGAGCAGTATCACATCAGAGAAGTTGTCGCATATTTTTGCTAGAATTCTTATTTGCCTTGCAAATTCATTCTGATAGGTGGTTAACTACTGGCGGGCCATGCTAAACTGCAACTCTTTTATTCATGCTTTCTCCTGTGTTGTAAAGAGTTTCTATTCTGCCACTTCAAATGCATTGTAGCTATGTTGATGGTGATATTGTGGTTACCCCAAATGTACTCCGGGGCCACTTGGGCAGCCTTTAATCAGCTAATGGGTGGCTGCAGCTGCAGCGGTTATTGATTGGTTATAGGACATTCCTTATGCTTGTACATGGGTTGGATGGTTGTTCTCCAATTTGACTACGTCCTCCTTGGCAGTCTTCTGTTTGGCTTTATCTCTGCATGCGGTGGTTTGGGTCCTTTAATTTGTTGTTTGGATTTCTCTTTGCATGCGGTAGTCTTGTGCTTCACGTGGTGTGTGGTTTGCTTTAGAAAACTGGTTTGCATATGTGTTTGCCAAAGATTGTTTGCGTGTCGGAAATGGATATGTTGACTTTTCTCAAGTCCGGCTTCCTCTTTCTTGTTGGCCTATGCGAACGTATTTAACAATCGTTTGTAACCAAGTAATACAATCTTATGTTGTGAGAATTTATTACTTAGTCAAAAAGATCATGTTTACACCAAATTAGAGATTAGATTCAGATTTGGGGAGAAAAAAAACTGCGTTGAAAAACTACATGTTATACCCCGTTCTTTAACAAACACCTATGTGTTGAAGATTGTCTATTCATTAAGAAATTTCCTCTTTGTGTTACAGCTGAATCCAGTTCATAATCCAAAATTACGAAGTTAATCATCATCAATGGGGAACTATTTGTCAAATTACACAAGGCAGTGCAATATCACGGCATACTAACTCCAGATGTTTGTACTTGTGCGCTGCAGAACAGAAAGCCAAATCAATAGAACAACTTTAGTATATTTGAATGAGTAGCTAGAAGTGAAAATCTATGTAGGCCTGAGAGTGAAGCCCCAGTTAAGGACGCGGTGCTTATGCGTATCATCTACTCATCTTGTTGAACAAACAAAAGGAAAAACACCAAACAGCTTTTTATAGAGGTAAAAACATTCAAATTAAATTAACAGAACTATATGGATAAGGTTGTATTCACATAAAAGGGAAGTAATGCATATAAGCAAACTGAAAAGCACACATTTTTTTTCACCATGTGTGGTGCATCTTAGATGACAAAAAATACACATCCACACTTTTCTAATAAGACTAAACATGATATATTTATTTCTGGTCTGCATCATTCTAGTTTTATTTCTGGCTTACACCATTCGGAAAGGAAAGTGAATAACTGGATATCAGATTTGATGGCCATGAACTGAATCAATATCTCTGAAGATTCAACACCATGTTTATCAAAAATGTGTACTCCATTTCAACATCAAATATTAAGTCTAGAAAAAACATATCTCAAGTATTAGCATATACAATCTAAATTTGAGATCACCATGAAGGTATCAAAAATTACATAGAGCATCACTAATTTTAACACAAAGTGTGCTCTATCTACAAATGATAGTTATCAGCCATGTAATCTTCTCTTCATCTCATGACATGAGCAACCGGCCTCATTGATGACACATTCCTCCATGTAGATCTGCAATGTTACAGTCAAACAAGTGCCATGCAAAGATAATCAACACATGTGAATTTTGCAGAGCATATAAAGTAATAAATCTTAACTTTCAAGAGAAAAGAACAACAACAAACCACACACTTCAATGGCAGCTACATAGTACATTGTGTGTAATTTTAAATATTTGGCTCAAACATGTACATGTCTATCTTTGCCTTCTTAGACAATTCGTGTTCTATATTTTATTGTCATCGGAACAAACAAACATAACAAACCAAAAGTCACTACCAAATACCATAAACCTCCCAGTACACAAATATCTAATTAAGATAGAATCATTAATTAGTAAAACAATTGAAAATCATAGTGAAGCTATCCATTGGAAATCATAGTAATGCATACCCCTGATTTATGCAAATTTCATCACCTGGGAGACAGAAGGGATGACAATAACCAAGCCAGCAAGGTACAGTTTTGAACACGGAAGAAAAAACAATTGTACAAGTTTTGTATACTTCAGAAATGCACCAAAAGTTCAAAAACAAAACCCAAGCTAAATCCCATCTCTAACAGAACGGCACAGTTCTACTTAGTTAATATGCATCACTATATTAACATACAGAGCTATTCCTATTGCATGTTAGCAAAGATTTTGCAAACATTAGTGGTGCTGCGGGAATTAATCATACATTATACTCGTAAGTAAGCTGGCTTTTGGCGTTTGGACTGACTGCTTGTCCGCGCGCGGCCGCGGCAGAACCCATCCACCGGCCAGTGTTGCTCGATCGTCGGTGGCAGCTCGTCGGCACCATCGCGCGCTTGCGCGCGCTCCCATGCCCCGCGCGGCTTGCGCGGCTTGCGCGGCCTCCCACACCCCGTAGCTCGCACCGTACGGGTCCCTCCTCCCTCGTCCTCCGGAACAGAGTCGCTGGAGCACACCCTGTCCTCGTCGGCCGTGTGGTCGCTGAAGCACAACCCATCCCAACAGAGAAGGGGAGAGATCGACGACACCTGCGTCCATGGTCATCGGCCTAGTGCACGGCCGTGATGGCAAGGTTCTACGGCACGAAAGGCACGCGACCCTCGGCCTCAACGGTGCTCCCGCGGCACACAACCAGCGTACGAGGGACACAGCAGAGGCACCCCCCACGGTCTACATCGCCCTCCTCTGCATGAAACGCGACCCGACAGCGATGATGTCGCACTCCCCAGCGGGAGTTGAAGCAGCGCGCTTGGGCACTTCCAGCCGCCACATGACTGCCGACGGCAGCGGCAGCGAAACGGCAAGGCCTGGCCATGGCCTGCGGCCACGATCCGGCTGCGCATCCTCAAGGCGCGGCGCGACCTTCTGCCGTCCTGCGCATGGCGTGGCCTCGCTCCTCCTCCCCTTCTCCTGGATGTACGCGGAAGGCTACGCCTGCACCGTGACCTCCCCGTGCTCCTCGCTTTCGGCCTTCCCATCGAGTGTGACCTGCACGCCGGGGTACTTGGCCATTTTCCCGGCAAGCTCGAGGGACTTCCAGTCGTCCGACCCGTCGAGGAACACGACGGACACGCCTTGCGTGACCTGCTCGTCACCGCCGAAGCGGCGGTCCACGAGGACGGCCTCGTCGGCGACAACAGTGGCGATGCCCGTATCATTATCAGTCCACAATTCGGCAGCATCGTCCGTGGCAGTAGAACCGGCGGAAGCCGATGCGCCGAGTGGACTTAAACGGCGCCGGTGGCGGTGAGGAGCTTGGGCGCGTCTTGGCAGAAGCAGTTCGTGTGCCCGGCGGCAGGAGGGACTCGGGCCCGCCCATGGCGAAGCAGCTCGGGGCGGAGCTTGGGGACAGGAGGCATGACGTCGGGGCGTAAACCAGGGCTAGATGGGGTGGGGGGCACTCGTTCACGTCGAGGCGGAGGGGCGTCGATCCCGCACATCCCCACAATGACGGCGAGGCGCCGGCGGCCTAACACTGGTCGGCGAGTTGGGAGGTCGCGTGAACCATGACCACCGTCGGGCTGCGAGGAGGACGGGGATTACCACAATTGTGTAACGAACTGATTAGAATTTCCATATTTATAGGTCAGTGATCACTTTAGAACATATGAATTAAGAGGCCATCCAGAAAACACCATCGACCTGACACAATACCACGCGTCGGCTCAAAAAAAAAAAGTATTACGTGTCAGAAGTGGTAAGGACCGACGCATACATCCATAGATAGAAAGAAAATATTAAAATACAACCGCCTACATTAAGCAGCCATTCGGGAGACAAGACATGCATGTGGTACATCCACCGCTGCATGCATGCATCCAGAACCTGCCACGCATGGTCACATCTACCATTGCATGCACGCAATGGAGGTTGAACCCGCCGCCCGACAAAAAGCGCAGTTTTGACCAAGATACCATATCTAAAGAAAATGCAAGCATACACGCATGTTGTACCCCGCTTTGTCCCCCACTAAATACGTGTTGCGTCCTGATTTGTCGGTTTTTCACTGATTGAAAAAGTCAAAAAATCCAGGTAAAAGAAACCTGGCCAGATTTAGTGCTGTCCCAGATGCATTGAAAAACACTAAACCCATCAAAAGAACCGTCACAACAGTTCAAACAATTTGAAACAAAAAACCAAATCCACAACGCCTTTGTACACAGCCAGGTACCAAATAAATGCACGTGTCTCATTCAAATTTACCCAAACATCACTTTCATCCAAATGGATCGATCTCATGGCGAAAACTTTGCCTGCAATAGAGGCTTGGTTATGCTTCATATGTTTAGAACCGTTCTTCCTCCGATCCAAAATAAAAGTCACCGTTTTGAACTAAAATTACGAAACTTATTTTTGTTCCAAACTGATACGTCCATAGTACGCAACAGTTTCCTCACGCATTGATTAATCATGTGTTAATTAATCTATGGTGCCTCATGCGAACAGACACGACTCCTGTAAACAGTGCGTCGCACTGCGGTAGACACATACGAGCAGCAGCGTCTTTTAGGCTAGTCATAGTGGAAGTAACTTAGAAAGTAATATAGCGTATTTCAATTTTTTTTTACTTATGTAGCATGTAGTTAATGAGAAATGGTAACATAATATGTTACTGTAACAATGCGCTTCCCAACAAAAGATGAGTCTATAAACTAATAAATGAAGTCCCCTATGACACTAGTACTATGTTACTTTGCACTATAAAGATAGTAATTTAGATAATGTCATATGCATGACACTAGTATAAGTTACTCCCCACTATGACCAGCCTTACCCAACAGGCACAAGCACTGCTCTCACTAGTCCATGCATGTGCGCCTGATTGGTCAAACCATCCATGCACTAGCACTAACACACGAACATGCATTAGGCATGTGACTTTGCCACACATACACACATACACTCTAATTTGTGAAGATTAACAGAGGGAGAAAAGAGGGAATTAAAACCGAGACTTTAATCTATTATTTCTAGCAACCATCACACTAGAACCTTTAATTAAAATCACACTATTATTTACATTGGCCACAGAAATATACTTACAGTCCATACAAGAAAAATATATTAGAATCAAGGAAAGAAGGTAGAGGACAAAGTTCAGTATGATGACTGGCTTAGCAATCAACTTTAGATTTGATATCCTTTTATGCTTTGTTACACTTCCTTTGTACATTACTTCTGCAATCTTTTTAGAGCACATACTTGTGTAATCATCAGTGCAAATGAAACTTAACAATCGTGCTTGATCAATCTTACATACTCTGAATACTAGTCCATTTGTTCACTGCTTGTTGATCATCTGTGAACATGCAAATTATAAATGATGAATGATCACCAAATCAATGAGCATGTGAGCATACTGAGGAACAATGTTGATCAAACTAAAATCCACTCACAATTTATACATGTTCCTATATATTAAAGCGTCGAGTCATATTGCATTTGCTTTGTGCATTTCCATCCGCTGCCATAAGTGTGCAATGTGCACACAATTGTCTAAAGAACGAAATAGACATATTCTGTGTTTCTATCAGAAACTGAAACACATGATGCACGTCTCTACCTGATCAGAATGTATTTATAATGACCTCGTTGAACTACTACTTGAATAACCATGTGTGATATAATT
The DNA here is from genome assembly GCA_021605145.1 of Aegilops bicornis. Classification (NCBI taxonomy): domain Eukaryota; kingdom Viridiplantae; phylum Streptophyta; class Magnoliopsida; order Poales; family Poaceae; genus Aegilops; species Aegilops bicornis. Next base: position 102,831,801 of record CM038674.1, read on the forward strand.
CACCCCATAGGAAAAAGTGGTAACACTGAAATAATTCAAAATTAGTACCAACACATGAAACCATCTATTGAGCGATCTTACTGCAGATCCAATTATTTGTTCATCCTTTGATATCACCCTCACACATGACAGCAGGACAAAATTCAGTCCTCCGCTCCTAGGGCGCCACCATCCAACAAGAACAAAGAGCAATGGAAGATGGATAACTACACAGAACGACATTTATAGAAAACAAAAAGCTGATGTACTCTGCAACAGTAGATACAAACTAAAAAAAATAGTACACATGTGAGAAGGTAACATGCTACACAATTGATAAATGATGGCAGTGAAGTAGTATGAGAGGGGCTAGTATGGAGACTAAAAGGAGGCAATATACAACACTAACATGCACACAAGATTGTGAACCTCCCGAGCTCTAAAGTCATGTCAACACTTCTGAGAGTAGCATCAGGAATTCATAAAACGGTAAGTGTGTCAGTTACAGGGTAAGTTTGATGGCACAGTTAGTTGAATTCTGTTGTGGCCAAGCAATTCTCCCAGCAGCACAACAGGCCAACAACAAAGATATAAACAGATCAGCTAACACAACCGCACAGGAACAATCATTAATGGCGCGACACGAAATGCATCTGAGGGTTGCGAGGAAGGGGCGGGACGAGGGCAGGTTGCACGCACCAATTGAGCCTGTGGTTGTGGAGGACGAGGACGCGCATGAGCCCTGTGACTCGGTGACGAGTGGAGGTGGAGGAGGGTAGGGCGACACCAGCGACACGGCGGCGTAACGATTGCGCAGATGCATCACCGGCGGCACCTCCGAGCCTTCGCACCGGCGCTGCTTCCTCCCGCCGCCATCTTGCCCCGAGGCAACCGCCCAACCCCCAGTGCCCAAAACCGAAGGGAACCCCGGAGATCTATGCGGCGAGCGCGGCCGTACCGTGTGCTACTTGGCATGGACGAGGAGGTCCTTGGCGACAGCGAAGGCATCGGCGAGGATGTTGGTGGCTTCGAGCACCTTCCCGCCGATCTTCTCGGCTATAACGTTGAGGCCACCATTGCCGGACCCAATGCCGTCGGGATGCCCACAAGGTCGTGCGGCGCCAAGGCTCCAGGTGAGGGGAGCCATGGCGTGGTAGTGAGGGCAACATCGACGAGACGGGGATTGGAAGCAAAGGGCATGAGATGCGGACCAGAGGTGAGGCTACGTGTGGACCCAAAGGTGAGGTTAATTCCAGGGCTAGTTCTTTTGCTGGCTTCTAGAACAAGCTGCCCTCTACACAGTTTATTCTAGAAACCCAATCTTTTTTTTAGAAGTTTACTAATTAAGCCTTCACTAGCAAGCTTTTAAAAAAATTGACCGGGCTTCTAAAATAAGCTGGAAGGGGCAGCTTATGCTAGAAACCCTAAAAAATAAACAAAAGAACTAGCCCTAAGCTTTCTAATGTACTGACTCATGGCCCAATCAGAACGACGAACCACCGATACCCAGCCGCACACGCTTCGCCCTCTCTCTGTCTCAACCGCTCCTATATGGGGGACTCAACTCCCCTGACGTGCTGCAGGTGCAGTTGGGTCACTGTTATATGAGCCATACGGCAGACGGGCTCACATGTCAGTGACTGAACTGCACACTGTAGGACGTCGGACGATCCCTGTCCATATGGGGGAGGTGCTATCCAGCGACTGAGTAAAAATGGATTGCACGGCTCCGGTAACAAACCTTCAGTGACGACGTGGCACTAGCGAGCATCCGCCCAGACTTCGCCTCTTGGACAGTGGACAGTGTAATGTTACACGCACCTTGTGATTATTGGAATCTTGATCGGTCTAGCCGTGCAGAGAGGTGTCACAGGATTGTCGGACCTACATCACGCGCGGGGCAGTGGTAAAAACCATTGTTTTGGTTACCTGTCGAAATTTCAAAATTTTCCATAGTTACTGCGTATTTCCGTGCCCCTCGGTAAATCGCCATACCGAACAAAAAATATCATTTTTTTGAAAATTTTAAATTTAAACACTCGATTTATTGTAAAGTACGTAGAATCTAATTAATGACGTGAGAGTTGGTTCTGGCGTGTTGGTAGCAACCTAGTTCCAGTTTTGAGAGGCCTCTGGTTCGAATATTCGTTCATTCACTTATTTGAAATCAAAATTCAGCTACAAAATTCGCTTGAAATATTCTCGGTATTTCTTGGTAACCGTGGTAATCACATTTACCAGTCCACCTCAGTAAAATTGCCTTATTCGATAACCAAAACCTTGGTAGAAACTAACAGGAAGACTGAAAGTGTGTATACTAAGGCAGAAACAGTTTTTTCACATGGCTCGAGGTTTGGCGTCCATAATTGGTGTGGCAGCTTAAAAAAACCTGCATCTTCCATTGTTAGTAACTTAGTATATAGCTGCTTTAGAGCATCTTTAACATCAACCCACAACTTTTCTTCCGTATCCATCCGCGGACAGGGACCAGTTCGTAGACACGGATGCGAAAGGCCGCCATTCATTGTATATGTCCGCTAGTAAATTTAAACCCAAATGTACTCCGATCAACACAGCGTGTCAGATCACACGAGCGCCGGATCGCATTCCTGATCACAACCAAAAAGAGGCAAACACGCTCTGTTTTTACATGCTTGCATCCAAAAGAATATCAGTCCGACAGTCCGTGACATTCTGCCTTGGCGGGCCGGCAATCCCAGCCGTCTGCTCCTTGATCAAGGTGCTGTTGTCGCCTATGCGTAGGCAGCCTCTGCCTCCACGCCCGTGTCCGCGTCCTCATTCTCCGCCGATGCCAATTGATCTCTCTACCGCTGCAAGATCTGGTAGCGGACGGAATGCATGATGATTCTTGCGTTGGCATCCAAAGAGTCCATGTTCAAGGTCAATATCTTGGCGTCCTCCACATTGACGTGATCTTTAACTTGTCTTCCTCGAGCGTGCCCTTCCTCTCTTCGATCATGGTCCTCCTCTCTTCGAGCTTGAGCTTCTTGTCCGTCCCCTCCATCAATAGTTTGAACTTCTCCGCCTTCTCCTCCTCCTTGATGTCCGAGCGCTTCACGCATGCCTCCTCCTTCTTCGCCAAGATGTCCTCGAACCTCTCCGTGAGCTTGGCCGCCACACCTTCTCGCTTCGCCCTCTCCTCCTCCCACTTCTTGCCACGTAAATTTCTTCTAACCTTCTTTGGCAATTCTTGGGTTGGGTCGGTATGGTCACCGGTTTATTCCTTCTTGGCTTGGGCGGCGGTCTTGGCTATGAATAGGTTCCACTTCAGTTGCCCATTCAATTTCAACCAACAATACATGACGGTGAAGGACTTTTTCTCCAACTTCTTTGTTGGGGGGATGGACCCCGGGCAGGCAACGGAACCCGGATCCTCTTCAAAAACAACGGGGCTGGCACCGCCCCTCAATACCGGCACGCGCTTGGCCGGGTCGCTCGACCCGGCCAAGCCCCGCAAGCCGGCCAGACTAGCCGACCCGGCAAGACACGTCGACTCGGCCCCAACGACTAGCGCAAGACAGCCGAACCCGGCACGACCAAAGCCTCCTCGACAAGCCAGCGCCACCCGTGGCGTGCTACGCAATCCAGCCGCGGGTCAACTCCCGTCCCATCCAGGCCGTATGATGGGGACGAGTCTTCAATCAAAAATGACCGAGGCAACAGTGACCCGCCCATGCCTCCGGGTCAGGAACGTGGCAACAGTGTTCTCGCCTACCACCGTGACCAGTGGCGTGGCTACAGGTTCTCGCCCTCACCGCCGATTTACATCAAGCGGCAACCTGACGGAAAGCACTGTACATGAATCGATTCGGCCACGCCCTGACGATCGACAAGACGGCGCACAATCCCCCTAGGCATGCGGGGCCCGCACCTAGGGGAACCCGGCGAACCACAAGCCCTCAGCGGGACCCAGCCCGGGTCCCCAGACACCGACAATACGGACCCACCGACTTGTAACATTTCCATTGTACCCCCGGGGGGTTGGACTATAAAACCCCCCGGGAGCCCACGATCATTAGAGGGGCGAGCGAGAGGGCAAGCAGAAAACGCACACGAGAGAAAAGCAAGTAGGCATAGGACTAGCCACCAAACAGCAACACCGGAGAGAAGGAGCCGCCCAAGCCTCGGTCAGCTTCCTTCATCCCCCATACAACTCCAGGAGCAACATTGTACTATCGATCATCCAACTACACTCGGCAGGACTAGGGGTATTATCTCTCCGGAGAGCCCCGAACCTGGGTATGTCCGGCGCCCGCGCCCGCTCATGCCAGCCTCGCCTCTGGAGTCCACCGGCGCCCTCGAGCCTCCTCCTCTCTTTAGCCATCCCTTGGCATCTGCTGTGCGCCCACCACGACAGTTGGCGCCACCGTGGGGCAGCTCGAGGAGCTGGCCGGGAGCATGCTTCAGACGGGGCCCTTCTCCTACACCGACGAGTCCGTCGCGCTGGCAGACGATGTCGTCGGCGTGCTTGCCGCCTCCTTCGCCGCGCTGCGCATCTCTGATGCGTTCGTGCCCGACGAGTACCCCAGTGAGGTGCTCAGCTACTCCGACTCTCCCCTCTCCCTCGGCGGCGGCGTTTCCGCCAGGGCAATGGACGTGCATGTGGAGGTCTTCGTCACCGGCGACGGCGCCTCCTCCTCGTCGAGCAAGACGAGGAAGGATGCAGAAGCCAGGGCCGCAGCGGAACGGATCGAGCCTCTGCATCCCCATCGGCACCGATGTCGACGCCACCAACGTCGCTGAGGCCCGAACCCATCTCGAGGAAAGGCGCCAGCAGATGCTGGACCTGTCCGAGACGCTCGCCGCCACTCAGCGTCGCCTGGACGCCGCCACCGAGCGCGATACGCGCCTCTGATTCACGCCCGCCGCGGCCGAGCCAAGCCGGGTCGCCGATGTGCGTGCCCGGGGAGGAGCGATCGGCCGGGCCCTCGGCGTCGTCCCAACCGTCTACGAGACCCCAGCGAAGAACATGCGCACTGCCCAGGCAGCCGCAGCCGGCCTGGACCAGCTCGCGGGTGAGGAGCTGAAAGAGCGCATCGGGCGGATGCGCGAACTCCTCCACGCCGCCAACACCCAAAGCAGACCGCCTCAACCAGCTCGCCAAGCCGGGCGGGATCCGCTCCGCCTTTGGCGGGCTCGGGCGAATCTCGCGACACCGCTTCCTCGCCACCCGGCGAGGCGATTCGCCGAAGCCCGGACACGGCGCGACCCGATCGCTACAACCGCCGGCAGATTGGGCGACGAGCCAGTCCTAGAGATCCAGCGCGGACCCGGCCAGCATGGCCAGCGTCCGGCTCGAACCGACCCGGCCCCCTGTGGCCTGGCCGCAAGTCGACTCGGCCCGCGCGCCATCGACGACGCCGACGCTCGCCACCGCCTCGATCAGCTCGCTCGCTCCTTGGAGGTGGAGGACAGCGGCGCTATCGGGCCGGCGTGCTTCGGCCCGCGCATCCGGGAGGAGCCCTTCCCCAAAGGATTCATGCTCCCCCGCGACACCCCAAGTACAACGGGACGGTGAAGCCAGAAGACTGGCTCACCGACTACACCACGACCATTGGCATCACCGGTGCCAATCGTCGTCTCGCCGTGCGCTACGCACCGCTCATGCTCCAGGGTCAGCCCGCACGTGGTTGAACAACCTGCTGATGGGCAGCATCAACACATGGGTGGACTTCGAGGAAGCCTTCGTCCGCAACTTCGGGGACCTACAAGCGACCCGGCCGCCCTAGCCAGCTCGCCATGTGTGTCCAAGGGCCTACGGAGACCCGTCACGAGTACCTCGCACGCTGGACCGAGCTTCGGAACAGCTGCGAGGGCGTCCATGAAGTCCAGGCGATCCACTACTTCGTCAGCGGGTGCCGAGACGGCACCCTCCTCAAGCACAAGCTCTTACGCTCCGAGCAGGCCACCATGGCCGTGCTCATGGTGACGGCGGACAAGTACGCCAATGCCGACTCCACCATGAAGATCCAGGTGGCGCTGGATGAAGCCGGCAAGGCGAAGCCGGTTCCCCCTCCGAAGCCGGCCGACGAAAGCAGCCGACAGCAGCAACACCAGAACAACAAGCGCAAGGCCGACTAGCCGGCGCCGCGTCATGACAACTGGCTCATCGCGGCCACCGAGCCCGCGGTGGACCCGGCGGCGAAGCGCCGGCAAACCGGCAAGACGACATGGCAACCCGCCATGAGCTTCGAGCAGATGCTCGACGCCCCCTGCAAGCACCACAGCGGCGCAAGACCCTCCACGCTGCACGCTTTGACAGTGTGCCATCACCAAGCGCATCATGAGGGGCAACATCCCGCCCCCTCGGCTCCGCTCGGTAGCGGACAACCGCCTCCACCTCCACCGCCGCCTCCAGCTGGCGGCGCGATGCGCGACGACGCCTACCCGGACCAGAACGCGGCCTACGTCGTCTTCACCAGCCTCGGCGACGACAAGCGCAGCGAGGGCCTCCTTCGGCAGGAGGTGAACACCGTCGTCCCGGCCAAGCCAGAGTTCATGCATTGGTCGGATCGCCCGATCACCTGGATCCAGGAGGATCACCCGACAGTCATGCCGAGTCCGGGTGGTTACGCCCTCGTCCTCAACCCCACCATCGTCGTGCGGCGCACATGCAAGTTCTCCCGAGTCCTCATCGATGGCGGCAACAGCATCAACATCCCCTACTGCGACACGATGACCAAGCTCGGCCTCAAGGCCGAGGACCTGGAGCCGACCCGAACGATCTTCCACGACATCGTGCCCGGCCTCTCCTGCTCCCCCATTGGCCGGGTCCGGCTAGATGTCTTGTTCGGTGACAGCAGCCACTTCTGGCGTGAACCGATCTGGTTCGAGGTGGTGGACCTGTCCAGCGCGTATCACGCGTTGCTGGGCCGGCCCACGCTCGCCAAGTTCATGGCGGTTCCCCACTACGCGTACCTGAAGATGAAGATGCCGGGTCCCAAGGGCCTCATCACCATCACCGGCGATTACCGCAAGTCCCTGGAGTGCGCCCTAGACGGTGCCAAGTTGGCCGAGTCGCTGGTCATTGCCGAGGAACGGCGCCAGCTCGACCGGGTCGTCGCCCTGGCAGGCGAGACCTCCGCCGCGTCGATCCCGACCCCTGACCCGGCCGACGAGGCCGCCTTCAAGCCCTCCAAGGAGACCAAGAAAGTGAAGCTCAACCCAGAAGACCCCAGCTGCAACAAGTACGTTGTCATAGGCGCCCGCCTCGACAGCAAATAGGAAGGCGAGCTCGTCGACTTCCTCCGTGAGAATTGGGATATCTTCGCATGGACCCCCAAGGACATGCCGGGTATCCCGAGGAAGTATGCCGAGCACAAACTTCACGTCCACAAGGACGCCAAGCCTGTCCGTCAACCCCTACGACGATTTTTCGAAGAGAAGAGAAGAACCACTGGTGAAGAGGTCGCCAAGCTTTTGGCAGCCGGCTTCATAATGGAAGTGTTTCACCCCGAGTGGCTGGCCAATCCAGTCCTCGTCCTGAAGAAGAACAAGACCTGGCGCATGTGTATCGACTACACCAGCGTCAACAAGGCATGTCCCAAGGATCTGTTCGCCCTCCCGCGGATCGACCAAGTCATCGACTCGACAGCCGGGTGTGAGCTCCTGTCCTTCCTGGACATTTACTCCGGCTACCACCAGATCAAGATGGACCGGGCCGACGCCCTGAATACGTCCTTCATCACGCCCTTTGGGGCGTATTGCTACATCACCATGTCGTTCGGCTTGAAGAACGCCGGCGCCACCTTCCAGCGCTGCATGCAGAAATGCCTGCTGCCGCAACTCGGCCGCAATATCCACGTATACGTGGACGACATCGTGGTGAAGACCAAGCAGCACCTCACGCTCCTCGACGATTTGAAGGAAACATTCGCCAACCTCCGCGAATACAAGGTCAAGCTTAACCTGAAAAAATGCGTCTTCGGCGTCCCGGCCGGAAAGCTACTCGGCTTCCTCGTCTCGAAACGCGGCATTGAGGCGAACCCGAAGAAGACCAAGGCCATCGAGCACATGCGCAAGCCGGCTCGGTTGCACGATGTCCAGAAGTTCACCGGATGCTTGGCCTCGGTTAGCCGGTTTCTAAGCCGGCTGGCGAGGGCGCTACCTGTATCACCGATGAAGAAGACGAGCCCGTTCGAATGGAACGGCAAGGCGACGAGGCCTTCCAAGACCTCAAGCGCATGCTCTCCACCGCACTGGCCCCGCCGCTACCGACCGACAAGGAGCCATTGTTGTTTCTACATAGCCGCGACCTCGCGGGCGGTCGCACGGTGCTGGTGGTCGAGCGACCTGAGAAGGGCAAGATCCAAGCCGTCCAGCGCCCAATCTACTACCTGAGCGAGGTGCTCTCCATCTCCAAGAAGAACTACCCGCACTACCAGAAGATGTGTTACGGCGTGTACTTCACCGCCAAGAAGCTGAAGCAATATTTCCAAGAGCATGTTGTCACCGTGGTTAGCACGACGCCTATCGGAGAAATCATCGGGTGCCGGGATGCCTCTGGCCGGGTTGCCAAGTGGGCGATCCAGCTAGTCGGCCACACCATCCTCTACGAGCCCCGCACCACAATCAAGTCTCAAGCCCTGGCCGACTTCCTCGTCGACTGGACCGAGACCCAGTACTTGCCGCCGCCTCCCAACTCGACGCATTGGCGCATGCACTTCGACGGGTCCAAGATGCGACTCGGCTTGGGGGTCGGCATCGTACCGTCGTCCCCGAAGGGCGACCGGCTTCGCTACGCGCTCTAGATCCACTTCGCCGCCTCCAACAACGTCGCCGAGTATGAAGCCCTTGTGCACGGCCTCCGGCTTGCCAAGGAACTCGGCATCCGGCGCATCCTATGCTACGGCGACTCGGACCTGGTGGTGCAGCAATGCTCCGGCGAATGGGACCACTACAAAAAAGACACATCCGTGACATTTTGGGCCGAACGAATTTTTTTTCTCTGTCATACATATGACACTCTATGACGATAATTGTAACGAAACCCGGTATCATCATAGATGTGGTGGGCTCCTACTTCTATGACAAAAAATCATGATAGAAAATGGGCTTTTCGTCCTGGGCGTGCCGGAGACGCAGCTGCATGACATTCTTTGGGCCGTCCAAGATGGAAAAAACCGTGGTAGAAGCGAGGGCGGGGAAAATTTCGGGGAGTTCCGAGTTACGGTGGGAGGTCGGGGGCCGAAAGCGATCGCTGCTTTCTCGTGACACGACGCTGCTGCAGGTGCGTAGGCGTTGGGCTCTAATCGAACCCGGCGGTTGCACTACAGTTACGCTACATCGAACCCGGCGATCGATCGATGGCTGTTAACTGAACCCGATCGAGTGATTCCTTCGCTACTGCTGCTAACTGAAGCCGATCGATGCTGCCTCTAGGATGAACAGTGAGAGTTGCGGGGGGTTGGATGAGCGGTGGCGGTGGCGTTGCCTCTGGATGAACAGGACCCGTGGTGTGGAGGGCTGGATGAGCGATGAAGCGGTGGAGGGGTGCCCGTGGAGGGGTGGTTGAACAGGACCACCGTGGTGTGGAGGGTGGATGAACAGTGAAGCGGTGGATGGGTGCCCGTGGAGGGTGGTTGAACAAAGAGCCGGTGGAGTAGCGGCGGTGGAGGCTGGATGAACAGGAGCCCATGGAGGCCGGAGGAGGTCGTGGTAGCCCGTGGAGGCTGGAGGAGGTCGACGGTAGCCCGTGGAGGCTGGAGGAGGTCGACGGTGAAGATGAACAATATCCTGTGGAGTCCTGCTTGCATACGCCCACACCCTCCCGGCGAACAGGACCCCGTTTGAGCGTGGCGCTCCAACACAAGTCCGTTTGGCCCGTTTTGCGGTACGCCACACCCTCCCGATCAACGGGACCCCGTTTACGACCGTAGGAGGTCCGCGTTTAAATCCGTTTGATCGCCACACCCTCCCGATCAACAGACCCCCGTTTTGACCGTAGGAGGTCCGTTTAAATCCGTTTTCTTGATGCGCCACACCCTCCCGATCAACATGACCCCCGTTTCGACCGTAGGAGGTTCGTTTCCTCCGTTCTGCGGTACGCCAGGCCTTGTTTCCATCGCCTATTTCGTCCAAGCCCTCCTGATGAACATGACCATGCATTCCGTTCCGACCTAGCCGGTTGCCTCCCACGCGTTCCGTTGCCTCCCGATGAACACGACGCATTCCGTTGCCTCCCCATGAACACGACGCATTCTGTTGCCTCCCCATGAACACGACGGCAGCACGGCGTTGTTTCTCCGTTCGACCCAGCCATGTACACGAGCCCTGGCCGTGCGTGTCGCCGAGTAGGCGTTCGAGACCCGCCCGTATGTACACATACGTGGTCAGATTTTCTTTCTTGCACCCTGGCGCCAGACGACGCGTGTACATGCTACGTGCACGCCTCTACTACGACACGCGGCGCCTCTACATCGACCAGTATGTACGTACACATTCGCGACCAGAATGACAACGCTACGTACGCTTCGACCAGGTGGGTCCCGACTGTCAGGCACTTCCTTGCCTGCGAAGATGTAGCTGGTGGGTCCCAGCAGTCAGGGGGGCGAATCGTTTTGGTTTTTTTGCCCGGACGCACTTCCTTGCGTGCGAAGATGTAGCTGGTGGGTCCCAGCAGTCAGGGGGCGAATCGTTTTTTTCCGGACGCACTTCCTTTCGTGCGAAGATGTAGCTGGTGGGTCCCATCAGTCAGGGGGCGAATCGGTTTTTTTGCCCGGACGCACTTTCTTGTGTGCGAAGATGTAGATGGTGGGTCCCAGCAGTCATGGGGAAACGTTTTTTTAGCGAAATACAGTGGCCCGTCCGGTGGGTCCCAGCTGTCAGGTGGAGGAATCATTATTTTCCGCGTAATAAGGAGGCACTTCATTGTTGCGGCCGTGGACCCAGCTGTCAGCCTCTCCACGTACAGTACTCTTCCGATGGAAGTCGTTCCTTTACCATGTTGACCACGCCGCACTGAGAGCAGGCGGTGGACGACGGCGAGGCCTAGGAAGGGGACGACGAGGAGCCGGGGAAGACGCGACAGTGGATGCCCACGCGGAGAGGAGTACGAGGGTTCACTGGTTTGGCTGCGGTGTGAAATTGCCCGTCGCCCGAAACTGGCAATGTGGGAATAGTAAGGCGATGAGGCCTCCGTGGTAGCACAGCCGGCCATGGGAGGCAGGAGCATGCGACACGACCGGCGCTGCTTTGGGCGGCTGGAGCAAGAAGATCAGAGGTTGAAGAAGCACTACGGCCGTTGGATGGACATCGTACGGTCACTGGAGCTAGAATCGTTCATATTGACTAAAGTTGACAAAGGCTCCTGTCCTAGTCAACTTAGTAGGCCCACAAGTCAGCCTCCCACCATGGTGGGTCCCAGCTAGCAGGGGGATTATTCATTTTTTTGTGCGTAATAAGGAGGCACTTCCGGTGGGTCAGAGCTGACAGCGGGGGGAACGTTTTTTTTGCGAAATACGCTGGCCCATCCGGTGGGTCCCAACAGTCAGGGGAACGTTTTTTCGCGAAATAAGGTGGCCCGTCCGGTGGGTCCCTGCTGTCAGGTGGAGGAATAATTATTTTGCGCATAATAAGGAGGCACTTCCTTGCGGGCAACGATTAATAATTTCAAACAACCGCTCAAAACAGAATTTAAAAAAAATTCCCACATTTTGATGGGATCCAAAATATTGTTGTCCGAAATTTCTAGTCAGGTTAAATATAATTTCAAAATAAAGTTGTATTACATTAAAATCCAACGAAATATTACTTGCAAGTAACAAGTAATGAAATTAAAATTTTCAAATTCCAAAATAATATATTTTTCAAACTAATTACATGTTTGGTGCATAGTAACTGCCCAGTTATTATAATTACATCCCATTTATTATTTATTGAAGTCCATTTTCTTGTTAATCCTAATGCATACCTCCTAGGAAAGTTTGCAGCCCATCGGGGCGGAGAATAACAAGTTGACCCGGATATTGTGTACAACTGTCGACCCAGTTGCATTGCTGATGTTGGAAAAAAAGGCCTGTGTAGTACAATACAACCTAACATGGTTACTCAGCCCACATTCAGCGACGCCGGAAAGGCCCAAACAAGGTTTTTGAAGTCACTGAGCTCAGTTAGTAACTTAAGAAAAAAGTTAGATTACAGTGGAACCTAATTAAAAGCTGTCACGAGCAAATAAATAATTCAACGGGTCCCACTTGTGCGTGTGCACGTGTGTGTGTGTGCATGTGTGTGTGTGAGAGAGAGAGACCCATCGGTCGATGCTCGTAAATACATCTTTCAGCCATATGCATTGCTGATGCTCAGTAAAAACTTATATAGTTGACACAATCATATAAAACATCATAGCACACTGAACTTGCATACACAAATTTCACGCAGGTGGCACAATCAGGATGGAACCAGTGGATCGCTACGGGAAGGGCTATGTTGAAACCAATGAAGTCGTACATAACGGTTCATCGTCTTTATCAATGACGGGAAATATCTTGAATGTTGTGCAACGAAAAGACATGCACAACACAATAAGTTCTGCTAGCACATTAAGTTGACGTACAACCCTTTCTAAAAAAGTTCAGGTACAAAATTAGAACAGGTCACAATCAAATGTACTGGCATATCAGTGCTTCACACCCATAGCTCGGATTTAACTAGTATCTGACTATATTCAGTTGTTACCCCAAATTAGAGCACATCCAGGCAGCCAACCCTGCCTCTTCTCCCAAAGAAGCAGTGGCCTCCGTCGCGCGATGGAGTAGGCCCTGTGCCATCCATCGTTCCGAGCAACACGGGGAAAGTCTGACGTTGACTCCTGTAATGGACATCGTCGATGGACCATGGCACCAGCGTCGGTGGCAGGACTTCGATTGATGGATTGACCACTACTTCGACATACACAAACACTCGATACAGGTACATCCCTAACGTGGTCCGCGGCGGCCTTGGTGGCGACGAATAGTACAACCCCGGTTCCTGCACCGGTATCTCAACACCAATCCCCTTCGGTATGGTGTACGGCTTCTTCATCCATGCCATAACCGTCAGACCCAAGCTGACTGGAGGAACAAACATACTTACGAGCTCACCTCCAAGGTCGTTGATAAGCTCGTTCATGGACTCGCTGTTCCAAGCACATAGAGGCATGCCGGGGAAGGTAAGCTTTGTTAAAAACTCAAGCTCAGAGGGCACCGAGCCCCATCCTGGGTGCCATCGATCAAAGCTCACCAGCGCGCCATCGCAGAACAAACGCTAGGAAGATTCGAACACACAACTGCAGTCGAAAGTTGTCCGGAACCTGACGAAGAAATCAGCCGGTGGCGGATAGACTTCGACGAGCAAGTCACTTATTTGGATGCCGTGCGCAATGCCAAGAGCTTTGACAAGGTCGTCCGGCGAGACGGAAGGCCGGTCGCCGTTGATGGTTACCATCAGCGCTTTGCCGGCAAACTGGTCGTCAAGCGCCGCCATGCCACTGTTGAGCGACAACACGCAGCGGCCGAAGGCAGGACGGACCTCACGATCTCCGGCTCGGAGATCCACGTTGACCGGCGACATGATAGTGCGCTTGAGTACAGGGAGTACAGGAGGGGGATTTGGGGGAACTAGAGCAGGAATCGAGATTCCAGAGGTGGGGGAGGGGCGGGAGACTGGGGATGGAAAGGTAGCATGAATTTCGAGAACGCGCCAATATGCTCTCGGCGCGCAAGCGCACAAAAACACCGGTGGCGCCCACATGTCGGCCTAAGAGTCTTTATTCTTTCTTTTTTGGAGAGCCCGGCCTTTTTTTCAGGATCTATTGAGAGCCCGTCCTGAGAGTCATAATTGACCTGCTTGGCATTGCGTTACTACTCGGCCCATATTCAACGACACCTCACTGGCCCAAACAAGTGTACATCATTAAAAAGACACTAAGCTCAAATTATGTAACTTGAAAAGAGGAGATATACTCTGAACACTGGAGAATGGTGATGCCCTCATTTAGCCCACCAGTAGTTCGAGACAATAAACAGTTCGAAACAACGATATATACAACATTCAAACACTGACTAGTGACTACTATCGACATAAACAAAGAAGACATGATAGTTCATAAGAAGTCTTGCTACACCACCAAAACGCACCCATCTGCGGCGCTTTCGGACTCGTGATCCAGATGAGAATGACATTCCAAATAGAAGCAACTATTACATAGTAAGAGTGACATAGACGAGGATGACCAAATGACAAGGAATATGCATAACAAAAGAAACAACTACCCATCCAGAACCAGCAGCAAAGACAACAAAGTCATTCGAAGAGATGATCCAACACCATCATAATTTGCAGCCCCGCTTCAGCGACCAGTGATCCGGAGACACCAAGATTCCACCCTTTCGATGCAACAGCCCAATTACCTATCAACTCGAAGGCTTGAACCACATCATCGCACTGTCAGAATTGAGACATCCAAGGATCAAAGTTAATCCGGATGCCTTTGTCATTCTCACCTTCTTTTGGCTGCAGGTCATATCGTTGACAATCGTGGAGTTTGCTCCCGAACTCCTAGGGCTCGCCGTGTAGACACAGTTTTCCATAGCAAACAGAGCCTCTCGCCATCAAGGTCCTTGCCAACGGTGATCTCTGGTTAATCGGATAATTGAGTCCGAGAAACAAAGAGTGTGAACCAAGGCTGTTTACCCGCCTCCAACTAAAAATCCTAAAGGCCCCAACAAGCTGGTATCCTGCTCATAGACGTAACAACCATCGTCCGGATACTCACGTATTACACGGTGCTTGTATACAATGGGGTTTTGCAATATAACTTTTCCAGCTCATGTGTCCGAATGATCATCAGTCTTTTGCCGTCAATGCGATCGGCCGAGGAACCAGTTGTGCTTCCCTGTTTTTGGCAAAGGTGGTGTGATTACAAAGGGCAGTAACTGTAGGGACACTACATCATATCAAAAAGGACAGGCATTGTTAATGTAAGATTAGCATTGTTCAGAGTATGAGTAGGATAATGCGAGAAACAACATTGATATGTCCCTGTTGGAACTGGGAGGAAAATACAGGGAAATGTATACGGGTTCGAAAATATAGAAGTGCCATGCATGGTTATACTCATGTTATCTCGCAATCGATTCTTCACAGGAAACTACCATGTCATGCATGTTATGTAATCATGTTCTGTCCTCACAAACAAATTCTTCAAGGTAACTAACAGACCATGCATTGTTATATACTCGTGTTCTGTGGGAATTTTTTTTGTGAGGATATTATTCTAGCCATTGATTGCTGAAGGGCGAATATAGGTATGTACACATGGTAAGCATTGCAGGATTTCACTACTTCCAAATATAGAGTTCTCCATATGCACATTTACTTCCCTAATGTATGGTTAGATGAAACCAACAATGTTGTGCATGTTTCTACATCATGAAAATGAGGAAACTAACATGGCCATGGATACACACTCATATTTAGTAGTAGTATATAGATTACCGTAAAATAAGGATAATAACCATATATTCCTAACCGCTTGATTATTCAGGGTACAAATTGGTCAGTAATGACATGGTCACAATCGCATGAATTAACTCGTTCCAAATATAGCTGATTTACGGCGTCTCTAATACATTGCCATAGTTCTACTCAAATTCTGCTCAAACAGGGATATGCCAATCATCACAAAAAGTTCAAACAGTGTCATGGCGTCATCATTAACACGAGACGGAAACAACTTACACGCGTCGTGTCGTGGTTCTAAGTCTGGCAGTAGAATGGGGGGTAGGTATGGAGAGGCAAGGTACTAGCTATGGAGTAGTTGGTACGCACGAGTTTACGAGTTCAGGCCCTTCTCAGAGGAAGTAACAACCCTACGTCTCGGAGCCCGGAGGCGGTCGATCGGATTATATGCGTATGAATTACAGGGTGTGAACCCTTCTACTGTGGAGGGGTGGCTTATATAGAGTGCGCCAGGACCCCAGCCAACCCATGTAGCGGAGGGTTTAAGGTACATTAAGGCTAGGCGTTACTGGTAACGCCTTACATAAAGTGTCATCATGACCATAAAGACTACTTAACTACAGACCGTTTGGACACCGAGTGGCTCTTGAACTCCTGGTGGTCGAGTGGGTCTTCATGGTCGAGTGTCTTTGAATCTGTCGAGTGGAAACCTACCAGGTCGACTGGTAGGTAGTTTATTCTAAGGATGCCCTTGGGGAGGGTATCTTGGACAGGTCCATGACCCTACCTAGGTATATGACTTCATCATTAGCCCCCGAATGGATCGAGGTTTGAGTGAGGAAGGAGTTGATAATCTTTCCGACCTGCTTTTCGCGCTGCGAGTGTGCTTTACTCTGGATCAGTGACCTTTCAGTGACGGTGTCAACTTTTCTTTCAGTCGCCTTGATCCATTCTCTACATCTGTCGAGTGAACTTTATGAACTTGGAGATTTCCGAGCGACGGATCGGAGGAAATCTGCCGTCTGACAAGTTGCTTTCTGTTAAGCGGATTTAGTGGGATCCAAATTTCAGAAGCGCCAGAAGCGAAGGTCAGCGGCTTTTCGGATGGGATAAGGCAAGGACGCCTCGATCTCCGTGCCACCTTTTCGCCACGTATCGCATGCGTGACTGTTGCGGGATTTGACAGGATTGCCCGGGCCTACCAGTCAGCCACACGGAAGCGACTTCATATAAGGCGCCGAGCGGGGGTATTTTGAACAGTGCGCTCTCATTTTCCCCTCCTCCGTCCTCAGATTCATCCGCGCGCCCAGAATCTGCCGAAGGCCGCTGCTGCCCGCTCCCGCTTGGCGACAATGGTGAAGGAGAAGACGGTGTCCTTGAGCGGGCGAAGATGGCGACAGCGAAGGCGAAGGAGAGCGCCCGGGGCGGATCCTCGTCGCGGTCCGACCTGCCGCAAGGTTGGGTCCAAGGGGATTGGATCCGCTCGACCATCACCCAGAAAGACCTCAACGACCTGGCCAACGAGGGATTGATCCCCCACGGGCCAGCAAGGCTTCCGGGGACAGAGTGGCAGCCGCAGCCTCAAGAGGGTGAGTGCGTCCTCTTAGCCACCCATGTGGATCGCGGATTTTCTCTTCCGCCGAATCTTTTCTTTCGGGGTTTTCTGAACTTCTTTGGAGCACAACTCCATCACTTTACACCCAACTCCATTGCCTATCTCGCCGCTTTCATGTCTTTGTGTGAAAACTTCTTGGGTTGTCGACCACACTGGGGCCTCTTCAAACACATATTCACTTATCGCTCTCAGACGGTGAAAAAGGCTAGTCCGAATGATGAAAGAACCCAAGTAATCCAGATGTGTGGGGGTCTTGGGGTCCAGATGAGGGGTAAAAGTGCCTTTCTAGCCATGATTCTTCCCGATTCAGTCAGAGGGTGGCAGTCGACCTGGTTCTACTGCCAAGACCAGTCGACGCCAGGGCAGTCGACTGGACTCCCTCCTTTCTCCATGGATCGAGTGAACAAGCCGTCCTCTCTGAAGGTGCTTCCGGAGGAGAAGGCCCAGGTTAAGTTGTTGATGGAGCGTGTAGTCCAGCTCATTCGCGACGGAGTGACCGGCATGGATCTTCTGGAGGTTTTCCTTCGACGGCGCATTCAGCCGCTCCAATACCGAGGTCACCCGATGTGGATGTACTCTGGTACCGAGGACACCACACGGGTCCACCTGCAGGAGGTCGACGACGCCACATTGGAGAGGTGGATGACTGCCATCACAGGGAACAGGGATAACCCTCGCGGGGCTAGGAGGATCCCACCACTTGACCAATCTTACGAACCAGACCAGGTGTGACCACTTATCTTTGACTGTGATCCTGTTGCATTTGCTCTGTTCCGCTGCGAATCGATCGACTGACTTTCGTCTTGTTTTGCTGTCTTCTAGGTCACCACTGAGATGTACTCGATGCCCAACGGGGCGCAAGAACCAGTCGAAGAAGAAGAAGGAAGCGGAGGCGAAAGCCAGGAGGAATGGGAGTCTGAGGAAAACGACAACTCTGATGAAGAGGAGGAGGAGGAGGAGGAGGAAGAGGAGGGAGACGTGGATCCACCCCACTCGGAAAGGCGATCCAAGCTGACGCATGATCCGGTGGTCGAGCGTGGTAAGGCTATCGCGCCCATCGGGCGGTCGACGAAGCGCACTCGGACGACTTCTCCAGAGCCAACTGAGAAACCGCCAAAGCAACCCCAAGCAACGTCATCAAAGCCGGCGAAGGCCTTGCCCAATATGAGGATGGTCATTCCCACCATTTTCGGGTAATCAGCAGAACTTGTGTTTTCCTGTCTACCATGAGTGCACTTTTGGTCTACTCGTTTGGTGATCAATTGACTTCTGAAATCTGCAAGTCTTTGCCACCTCCGAGACCTCAGCTAAGCACGAGGATCAGGAAATGGAAGATGTCGCCACCTCCAACCTTGGTATGGTCTCTGCAGTTTCGCTTTACGGTCGATTGGATTTGTGTTTTTACCTTTGAATCTTACTTGTAGTTCCACCTCATGTCATTGATCTCCCTGATGACGACGATGAAACACCGCCGAGGAAGAGGAAGGACAAAAAGGTGCCTGCTGGCAAGGCTACTCCAGTTATATCACTGCCTGAGACGGTAGTTCACGAGGGGGGTGACACCACTCAGACATCTGTGTCCTTTGCTGTGCCGCTGACGAGTGTCTGTCCTTCGTCATCGACTGCTGACCCGCCATCCCTTTTTGCCACACACCACATCCCGGAAGACCAAGTGAGTGCTGCCAAGGAGGTCATACGCTAGGCAGGGATCATGATGGAGCAAGTGAAGGTGGTCCGGGAGGCCAGCGAGGCGGCTTATGATGCAAGCTCGGCTCTTCAGAGCAATGTCCAAGTAAGTTGCTTGTTCTGTTAGGATATGCTACCTGAAATTTCTTCTTTCTGAAGATTTCCATATCTGCATCTATACACCCACTGGATGGGTGTGTCGATTGAATTTTTGAACTGGTGGGGGCACGCTGAGTGCACCTACTGGGTGTAGTCCCCGAGACTATGGTGGACTGCGGGCAGTCGCCTATAGTCTTTATACTTTGAACTTCTTCACTCGGTGCAGTCCGCCATGTCGAATGGATCTTTGGAACCGGTGGGGGCACGCCGAGTGCACCCACCGGGTGTAATCCCCGAGACCGATGGATCAAGGCGATTGACTATATTCTAAGAACTTCTTTTTTTACACACCGACTGGCGACGATTAGCTATGTTTTTAGGATCATAACCTTTTTGCCTCTTTGATTCGACTAGTCGAACCGAATTGATAAAACCAGTGGGGGCACGCTGAGTGCACCCACTGGGTGTAGTCCCCGAGACTACTGTTGAATGTTTTGATTCGACTGTAGTCTTAGAAATGCTACGATTTTTCTTTAGTCACTCGGAAGTGACATGTCTTTGATGTTTTGTCGATTGACTCTTCGCAGAAATGTTGCGAGCTTGTGGTCCGCTATACCGAATTGGAGAACAAGCAGATCCAGCTCAACCTTGACTTGAAGCTTGCTCAGGAGAACTTGCAAAAGGCGAGAGACGAAGCAAAAGGTATGGCTGGTGAGAACTTGACGACTGTCTTTGTCTTTCTACCCATTCTCAACTCTGGACTTATTGTTATTTTGCAGACAAACTGGAGGAGGCTCTGAAGAAGAAAGACCACGACCTTGCAGAGGAGGCATGTAGGCGGCTTTGGAGAAAACAAAGCTCGCGGAAGAGAAACTGGCCTCAGTCGAAAAACTCGAAGAGGAGAATACCAAACTGAAGCCTGCTCTTGACGCGACCAACAAGGAGGCTAGCCGACTGAAGAATGACAAAGTTGCTCTGACTGACAAGGTTGTCGAACTGGCGGGGAGGAGGAACGATCTGGAGGTTTATCTGGGATGGCTCGCCAAGAAGCTATTCCTCATGCTTGAAGGTAATTCCTCTTATCCGACTGACTTGTCATCATCGACTCACCATAGAACCATTAGCTTGAACTTGAGTCGTATTTGCAGAATTCTGTCAGAACTTCGAAGAGGAGACCATTCGAGTGGAGACAAGCCTGGACCCCATCAACTCTCCCGTGAAGGATGAAGCCGCTATGAACGTGCTCCGACTGGAGTCTCGCATTGCTGGTGTGGTGGACTATCTCGCCGATCGAAGCTGCGGCGTCAAGGATCGACTCAACCCTCGGCGGACCAGGCAGCAGTAATGACCTTGAGTCATAATGACTCGACTGAATGAGGTTCCAAGTCGAGTGCAAGAATGGAAAAAGTCTTCTGCCAGGTGTGGTGCTGATGTTGCTCTGTCTCTGGTTCGTGTCCACAGCAAGGAAGCGCGGGAGGAAAAGCTGGCGGCCCTCAGAGTTGCCAACACCAAGAAGTATGAGATTTCCAATCTTTCATGGAAACTTTCATCGCCGCTGCCACCCGGATCGCTGATGGGATCGACCTTGACCAGTTTGTGGCTCCTTCCAGTCCTCCACCTGAGGAGTAAAAAACTTTTATGCTCTACCTTAAATTTGCCTCTAATGCCGAGTGATTTTTGTAACCGATAAACTTTAGAGGGCTTGAGGCACTGGTACTTCGCATCCTTAGGATGCTATCCGAACTTTACTTATCGTCAAAATATGATTTTGTTTGCCTTGAGTGAACTTTGCTCTTCACTCGGATTATGCTTCAATGTTTGAGATGCAGCTCTGAGGTGGATCCAATCGACCTACACTTTGTGGCTCTTGCAGGTGCGGGAGAAGGAAGCAGTCGATGTGTACCTCGTCGTCCTTGCGGACCGGGATGGAGCGCCGCGTTGTACTTGTGGCGCAGCTCGAAGGAGAAGGTAGCAATGACCTGCACCTCGCCGTCATTGCGGATCGGTATGTTTTCAAACTTAGGCGAGTCCCGGACTGCAGCTAAGCCCCGAGTGGGAGGTTTGCTCTCCACTCGGTAGGATTTTCAAAACTTAGGCGTAGTCTTGGACTGCAGCTAAGCCTCCGAGTGGGAGGTTTGCTCTCCACTCGGTAGGATTTTTCAAACTTAGGTAGTCTTGGACTGCAGCTAAGCCCCGAGTGGGAGGTTTGCTCTCCACTCGGTCGATTTTTCAAACTTAGTAGTCTTGGACTGACTAAGCCCCAGTGGGAGGTTTGCTCTCCACTCGGTAGGATTTTTCAAACTTAGGCGTAGCACGGACTGCAGCTAAGCCCCAGTGGGAGGTTTGCTCTCCACTCGAGAGGATTTTTCAAACTTAGGCGAGTATCGGACTGCAGCTAAGCCCCCGAGTGGGAGGTTTGCTCTCCACTCGGTAGGATTTTTCAAACTTAGGCGAGTACTGGACTGCAGCAAAGCCTCCAAGGAGGATTTTTGTGTCATAGCTTTGAAGGGGAAGGCAACAGTTGACCTGTACCTCGTCGTCCTTGCAAAGTGCACATTGTATTAAATAATTAGGCAAGTACTTGGACTGCAGGTAAGCCCCCGAGTGGGAGTCTGGCTCACCACTCGGTAGGATTTTAAACACTTAGGCGAGTACTTGGACTGCAGCTAAGCCCCCGAGTGGGAGGCTGGCTCACCACTCGGTAGGATTTTAAACACTTAGGCGAGTACTTGGACTGCAGCTACGCCCCCGAGTGGGAGGCTGGCTCACCACTCGGTAGGATTTTAAACACTGAGGCGAGTACTTGGACTGCAGCTAAGCCTCCGAGTGGGAGGCTGGCTCACCACTCGGTAGGATTTTGAATACTTAGGCAAAACGGATTCGCAGCTAAACCCCCAAGTGAGAGGCTGGCTCGCCACTCGGTAAGGATTTTTTTACAAACTTAGGCGAAACGGATTCGTAGCTAAGTCACCCTTTGGGGGGATTTTAACAAAAAGTAATAACAATCACTGGGAAAATTATAATCTTCTTGATTTAGATGGACAAACTACAGAGGTACTTTTATTACATCTCACCTGAGTGAGCTCTTAAGTGTAAAAGGGGCGGAGCAGCTCCGCATTCCATGCCCGAGGCTCATCGATCTGGCGTTCGACGTTGTAAAGATGGTAAGCCCCATTGTGAAGAACTCTGGTGACGATGAAGGACCTTCCCAAGTGGGAGCGAGCTTGTGTGGTTTCTGTTGATCCACTCGGAGGACCAGATCTCCTTCCTGAAAGGCTCGGCTCTTCACATTTCTGGCGTGGAATCGAGGCAAGTCCTGCTGATAGATGGTCGAGCGGATCAGGGCCATCTCTCTCTCCTCTTCAAGGAGGTCGACTGTATCTTGATGGGCTTGCTCTGCTTCAGCTTCAGAGTAGAGTTCGACTCGGAGGCATAGTGAAGCAGGTCACTCGGCAGAACTGCTTTAGTTCCATAGACCATAAAGAATGGAGTTCTCCCAGTCGAACGATTAGGAGTGGTCCTCAATCCGCAAAGAACCGACGGAAGTTCGTCAACCCACGCTCCTGCTGCATGCTTGAGATCACGCATCAGTCGAGGTTTCAGTCCTTTGAGAATTAGACCATTTGCTCGTTCAGCTTGTCCATTCGACTGGGGGTGAGTGACTGAAGCATAGTCGCCTCGCGTGCCCTGAGAGGCGCAAAAGGCTTTGAACTTGTCGGAATCGAAATTTGACCCATTGTACGTGATGATGCTGTGCGGAACTCCATATCTGAATATCAATTCTCTGACGAACCGACAAAGAAGTGCACGATCAAGGTTCTTGATAGGTTTAGCTTGATCCACTTCGTGAACTTGTCGACCGCCACAAGCAAATGAGTGAAACCACTCCTGCCAGTTCTCGGCGGTCCAATCATATCCAACCCCCAAACAGCGAAAGGCCGCACGAGTGGAATGGTCTTCAATGTCGAGGCGGGCTTGTGTGACATATTGGAGTAGAACCAACATCCTTCACATTTGTCGACTATTTCCTTTGCCATTTCATTTGCCTTTCGCCAAGAAATCCCGCCGGTATGCTTTAGCCACGATGGTCCGAGAGGACGCATGGTGACCACAGGTCCCCAAGTGGATATCATCAAGGATTATCTGACCTTCTTCTGGCGTTATGCACTTCTGGCTGACTCCAGTCACGCTTTCTCTGAATAACTATTCCTTGATCACAGTAAAGGCCTTGGATCAACGGACGATCTGTCTAGCCTCTTCTTCATTCTCAGGGAGCTCTTTCCTCAGGATGTATGCGATGTACGGTACTGTCCAGTCGGGAGTGATGACCACGACTTCCATGACTAGGTCGACCACCGCTGGGACCTCAACTCCAGTCGGATCAGTGGCACTTTTTGGCTGTGGAGCTTCTTCAGTGAAAGGATCCTCTTGAATCAACGGTGTGCGGATGTGCTCCAAAAACACATCACTGGGAATGGCTTCCCTCTTGGACCCTATTTTCGCCAAATCATCAGCAGCTTGATTTTTCAGTCGGGGTATGTGATGGAGCTCTAACCCCTCAAACTTCTTTTCTAGCTTCCTCACTGCATTACAGTAGCCAGTCATGGCTGGACTTCTGAAGTCCCACTCCTTCATCACCTGATTAACCACCAGATCTGAGTCGCCATAGACCTTGAGGCGACGGACGCCGAGTGAAATGGCCATACGCAACCCATACAACAAAGTGTTTCAGTATTACGCTTCATTGTTGGAAGAATCAAAGTGAATATGGAGGACATATCTGAGCTTATCTCCTCGGGGATACCAATACTACCCAGCACCGAACCATTCAAAGCATCTTGGAACCATCAAAGAACATAGTCTAGTGCTCGAGTGAACTTGAGTCGGAATCGTTGTTCAATCCACTCGGCGATGAAATCTGCTATTGCTTGGGACTTGATGGCTTTCTTTGCCTCAAACTTGATATCAAGGGAAGAAGTTCAATCGCCCATTTAAGCCACTCGACCCGATTGCGTCTACAGTGCAGAATCTCGATAACGGGCATCGCCGACGATCAGAATGGAATGATCGAGAAGTAGTGAGCAACCTTCTTTGCGGTCATATAAATCCCATACACAAGCTTCGATAATGAGGTATCTTTGCTTCGACGGGTTAACACTTCGTAAAGATAATATACTTTGGCGCTGAATCAAGGCTTTTCCTTCCTCTTCCCGCTCGATCGTAAATCTTGCATCGACGACTTGTCCTGTGGCTGCAATGTAAAGCAGCAACGGCTCTTCTTGATTAGGCAGCAAGCACCGGCTGGGTGGAGAGAAGAGCTTTGAGCTCTGCAAACGCTGCATCAACTTCAGCAGTCCACTCGAACTTGTCTGACTTCTTCATCAGTCGGTAAATAGGCAATGCCTTTTCACCGAGGCGAGAGATGAATCGACTTAAAGCGGCCAAGCATCCAGTAAGCTTCTGGACATCGTGCACACGCACAGGGCGTTTCATTTGGAGAATAGTGCCAACTTTTTCTGGGTTAGCGTCGATTCCTCGTTCAGAAACGAGAAAACCGAGTAACTTTCCACCAGGAACTCCGGATGTGCACTTTGATGGATTAAGCTTGATATCGTACCTCCTAAGATTGGCAAATGTTTTAGCAAGGTCAGTCAACAGGTCGGAACCTTTCCGTGACTTGACCACAATGTCATCCATGTATGCTTCCACATTCCGACTGATTTGAGTGAGTAAACACTTCTGAATCATCCTCATGAACGTGGCTCCGGCATTCTTGAGGCCGAATGGCATGGTGACATAACAGAAGCACCCGAATGGAGTGATGAAAGATGTTTTGATCTCGTCGGGTCCATACAGACGGATCTGATGGTACCCGGAATATGCGTCTAAAAAAGACAACCGCTCACATCCCGCAGTCGAGTCGACTATTTGGTCGATGCGGGGGAGAGGAAAATGATCTTTCGGGCAGGCTCGATTGATATGTTTGAAGTCGATGCACATGCGCAGTGAATTGTCCTTCTTAGGGACCATGACCACATTGGCGAGCCACTCGGAGTGGTAAATTTCTCGGATAAACTCTGCTGCTAAGAGCCGAGCCACCTCCTCGCCTATGGCCTTTCTCTTCTGGACGGCGGACCGTCGAAGATGTTCTTTGACAGGTTTGACTTTTGTGTCGACTTCAGACGGTGCTCGGTCGGCTCCACAGGAACACCCGGCATGTCGTGAGCTTCCATGCAAAGATGTCCCAGTTCTCACGGAGGAACTGGACGAGCGCTTCTTCCTATTTGGAGTCGAGTGTTGTTGAGATGTTGGTCGGAGCAGCATTGGGGTCGTTCGGGTGAATATGAACCTACTTCATCTCACCGGACGACTGAAATGCCGACTCCATAGCGGGCTTCTTGGCTCGCAACAAATCACTCGGATCTGTAGTCTTCTGATATTCTTGCAATTCTACCACTGCCATCTGAGCATCAGCAATCTTAGAGCCTTTCTGGAAACACTCTTCCGCTTTCTTCCGATTGCCAGTGACAGTGATCACACCCTTCGGGCTGGGCATCTTCAGCTTAAGGTACACATAACATGGTCGGGCCATGAAACAGGAATACGCCGGTCTTCCCAGAATAGTGTGATAAGCGCTCTAGAAATCCATGACCTCAAAGGTCAACTTTTCTTTGCGGAAATGCTTCGAATCACCAAAAACCACATCAAGAGCAATTTGACCGAGTGACTCAGCCTTCTTTCCAGGAATGACTCCATGGAAACTCATGTTACTGGTGCTGAGTCTGGACATCGGAATGCCCATCCCTTTCAACGTCTCTGCATACAAGATGTTCAGGCCACTGCCGCCATCCATCAAAACTTTGGTCAGTCGAGTGCCTTCGACGACTGGGTCGACCACCAACGCTTGCCTCCCAGGGGTGGCAATGTGTGTCGGATGATCGGACTGGTCGAATGTGATGGCGGTCTGGGACCATTTCAGATAATTGGGCGTGAGCCGAGGCGACCATGTTCAATTCTCGGTTGATAACTTTCAATCGATTTTGCTTTCAACGTCGGCCAAAAATCATCGAGGTGGAATTGACCCGGGGTATCCACCATCACTATCTTCTTTGTCCTCAACTTTATCCCACCCTTTTCCTTATCCTTGGGTTGCTTCCCTTGGAACTGCTGAATCAAGAGCCGACATTGTCGAGTGGTATGCTTTGGGTAAATGAGTTTACCCTCTTCATCTTTTGTCGTGTGAATGTGACATGGCAAGTCCAACACATCATTCCCATCTTGGTCTTTCACCTTCTTGGGGTTCCACAGACCTTTGGGTTTCCCCTTGAACTTTCCTGGGGTCACAGCCAAGGCTTCTCCGGGAGCGGCTGGCTCGGCTTTGCGCTTCTGCTTCCGACTGGGATTTCCTCCGCCGGCTTCATTAGCGGCTGACTTGTACTTACCACTCGGAGCCGATCCTCTTCTTCACCATTAGCATACTTGGTGGCAGTCTCCATCATCCGACTCGTGGTCATATCTCTGTCCGGATCAATTTCAAACTCAACTCTCTGTTCTTGACACCTTCCTTGAAAGCACTGACATCGCCTGGTGATCGTATACATTCTCAACTATGTGGTGCAAGGTTATCCATCTCTGGATGTAATCTCTCAAAGTTTCATTCGACTTACGCAACACACGATCGCGGCTCTGTCAATCCTGCTGGTCGCTTGCAAGTCCCTTCAAATGTCCCGACAAACACTCGGGCCAGATCTTCCGAAGTGTAACATCTTTGGTGCTAATCGATTCAACCATGCTCGCCGAACCCTCCAACATAAGGGGCAAATGCTTCATAGCTACCTCATCGTTGCCGCCGCCAATCTGAACAGCCACTCGGTAGTCCTCAAGCCAAGTGTTAGGCTTGGACTCACCGGTGAACTTACTGACTCCAGTCGCCAACCTAAAGTCGGGAGGAATCACTGCGGCTCTGATGGCCCTACTAAAACACTCTGGCCCTGAGATATGAACTCTGCTGCTGGAGGGAACATCTCTGTCATGACCTTCTCGGTGAGCTCTGTTCCTGTTGACCAAGCCTTGAACGATGATGGATCTTGCATCAAAGCTCGGCTCTCTAGGGTCGATCGAACCCTTCGCCAAAGATCAGGTCAAGGCTCATCATCTTGTTGCCGAGAGCGTATGATCCACCCCTTGGGGAGGGTGGGCACTCGACGTGGATCATTGCGATCGAATTGGTGCTCATACGGCTCGCGATTCCTGTCTCGATCATCACGCCGCCTCCACGCTCCTCACGCCTCGGGGCGATCTTGGACTATGGGCCGACCGACTGAATTCGCAGCGACGGATCTGCCGTGAATCCTGTTCGTGATCGTGATACGATCGAGTTTTGATCTCCTGCTGCCCGGAGTAAATCTACGATCTGTTGCAAACCTCTACCCGCCTCCGACTGGAAGGCTGAATTGATTCTGCTATACGGGCTGCAGCTGCTAAATTCTGAATCGGAGTTCGATATACCTGAGTTGGTTGTGGAAAGAGCTGACGTCGACTGGATTCTGGAACCCATGGTCATGTGCGCTCGTCTAGAACTCGCTGGATGTTCACCAGTTGAGTGCGCTCAGCCAAGTTGGCCAAGCGCGCATCCTCCAAGGCACGAGCCTCAAGGGTTTCTCCAACGATTAGAGTGTGAAGCGCATCCATGTTTCGGGCGGCGGTTCCTCCTCTCTGGCAATGGGCGAGGGGCTCGGGTTGGTACTCTTCGTGATCTTGCGCCGGATCAGCTCCCCCGTCGCCTCCGTCGGTGCGGGGGTATCCCAGAGGACTGCATGGTCCATCGACCTTCGTAACCTCTCGCTATCGGATCAAGCTATCGCACTTTCGGATGCGATCTGTGGAGCCACCGACAGATCAAACAGTTGTAGAGAGATTCGCTGGCTCGATTGCACGCAACTTGGGAAGTGGCCGATCGGGCGAGCCACCGCATGTCTCACCCACCGCTGAAGCCTCGACCGATCGGGCGCTTGCGCCACGGAGACCAGGAGTGAGGACGGCACAAGAACCGACCCATACTGGGTCGACGGTTGCCACAGGAGGACGCCGCGGACGCACGCGTGAAAGTGCGCTACCCCGCGGACGGGGAGCGTGTCGACGTCGAGAGGAGCCTCCTGAAGCCAAGCGGAGTCGTCGGCGATGAACGTGAGCGCACCGAGACGGATCTCGCGGCCCTCGACCAAAACTCCACCTGAAACCATGATGTAGGAGATCGAAAGAATCCCAACTTCTCCAACAAATCGCTAGAACACCTGCCCCACGGTGGGCGCCAACTGTCGTGGTTCTAAGTCCCGACAAGAGAATGGGGGTAGGTATGGAGAGGCAAGGTACTAGCTATGGAGTAGTTGGTACGCACGAAGCCATTTAGTTCAGGCCCTTCTCGGAGGAAGTAACAGCCCTACGTCTCGGAGCCTGGAGGCGGTCGACTGGATTATATGCGTATGAATTACAGGGGTGCGAACCCTTCTACCTGTGGAGGGGGGTGGCTTATATAGAGTGCGCCAGGACCCCAGCTAACCCATGTAGCGGAGGGTTTAAGGTACATTAAGGTTAGGCGTTACTGGTAACACCTTACATAAAGTGTCATCATGACCATAAATA
The DNA here is from genome assembly GCA_021605145.1 of Aegilops bicornis. Classification (NCBI taxonomy): domain Eukaryota; kingdom Viridiplantae; phylum Streptophyta; class Magnoliopsida; order Poales; family Poaceae; genus Aegilops; species Aegilops bicornis. Next base: position 102,860,284 of record CM038674.1, read on the forward strand.
CTACTTAACTACAGACCGTTTGGACACCGAGTGGCTCTTGAACTCCTGGTGGTCGAGTGGGTCTTCATGGTCGAGTGTCTTTGAATCTGTCGAGTGGAAACCTACCAGGTCGACTGGTAGGCAGTTTATTCTAAGGATGCCCTTGGGGAGGGTATCTTGGACAGGTCCAAGACCCTACCCTAGGTATATGACTTCATCACGCCGTCCCAGCAATACGTGGTGCCATCTTCTTTGTCGATCGCGTAGATGATGCCATTGTGTTCAATAGCATCACAGAAGTGTGTATCAGCTTTGACGATGATCCACTATGAGCCGAGTTGTCTCCAGCTAAAGAAGGCACCGGCGTAAAGATAGGCGAGTCCGCGGTCGAACAAGGCAATTAGCTTGAAGTTTGCGTAATTCGCATGTCGTGTGGGCACATGGCAGATTACAATCTTCTGCAAAACAAGGTCCGTCCAACTGACATAGTAATCTAGATGACTTGGACCGCGATGGTAATACTCTATATAATCCAACGGAGGAAGGATAATCTCATGGGAGGTCTGGAAGTTCACGGGCACCAACTTTTTACCGTCTTCTCTGAAGGCAGCCATCCAGTGGGAGTTCGTGCCGAACCAATACATACTTTCCTAGAAGTTTCAGGCGATGGTGATCGGATCGATGTCAAGGGAAATGATGTACGGTGACCCACTACATACCTACAAAGAAGTTTCGGCTAATGGAGATCGGATTGAAGTCGAGGGGCATCATGTACGCCTCCGTATCATGGTGAGCCGATCTCGCAAGACCAGATAGCAGCAAGCGTGGTGTCTTGAAAGCTTAGGCCTCGCTCGATGATGGCCGTGGTGCATGTCCTCGAGCATGCTGCCACCCATGTGGCGCCAACATATCCATACACGAACAACAGAGGTCGAGGATGTCACTGGGGAGATTGCTCCAATCGCGGCTCATATGGATGCTGCGCGGTTCGCGTTCGGCCATGGTGGAGTTTGGAAGGGGGCTTGATTTATGGGGGAGAAGGATGTCGGTGCTGGAGCGGCTAGTGAGGGAATAGTGGTACTGGGGGAGGCGAGTGAGGAGACGGTACACGGGGGTGCAGTGAGATGGAGACGGAGACGGAGACGGAGAAGGAGATGGAGATGGAGCGGTGCTATGGGAGCGGAGTGGGAGACGAGGCGAGGCGCCAATGTGTCAGAGACAGAACGTGATGACTGCATCGCATTAATCGCATGTGGTGAGGCTGCCTTTGGTAAGCCGAACATGCCACCTCGCCTGGACTAGTGTCAGGCGCAGGGTGTTCTCACTTCACTGTGAGGACCGGATGAATAGTATTTTGACCATCAAGTGTACCACAGTTGTACTACTACTACTACTACTACTACTACTAGTAGGAACATGAGTACTCCAGTATTGTATAGCGGAAATAGGTCTCCCGTGCTAGCATGCCTGTTCACTTCATCGCTCGGTATCATCCATATTATGAAAGCAGAACTAAATTCTTGTGCATGCCCAATCAACGCCTCACGCGATGCATGCAAAGTGGTCGCTCGGTGCATCAAGGACGGCATGCAGATCATTCCACACTTGAGAAGAGGAAAAATGGAAAGGTAGAATGCGGCAGCAGAGGAAGAGAACGCTGGCTAACGAGGCTGGGAGGGGATCGAGCAGGAAGTTAATGCTCCACGCCTAAAGGTTTTGGGAAAACCTGATTTTCATAAGGTGACTTATACTCACCTAAACGGAGGGAGTATTCCTTAACCCGAGAATTTTATGTCTCCCACTCACACGCTCAAAAAAAGCTACGACACATTTTTTATCTATTTGCACAGGTCCCACCTATCAGGAAGGATGGGCACGTACACGAACAGGTACGACTCATCAGTCTACCCGCATAGCCTTTTCGTTTAGTCTACCTAGCCGTCTAATCAACTGCCTGCACGCCCACTTCTTCCCATTTACTTCTTCATCGGGAACCGATTCTCCTCGGCTTCTTCACCTCCCCTTCGCCTTCATTTGCATCCAAACCCCACTGTGTTCACATTGTTTTAACCTCTTTAAATAATCATCTACTACTTCAGCTAGACTAGCCATCTAATCCTAATTCTCCAAACCATAGCCCTCCGCTCCAAAGTGGTTCCAAATGGCGAAAGAGATCGAGATGTAGGTTTTAGCATCCAACATGTCCTCGCTAAAGGCTCGATGGCATAGTTGCCATCGTCATCGTCCACCCAAGGGTTGTTTGGCAGTGGATCAACAATGTATCCAACTCCCTCGAAAAGGTAGAGACGAGGGTCATCGGTCTCGACGCAGTAGTACACGAAGCGTGCCCCTAGGGAAGATCCAAATACCGCCATCCTTCACTGTTCCTCGAAGATGATGTTTTGGTGTACCACATCATACACTCGCCTCCATACCGTGAGCTTCACGATTTCTTGTCTCGGAGGACGATACTGTGCAAGCAGCCATCGAAGGGGACAAACAAAAGCTGGAGCCGTACAACCTTGATTTGAAAAGCATCACTGACCTACAAACCAGAATCAAAATTCATGTAGAAGATTGTGATAAACATACACCATCCCTGTTCGACGTAGCAAAATTTGTGCTCGGTACAAATCTTCAGAATGGTGACAAGACGGTGGCATTAAGGTCATCTGGATGGGAGAATTATCCCTTGACGTACGAGCGGATAAAATAAGCTGCCCTCGATGCCCGTGTGAGTTTCGAGATAGCTGCAAGGTCCAAAGAGCTTGTTGCGAAGCCGTCTCCCACAGAGAATGAGAAGAAGAAGAAGAAGAAGAAGAAGAAGAAGAAGAAGAAGAAGAAGAAGAAGAAGAAGAAGAAGAAGAAGAAGAAGAAGAAGAAGAAGAAGAAGAAGAAGAAGAAGAAGAAGAAGAAGAAGAAGAAGAAGAAGAAGAAGAAGAAGAAGAAGAAGAAGAAGAAGAAGAAGAAGAAGAAGAAGAAGAAGAAGAAGAAGAAGAAGAAGAAGAAGAAGAAGAAGAAGAAGAAGAAGAAGAAGAAGAAGAAGAAGAAGAAGAAGAAGAAGAAGAAGAAGAAGAAGAAGAAGAAGAAGAAGAAGAAGAAGAAGAAGAAGAAGAAGAAGAAGAAGAAGAAGAAGAAGAAGAAGAAGAAGAAGAAGAAGAAGAAGAAGAAGAAGAAGAAGAAGAAGAAGAAGAAGAAGAAGAAGAAGAAGAAGAAGAAGAAGAAGAAGAAGAAGAAGAAGAAGAAGAAGAAGAAGAAGAAGAAGAAGAAGAAGAAGAAGAAGAAGAAGAAGAAGAAGAAGAAGAAGAAGAAGAAGAAGAAGAAGAAGAAGAAGAAGAAGAAGAAGAAGAAGAAGAAGAAGAAGAAGAAGAAGAAGAAGAAGAAGAAGAAGAAGAAGAAGAAGAAGAAGAAGAAGAAGAAGAAGAAGAAGAAGAAGAAGAAGAAGAAGAAGAAGAAGAAGAAGAAGAAGAAGAAGAAGAAGAAGAAGAAGAAGAAGAAGAAGAAGAAGAAGAAGAAGAAGAAGAAGAAGAAGAAGAAGAAGAAGAAGAAGAAGAAGAAGAAGAAGAAGAAGAAGAAGAAGAAGAAGAAGAAGAAGAAGAAGAAGAAGAAGAAGAAGAAGAAGAAGAAGAAGAAGAAGAAGAAGAAGA